>SJYW01041163.1:58538-151461 GCA_006410735.1 Raphicerus campestris | reverse complement strand
AAATGGCAACCCACTCTAGTATTCTTGCCTGGGAAATCCCATGGACAGAGGAGTCTTGTGGGCTATAGTCCAAGGGGTTGCAAAGATTCAGACACGACTGAGCAACTCAACAACAGCAGGTTGACAAAGCCTAAGATATATGCTTTCTGCTCTTTTATGTAAAAATTTTCCAGCCTTTGCTCTAGGGACCATAATAAGCATCTTTATCCTAACTCTATCAGGTAAAAATTGTAATCTTACAACATTATATTTATTGTTAGTGCTATTATTGTATATTTGTTATGTCCATATATGTTTTAACCCTACAATACTGTGTTCTATTGCTCTGAAAATGTACCTTTAAAAGAAGAGGTGAAAACAATGTGCTCAGTTGCTCAGTCATGTCTGACTCTTTGTGACCCTGTGGACTGTAGCCTGCCAGGCTCCTCTGTCCATGGAATTTCTCAGGCAAGAATACTGGAGTGGGTTGCCATTTCCTCCTCCAGGGATCTTCCAAACCCAGGGATCCAGCATGCGTCTTCTGCTTTAGCAGGTAGATTCTTTACCACTGAGCCACCTGGGAAGCCTGACACCTACCTATTATGTTTACCACAAATTTACCGTTTCTAGTGCTCCTCATTCCCTGGAGATCCAAGTTGCCATCTGGTGTCATTTCCCTTCATTTGACTCATAACCCACATTGAAAAGACCCTCATTTTACCTTCTACAGGAAAAATAACTAGCCTTTTACAGGAGTTGGAGAGGGACATTCACCTGGCTGAATGGAGTGGTATGGGAGATTTGAGAGTCTACGTCTTTTTCAAACAGATTTTTAGTCAATAATCCTTTTCCTTCCTTCTGTCTCAACTTTGAGAATTCCGTGGTGGTGTTTACTCCTCAAACTTCTGTTAGTCACAGAGTATCAGCTTCCCATTCTGCCAGGTTAGGATTCAGCTTTTTTGTGTGTATATGTGTCTTTGTCTCTTACCACTTCTCTGCTTTCCAGCTTCCAGATTTCCAGTTACATTTCCACTGTCCCCATTCTGGGTGCAAATCTCATTACTTGTTGTTTTATAGAATTAGCAAAAATATATACCTGAATTTGTTCTTCTTTACCGAGAAATCGAAATATATTTGTTTACTTTTAAAATGTAATTTTTGCGTTTGTTTCATTTTAATTATTATATTACATTATTTTTATTTATTACATTAAACAAATTACTAAGATCAGAGCATACCGTCCTGTTTGTTTCATCTGTGAGGTTAGAAATACTTTTTTTTTATACAATAACAACCCTAAGAGTTGACTCATTGGAAAAGACTCTGATGCTGGGAGGGATTAGGGGCATGAGGAAAGGAGGACGACAGAAGATGAGATGGTTGGATGGCATCACTAACTCGATGGACATGGGTTTGAGTGAATTCCGGGAGTTGGTGATGGACAGGGAGGCCTGGCATGCTGCAATTCATGGGGTTGCAAAGAGTCGGACACGACTGAGCGACTGAACGGAACTGAATGAAAATCTATCAAGTTTAGACAAGTACACACAAAAAATTATTTGTGGTAGAGTCTATATTCTTTTTTGAGAGTTAATAGTAGGACTCATACCCAATAGTGATCCTTACAATGTTTACGTATTTTAAGTTTATATAATGGAGGAGTGGTAGATGGAAAAAATTCATTACCAGTGGTAGAAAAACATTCATTACCAATTAGACTCATGAGTGTATTTAATAATCATTTTGACAGCTCATGAACTTAGGCCTTAATTTTTTAGTTATTGTAGCTTCTATTTTTATATCATATTGTATAAATTAGTGGTTGTATATGAATAGTTCATCACTCTGCCATATTCTACAAATGCACTTGAAATTTCCCAGCCAAAATGCCAAAGCTTAGCATTACATTTTGCCATTAGATAGGCTTCTCCAAATTATTCTTAGGAATCTGTGGTTCCTTTTACCTCTTTTTTCTCTCATCATCTCCATCTTTTTCCCCCTTTCTGTCTCTCTTACCTTCCTCCCCTCCCTCACTGCCTCCCTCCCTCTCCTTCCAAATACTACACAAGGTCACCTAATAAAGATTTTGACAGGATTTAAACTGGACAGGCTTTAAGGTCCCAGGGCCCCTGCCTTTCTCCTTTCCCCAGGGACTTACTGCATTTTGTTGTTGGGTGTATGATTTGATCTGCCTTGGTCATTTGCCTTTATGTTTTGCATACCTGTTAACCAGCATTCATAGCTAGAAACTGGCCCAGTGCGGATGCTGTTCCGTACTCTAATTCACAACAGATGACCTTCCTTAAACTTTTAGACTAAAACTAGAACTGAAAGTTTGGAAGGGGCAAGGCTTGAGGAAATCCCCTTTTTTGTTTAATGTGCACTACTGAACTGAGTTAAGAGACCTGCATTATAAAAACTACAGTTAACATTTTGGTAGAATATCTCATTTAAATTTTCATTTATACGAGAAACAGCATTCTGACTATTTTACAGATGAGGAAACAAGCAACTAAAGGGCATATAATTGCCCCAAATGACTTGCTGCTAAGTAGGAAGAGAACTTGAACCCAGTTCTATTTCAGAATCCCATGCTTTTTCTAGGATACTTAAAAAAATTTTTTTTATTGGCGTATAGTTGCTTTACGATGTTGTGTTAGTTTCTGCTGTACAGCAGAATGAATCAGTTATACGTATACATCTATCTGTTCTTTTAGATTTCCTTCACATTAAGGTCACCACAGATCACTGAGTAGAGTTCTCTGTGCTGAACAGTAGGTTCTCATTAATTATGTTTTATGCACAGTAGTGTATGTATGTCAGTCTCATCTTCTGGGATGCTTTTTGACCTCTTTCCTATCCTGCTTCTGATACTACTTAGGCAAGTCTCTGGGGAGAAAAAGTGGCAGGCACACTAAACCTTACCAGATCAGAGGAGTTTATCATGTATTTGAAAAGATTTTGTCTGAAGCTTTTGGTACATTGCTTTAACACATTTAGAAAACCTTCAATATTAATACCTTGACTGATAATCTATTTTCCAAATTATAATAAAATTCATTAACAAAAACAGGATCATGGTATGTGGGGTGGGAAGGGATGCATGTGTCGTGGGTACATTTTACCGTTTACAAAACATCCATCCTATCATCATAGCACCTCTAAAATGAGCTATTGTATTTACAGGAAATGAGGTTTACATTCAAAATGGGCAGCTCTTGTCTTTGAATTGATTGAAATTTTGATAAGTATTTCTAAGTTGCCCTCCCACAAGATATTACCAGTTTACAACAGTGTCTTACACCCTTGTACCCTCCCCCAAACTGGGTATATCATATTCTTTCACATTCTAAACTACATGTAAAAATTATCTTGTTTTAATTTACACTTATTTGATTTTCAAGTGAGGTTTCACATTTCTTTTGAATCTTTGTTAATCACTGGGGTTCCTTTTTATCTGGTTATTTGGCTGTTTAAAACTGATTTGTGAAAGCTCTTTGGACATATTGTTATTGATCCTTTATACAGGTTTTCTTCCAGTCTGTCATTTATTATTTACCTTTGTTTATAGTCATTCAAAAAACTTAAGTTTCTAGTTTTTATGGAACTCTTCAACGAGGAGCAAATGTCTCTACAGTGTTTCAGTTCTTCATTTGGGCTTACAATTATTTTATCATTTTCATCTCACATTTTATAAATTTATTCCCTATGTATTTCGGGACATGTTTTCATTTTTTATTTAAAGGCAATCTGAGTAGGGTTTCTTTTTTTCATAACATTTTCTGTTTGGTTACCAGGAAAGCAATATGTGTATGTTGTATGTCTTGATATTTATCTTGTAATTGCCCAATTTTCTAGTCTCTATTAAAAGCCTCTTGATGAAAGTGAAAGAAGAAAGTGAAAATTNGGCCTCCCTGTCCATCACCATCTCCAGGAGTTCACTCAAACCCACGTCCATTGAGATGTGTATAAGAGACAGGAAGAAAGTGAAAATTTTAGCTTAAAGCTCAACATTCAGAAAACTAAGATCATGGCATCTGGTCCCATCACTTCATGGGAAATAGATGGGGAAACAGTGTCAGACTTTATTTTGGGGAGCTCCAAAATCACTGCAGATGGTGATTGCAGCCATGAAATTAAAAGATGCTTACTCCTTGGAAGGAAAGTTAGGACCAACCTAGATAGCATATTGAAAAGCAGAGACATTACTTTGCCAACAAAGGTTGGTCTAGTCAAGGCTATGGTTTTTCCAGTGGTCATGTATGGATGTGAGAGTTGGACTGTGAAGAAAGCTGAGCACCAAAGAATTGCTGCTTTTGAACTGTGGTGTTGGAGAAGACTCTTGAGAGTCCCTTGGACTGCAAGGAAATCCAACCAGTCCATCCTAAAGGAGATCAGTCCTGGGTGTTCATTGGAAGGACTCATGCTAAAGCTGAAACTCCAATACTTTGGCCACCTCATGCGAAGAGCTGACTCATTGGAAAAGACTCTGATGCTGGGAGGGATTGGGGGCAGAAGGAGAAGGGGATGACAGAGGATGAGATAGCTGGGTGGCATCACCGACTCAATGGACGTGGGTTTGAGTGAACTCCTGGAGATGGTGATGGACAGGGAGGCTTGGCGTGCTGCAATTCATGGGGTCGCAAAGAGCCAGACACGACTGAGCAACTGAACTGAACTGACTGATTAAAAATTCTAGTGTTTTTCTTTTTTTGGTTGATTATCTAAATATAGTGTTACTTTATTTGCAAATAATGATCACTTTTCTACTCTTTTTCGCTGTGTATATATATATATATATATATATATGATATATATGTCTATGTGTGTTTGTGTGTATACTTATATCGTTGACTTGATTAGGACCTCCAAAACATGTTACATAATGGTAATACTAGTAGTGACTCTTGTCTTGCTCTTCAGTAATAGGAATGTTTCGGAAGTTTTAGTAGTAATTGCATTGTTAACTCTTTTCTTATACGTAGTCTTTCTCTATTTAAGGAAATTTGCTTCTGTTTCAAGTTTAGTAAGTGTTTTAATCAAAATGAGTATTTACAGTTATTATATTTTTCTTTTTAACTATTATTGTAGTCAAGTAAATGAATTGGTTTTCTTATGTTTAACTTTTGTTGTTTTCCTAAATAACATTTTTAGCCTGATTTTATTTAGATAAAAATTTGACTTGTTAATATTTTATTTAGGATTTATATATATATGCGTGCATGCATGCTCAGTCACGTCAGTCATGTCTGACTCTTTGTGATGCTATGGACTATAGCCTAACAGACTGCTCAGTCCGTGGGGTTCTACAGGCAAGAATATTAAAGTAGGATCCTTCCTCCAGGGAATCTTCCCAACCTAGGGATCAAACCTAAGTCTCTTGCATTGGCAGGTGGGTTCTTTACCCCTAGCGCCACCTGGGAACTCTGTGTGTATATATATGTGAATAAAATAGCCTCTTATCTACTATTTTAGTGCTGTCTTTGGTTTGGGTATTAAATTATGCAAATATATTACATATTAGATTATGTAATATACATATTGGATATTAGATTGTGTAATCCTTGTGGATTTAATTATCAGGCTTTCTTTTGTGCTTGGAAAATTTTAGCAAAAAAGAAGTAATTTGTTTCTGTTTTTTGAAGTTCTGATAGACTATACTTAACAGACTATTTTAGGGAGTACTAAGGGATAGCTTTATTACTTTTTCAGTTTATTCTGTTAAAGGTTATTGGTCTATATGATTTTGTTCATTCATCTTAGTCAGATTTTAATTATTTGTATGTTCCTTCAAAATTGTCCATTTCAGTCACATCAGTAGTTCTCTGAGTGTGGTATAAGGACTACTCAGGGTCCTTGTAAGAGGTTCATGAAGTCAAAATTATTTTCATAGTAATATATAGTTATTTGCCATTTTCATTCTCATCCTCTCAAAAGTATACAGTGGAGTTTTTCAGAGGCTACATGATCTATACTATTGTAGCAAATTGAACGTAAAAGCAGATATGAAAATCCAGATGTCTTTTTTAAGATGTATACTAAAGAAATTGCAAACATGTACTGCATTGCCACTATTTTCACTGAATTATTTTGTTTGAACAATATAGTACTTTTAAAGTGCTATTTATGTTAGCACGTAGTAGATTTATCGCTTTCTTATCAATTTTAGATGAATTCAGTTCAGTTCAGTTCAGTCACTCAGTCGTGTCTGACTCTTTGTGGGATTAATATTTTAAAAATTTATAGTTTTAATTGCTAATATGATAAATATTGGTAGATATAACCAGCATAAACAAAAACTATATTGGGTTCTCAAAAAATTTTTAAACTATAAAAAGCTCTGAAACCAAACTATTTGAGAGTCACTGATCTAGATTTAACAGGTTTTTTTGAAAATGCACATACTTATCAACTCTTTCTTGACGTCTTCTTCAAATAGAATATTCTGCTGTATAGGTGTGTGTGTGTGTGTGTATGTGTGTGTTTGTGTTTGTATATATGTTTGCATCTGTATGTACACATACATATGTGCATGCATCTTTGTTTTTTATGTATTCATTGTGTATTTCTTCATATGTGCTTGTGAGCAGAACCCCAATGTAGATGGAAGAACTGGCCCTCTTGATATTTTGGGCCTTCTTTGTGGCTGATTTGGTCCACAGGCCAAATTTACAGAATTGATTTAGGTACATGAAGTGGCCAGCTTCTGATTAGGCCTGGATGAAAGGCATAGAGTTCCGAGCTGTAGCAGGGAGAATGGAAGGCTCCCCCAGGGAAGTTGCTATCATAGGTCAGCTCCATCCTCTGATGGTTGCACTGGACTTCTTGAAACCCGTCTTGTGTCCAAGGTAGGGATCAGAAAAGCCCCTAGGTTGAGGCTGCTATGTACAATGTCTTGGCCACTGTGAATCTCGTGGTCAGTAGTTTTCTGGGGTCTGTAGTCTATGCATGTCAACTGTCTGTCCTGAGTGTACCCTCTCCCCCACTTCCACCAAGCTGGACTATTTCATCTTCTTATCCATAATGACCAGAAGTGTCTGGATCTGAAGGCTAGTGCCTGTGGAGACGTACTGCAGGGCACAGGTGAGATGCCTGGGTCTGGTACCTTCTGCCTGCCCACTATGCACTGGGAGCTCCTTCTTGGAAGAGAATAATCCAGCACAGTGTGAAGCCCAGGATTACAGGCCAAGACCTAGGACAAGTTTTAGCTGGTAAAGCCCCAACTTACTCTTCCAGCAAATGGACCATGGACTGTTGACCCATTAACAGACTAGTTAATTTGAAGGCATTGAGATCCTAGAAACAACCTTAGTCTTTCTCCTTGCTGTACCTGTCAAGATAATTTCCCTTATCCAGAGGCAGGTTAAGCAATTGCTTGGATTTTTATAGTGGCCTCCTAAAAACTGTCCCTACTTCCATGCTTGTCCCTTACCACTTTAAAAAGTAAATCAGTTCATGTCCTTCCTTAGTTTGCCCTCCATGGCTCCCCATCTGTCTCAGAGTGAAACAAGAGTCCTCTAAATGCCTGCAAGGGCCTATACTGGCCCTGCCCTACCACTGCACCATAGTTCTTTGACTTCATCACTAGATACTTGCTCTCTTCCCGGACTGGCCTAGCCACATTGAACACAACAGGTGCACTTCTGCCTCCTGGTCTTTGCATCGCTGTTCTCTCTGCCTGAAATACTTCTCCCTCAGATATATGTATGGCTTATTCCCTCACCTTCTTTATTTTTTTTTTTTTTTTTTGCTTCTCAGTGAGGCCTTCCCTTACTACCCTATTTAAACTTGCAAATTGCTCTTCTTCCATTCCTCTTTCCTGTTTTAGTTTTCTCCACAGTAACTGATAAATATCAACCTCAGATATGCAGATAATACCACCCTTATGGCAGAAAGTGAAGAGGAACTATATAGCCTCTTAATGAAAGTGAAAGAGTAGAAAAGCTGGCTTAAAACTCAACATTCAAAAAACTAAGATCATGGAATCCATTCCCATTACTTCATGGCAAATAGATGGGGGAAACAATGCAAACTGACAGGCTTTATTTTCTTCAGCTTCAAAATCACTGCAGATGGTGACTGGACCCATGAAATGAAAAGATACTTGCTCCTTGGAAGAAAAGCTTTGACCAACCTAGGCAGCATATTAAAAAGCAGAGACATTATTTTGCTGACAAAAGTCCATCTAGTCAAAGCTATGGTTTCTCCAGTAGTCATGTGTGGATGTGAGAGTTGGACCATAAAGAAAGCTGAGCACTGAAGAATTGATGCTTTTGAACTGTGGTGTTGGAGAAGACTCTTGAGTCCCTTGTACTACAAGGAGATCAAACCAATCAACCCTAAAGGAAACCAGTCAGTGCTAAAGTCAGTCAGTCCTGAATATTCACTGGAAGGACTGATGCTGAAGCTGAAGCTCCAATACTTTGGCCACCTGATGCAAAGAATTGACTAATTGGAAAAGATCCAGATGCTTTGAACATCTGGGAAAGATTGAAGGCAGGAGGAAAAGGGGATGACAGAGAATGAGAGGATTGGATGGCATCACCAACTTGATAGACATAAGTTTGAGCAAGTTCTGAGAGTTGGTGATGGACAGGGAGACCTGGCATGACGCAGTCCATGGGTTGCAAAAAATCAGACCTGACTGAACAGCTGAACTGGACTGAATGGCTGAACCAATAAATGGATCGTTTCTCATTGCATTTATCACATGAAATAGCATGTGATTCATTTATTTATTTTGCTTGTTACCTGTTTCTTGACTATAAATTTTACAAGGTCAGGAATTTGTGTCTATTTTGTCTACTAATATATGCCTACCACACTTGGACGCAAGACATTTGTCATTGATTATGGCCACTCTGAACCGTATCCAGCATGTCTTACCTAGGTTCCCAGNAGATCCCCTGGAGGAGGGCATGGCAACCCTCTCTAGCATTCTTGCCTGGAGAATCCCCATGGAGGAGGAGCCTGGAGGGCTACAATCCATTGGATTGCAAAGAGTCAGACGCGACTGAGAGACCAAGCACAGCACACAGCTATATCTAATTTGACTCTGCAGATTCATTCTATCTTTGCCGATTTGTCCTTGCTTTTTTCCTCTTGCTTTGTCACAAATAGAATGTTCAACATTTTTAATGTTATCCACAAGTTGTGTGTGTTTGTTGTTGGTTTTTTTTTGCCAACAGTAGTAGGAAAATTTGGAGTGAGAAGGTCATATGTCTGGCTTCATTTTTTTTTTCTCAACCCTGTAGAGAAAGATAATGTAGAGGATTGGGGTGGGTTTTCAAACATGGCTAAAAACAAATCTTTTCTTTATCAAAAGAGACACTCAGACTCTGTGTTAGTCATTACATCACAGGTCTGACATCAGAGATTATGGGGAACAAAAGAGTGGCAGGGAGGTGATGGTGATGAGGAGACTTGGAGGTAGGTAGGTGGGAGAAAGAGAAGGAGAGAGAGAGAGAGTGTGTGTGTGTGCTGGGTGGAGAAGAGCAGAGGGTCATGCCTCTAGCTGCCTACACTGCTGTTGTCATTTCCTTGTAGGTACAAGTCTATATTTGCATTATCCTTGCTGTCATAAATGAGCCCAAGAAATGTGTAGGATTCAAAAGACCTTAGAATTTTAAGGGCATTGGTGGTAATTTAGAAACACCAGCATCAATGTTGATCACCAAGTCCTGCTGGTCTGCATCTTCTTTATCTCTTAAAGCTGCCTCTTCCTCTCCAGGCCACCACCACTGCCATATATATGATTTCCCACTTGAATTACTGCTTTAGTTTACCAAATGTCTTCATTTCCCTTAGTCACCATCTTCTTCCTCTAACTCACACTGCAACCTGAGAATTCCTGAAGACAAATATGATCATGCTGCTCTCTTGCTTAAAATCCTTCTGTGGCTCCATTTTGCCTTAAGTGTAAAATCTAAACCCCTTACCATGGGTTCACTAGTTCTATCATTTTAATCCTATTTCCTCCTTTGTACTTTGCAGCCACACATCCTCAGCTCTTTAGGGACCAATAACCTATAGTTTCCAGGAGCTTCCTGATGCTCTGTGGCCTTTGCACAACAGTTTTTCCCTGTTCGGATTGTATTTTCTCCACTCTTCACTCAGGTAATTCTCAATAACTGATTCTTCAGAATTCAGATTAGATGTTACTTCTTGATAGTTTTAATAACAAGATTGAACCTTAAATGTCCCCTAAAAATATTTCCCTGTCACAGCCCCTACCACTCTGTATTTCTATTTTTATTAATCTTATTAATCATTATTATTGTTATATTACCATTTTGGGGCTTCCCTGCTAGCTCATTCGGTAAAGAAAGTGAAAGTTGCTCAGTCATATCCAACTATTTGCCAACCCCAAAGAGTTGGCTTTTGTGAATAGTGATGCTATGAACATAGGGATGCATGTACCCTTTTGAATGATAGTTTTGTCCAGGTATATGCCCAAAAGTGGGATTGCTGGATCATATGGTAATTCTATTTTTAGTTTTCTGAGGAACCTCTATTCTATTCTCCATAGTGACTATACTTAATTTATACTCCCACCAACAGTGTAGGAGAGTTCCTTTTTCTCCATATCCTCTCCCAGTGTTTGTTACTTGTAGACAAACAAGTTTGAGTTTGTCTCAAAAAATGAGTTTCCTTTTTAATGATGGTCATTCTAACCAATGTGAGGTGGTACCTCATCGTAGTTTTGACTTGCATTTCTCTTATAACTAGTGATGTTGAGCATCTTTTCATGTGCCTACTGGCCATCTGTTTGTTTTCTCTGGAGAAATGTCTGTTAAGGCCTATTGCCCATTTTTCAATTGAGTTGTTGGGTTTGTTGTTGTTGTTGAGTTGTATGAGGTGTTTGTATATTTTGGAGATTAAGCTCTCATTGGTTGCATTATTTGCAAATATTTTCTACCAGTCTTTTCATTTTGTTTATGGTTCCCTTTTCTGTGTAAAAGCTTATAGGTTTGATTGGGTTCCATTGTTTGTTTGTTTGTTTTTTAATTTCTATTGCTTTGGGAGATTGACCTAAGAAAACATTGAATAATTTATGTCAGAGCACGTTTTGCCTATTCTTTCTTCTTGGAATTTTATATTGTGACGTCTTATGTTGAAGTCTTTAAGCCATTTTGAGTTTATTTTTATGAATGATGTGAGGGTGTGTTCTAACTTCATTGATTTACATGCAGCAGTCCAACTTTCCCAGCAACACTTGTTGAAGAGGCTTTTTCCCAGTTTGTATTCTTGCCTCCTTTGTTGAAGCCTACAGTGTGTGGGCTTTTATTCTGGGCTTTCCATTAATCTGTACGTGACAAGTGCCATTTTTAATACCTCCCCCCATCTCTCCTTCCTTCCTTCTGCCTCCTCTTCTTGAACAGCCTCAATTCCTGGCCTTACTATAACCCACTTTCATTGTTTGCTGGTGAATGAGCCCCTAGCTCAAAACTCTAAGATTAAAAGCCGTTCCCAGGCATAGAATTTCCATGATATGTGTATCGGTATATGCTTGTGTATGTATGTGTCTGTCTGTGTGTTGCCACAGTGCACAAGCACTTTAGTAAGCACATTATTCAACTACCTCATTTAGCAAAGCTGAGTCCAGGATTAAATTCTATGGGTCCTGAGTTTTCAGGAGGTGACATGCTACCTTTGGTATCAAGTTTGATTAAACTTGATAACTATAAGTGGTTCTATTGGGGAGGAAGAATTAAATTTCTTACTCCAGAGAAAGAATTTTTCCACTGACTAAGGAATAGAACATTTATTAAAAGTATCTTGGTGACCTGAAGGAGAGGAATGTGCTTCTTTTACCTCAGCAGAAGCAAGTCCATGGCATTATTAGCACGTGGTAAAATTGAATAATTGAGCAACACTGACTACTTTGGGATTCAGCCTTCTAGCTCCTGCTGTGTGATTAGTTCAGTCCAACCCTGCTGGCATGCTTGAGCAGGGAGCCTGCAGGGGATTAGGAAGGGAAAACCCTTTAACAAATCTCAAATACTAAAGAGTTTGATTTAATTTAACATGTTACACGCAGGTAATCTGGTTTCCCTTGGCAACCTCCACCCTACACTACTTTATAATCAGAGGATGGCAGGGTAGATTACAGACTAGATGGTATCATCTGGAAGGGACCATAGAGAACAGATGTCAAAAGAGGAAATGAAAAGGTCACTAAAAAAGGACAGAAGAGTTAGAGTCCTCTGAAAAAAAGGACAGATAGTTCTCTGTAGTGCAGGTACCCAGGAGGGTTTCATTGATGAGTGAGGTTCCAAGACTGCCTACAGCAGAGCAGTCAAGAATGTGAAGGAAAGGTATCAAATCTCTTTAAAGGGAAATCTTTAAAGGGATAATAATTTTATTATTTGTGAATTACAGATAAGGTTTTAATTTAAAAATGACAATAATAGGTACCATTTATTAAGTACATGCCAGAAATCTTACTTGGTTCTTTGCATACATAATTTCATTATATCCTTATCATATCTCTGCAAGGGGAATATTAATATCCCTTTATAGATGAGGAAACAAGTATTTATTGATCTCTTAAAGTTTGGAGACTGAAGAAAGGTGGGGTAACATTGACTCCAAGGTTTCAACTTTAGGAGACCATTATTTATTTTTTCTATGATCTTAGAGTCCTAGAAGTCTTAATAGCCCCTGTTACAGAGCAGTATACCCACTAATGTCCATTAATGGTGACCTTAAGCCATCCAGAAAAGTTTAAATTACAGTCATCTTTAGTCTTGTTGTTGTTCAGTTCCTTAGTCATGTCCGACTCTTTGCAGCCCCATGGACTGCAGCACTCTAGGCTTCCCTATCCTTCACCATGTCCCAGAGCTTGCTCAAACTCATGTCTGTTGAATCTGCCATCCAACCATTTCATCCTCTGGCATCCCCTTCTCCCACCTTCTATCTTTCCCAGCATCAGGGTCTTTTCCAATGAGTCGGTTCTTCACATCGGGTGACCAAAGTATTGAAGCTTTAGCTTCAGTCCTTCCAATGAATATTCAGGATTTATTTCCTTTAGGATTGACTGGTATTATCTGCTTGCAGTTCAAGGGGCTCTCAAGAGTCTTCTCCAACACCACAGGTTCAGATGCATCTTCAGTGCTCAGTCTTCTTTATGGTTCAGCTCTCACATCCATGCGTGACTACTGAAAAAACCATAGCTTTGACTAGATGAACCTTTGTCAGCAAAGTAATATCTCTGCTTTTTAATATGCTGTCTAGGTTTGTCATAGCTTTTCTTCCAAGGAGCAAGGGCCTTTTAATTTCATGGCTGCAGACACTGTCTGCAGTGATTTTGGAGCCCAAGAAAATAAAGTCTCTCTCTGTTGCTGTTGTTTCCCCATCTATATGCCATGAAGCGATGGGACTGGATTCCATGATCTTAGTTTTTTGAATGTTGAGTTCTAAGCTAGCTTTTTCACTCTCCTCTTTCACCTTCATCAAAAAACTCTTTAGTTCCTCTTCGCTTTCTGCCATAAGGGTGGTGTCATCCACATATCTGAGGTTGTTGATATTTCTCCTGGCAATCTTGATTCCTTGATTCCAGCTTGTGATTCATCCAGTCCAGCATTTTGCATGATGTACTCTGCATAGAAGTTAAATAAGCAGGGTGACAATATACAGCCTTGATGCCCTCCTTTCCCAACTTTGAACCAGTCTGTTGTTCCATGTTCGGTTCTAATTGTTGCTTCTTGACCTGCATACAGGTTTCATGGGAGGCAGGTAAGGTGGTCTGATATTTCCATCTCTTGAAGAATTTTCCATAGTTTGTTGTGATCCACATAGTCAAAGGCTTTAGTGTAGTCAATGAAGCAGAAGTAGATGTTTTTCTGGAATTCTCTTGCTTTGTCTATGATCCAGCAGATGTTGGTGATTTGATCTCTGGTTCCTTTACCTTTTCTAAGTCCAGTTTGTACATCTGTAAGTTCTCAGTTCATGTATTGTTGAATCCTCGCTTGGAGGATTTTGAGCATGACCTTGCTAACTTGTGAAATGAGTGCAATTGTGCAGTAATTTGAGCATTCTTTGGAACTGCGGTGAAAACTTACCTTTTCAGTCCTGTGACCACTGCTGAGTTTTCCAAATTTGTTGGCATCTTTGTCTAACTCTCTTATTTTACTCACTAGGAAATTAAGTGCCAGACATCTGGTAAACCCTAAAGCCAGGTCTTCCAACTCCTTAATTTGTGTATTCCACCATGACCATACACTTTCAAAGAAGGCTTGAGTAAATGTAAGGCAGGAGGGAAGGGGTCTTGCAGCACTATAAATGATACTAGTTTGAGATAGTGAAGTAAACAAACTAATAGATTGGCAGGTACTGATGAGACATTTAGGCACTGGGAACAGTTGTAGTTCTTACCTAACTAGTGATTATTCTGCTTAGCTAATACCTGATCAAATTGATGCACCTAATGTTTCTAAATGATCCTGTCTTTAGAAGTCTCTGGTGCCCTACCAGCCATTTGAAGTTTAAAAGGACATATGAATGCCAAAAGCTGTCTCTCCAGGTCTTAAAATGGGTATGACTGGCCATTTTTGTGACATGTAGAAGCAGAGACTACATGTGGTATTTTATTGACTTACACATTTATGCCTCTGTCATGTTCACAAAATGCAGTATATATGAGGCAGGCCATCTATTACCTTTCTTTAAGGTGAAAGCTATGGAAGTCTAATGGCAAACTGAGAAATCTTGGTGTCACACACTTAGTATACAAAGCATTTTACATGAATTTCACTATATACTCATAACAATTGTGATTATAAATGTTATTGTTTTCGTTTAGGCAACTTTATCACTTTTTAAAATTAATCCTTCCCAGAACACTTCCCCTAGCATTTTATTAAGAAAAATTTCAAACCTGTATTAAAATGGAAAGAATTGTACAGTGAACACTCATATACCCACTTAGATTCTATACTTATTTTTCTATATTTGTTTTTTTTAATACACCTATTCATTTATCTACCCACACATCTTAGTTTTTCTTATATTCCAAAGTGAGTTATAGACATTAGTACATAGTACTCCTAAACACTTATATGTGGATATCATTAATTTGATTTTAAAATGTTAGCCCTATTAAAAAAACAAAAACAATAAACTGAGTCTTTCAAATCTATGTTTTGGGGACATAGTATGTACTCATTCAGTTTGGGCTTTCCCCCATGAAACAGCAAGATATTTTAAGAGAAAAATGTGAGCCACCCATATTAAAAAACACTTGTAACTTATTAATGAGAAATAGAAATCTGTGGGGAGGAGGGGGATACCCCTGTTGAATTCCTAGGTCAACAGCAAGTCAGCACTGCAAATGAGGCATCTTACCTCATTTCTGATTTTAAATGAGATTGAGGTCATTGCCACATTTCTGAACAGTAAGTCCTCTTCTACAGGGGAGAGTTTGATTAGCAAATTACTTAAGCACTTTAGTAATGATATTGGAACCAAATTTCAGTGAACATTTTTCCCTTTTCTCTTCTTTCTGGGTGTGACTAAATTGCCTACAGCATGCTGCTTGGTTGCTGGTAAAACAGGAAATGGGGTAAGTACTTTACATAGGGAATTTTTACTACCATTTAAATTTAAGCTACTTGATTCTTAAAGTACTTTTACTATTACTCTTTTTTTAGAGTGAGTTCACTAGCTACTAGAGAAATTGGCAGAAAGAAAATTTTTTATTTTATATATTTAGGTGTTAACCTTGTTTAACTGGTTTATTGCACAACATATTAGTAGTCTCATTTTATTGGTAGATTTATCATGAACATAAATGTATATTTTATAATCATTATGCTCTTATATAATGTAGTTTGGCAGCTTATTTTAAAGGAACACATTTTATGCTGGTCTTAGAAACTAAATTATAAATCTAATTATGCTATAAAAGATACATAGTAAAGTCCTAGTTAAGGCAGAACAACAGTAAGTTTATACATAGATAAGACATAGAAAACATAGGTCCACCGTCCTTTATCTGAAATCCTTGGTGGCAGATGTTTCTTGGAATTTAGACTTTTTTAGACTTTGGAAAAGTAATGCGGTGTAAATACCATATATGATATACCTCTCTCCTCTGGGGTAGTACTGTATTATCAAGCGTTAATATTTCTGCAGTGAAACATACCAATATTCACACCAAATTTGATAAACAAAGCCTTACATGTTCAAGTCAGAGTTTGGTTGCCAACTGAGTTAAGGAAAAAGCTCTTTAATTTCCCAGAGATTTCTCAATTTTGAAACTAAAAATTTTATACCAGTATGAAAAGGGCCATGTGATTATTGGAGGTTCCTGTATACTCCTGAAAGAAAACCAGAGAGAAGTACAAATTTCTGTATCAGAATCTCATACTTGGTATTTTACAGAAAATTAATTCATCTGGCATTTGTGTGTGTGTTGTATTTCACATCTGCATTTTTAAAAGGGTAGTAACCACATATTTATCAAAGGTTTTGGGGTTCTGTTAGGTTATGTTAAATTAGTCTCAAATGCTTGTGATTCTGGCATAATAAAATTTGATCCTGTGTTTGATAACTTTTTTATTAATAGCATAGTCAGAGCATGCTATTTTTAAAATGTTTCGTTTCCATCCTCCTTGCTTATTGTGGTTATTTCTTATTGAATGATTTTAAACCAAGGTTAGCTCTTCCAAAAGATCCTGATCAATATAGGGATACTAAAAGAGGAAAAGAATGCAGAATACTACTGTTTCCTCTTAATATCCCTAGTTCATTCTATAATAATAATGTCAAAAGGCTGTGGAGGGATTGCCATTAAAGAATTGATTCAAGGAATTTAGGGAAAATGGTAATGGATATTTTGGTTCATCTTTGCTTAAGAATGGTTATCCTGTTGTATGTATAGAAAAAGTGACTGTAATTGATATCCTCATCATTAGTTATCTAACAGAGGAGAGGGAAATGCAGTTTCTAAGTATTAAATTGGTACTGAATTTACCTTAATGACTACTGATTCCTCTAAAGGACCATCAATCATAAGCTAAGGACCTCTCTGAAAACATTCACCCTAAATTATATTAGAAAAGCTATTAGCCACATTCAGCTTGCAGGACTGAAAATCTGGTGTTTTAAGTACTGTATTTTTGCCTTAAAGGTGAGGCTAAGGTTTCCAAAATGTCTGTTAACCCTTTCCTATAGTTCATTAATCTGGAAGGAAAAAAATACCTGTAGTTGAAGTTTTTAAACTGGAGTAAGGTGTTTTAAATTGAAACATATTTCAAAAACCATGAAGGACCTAAAATATCAGTTTTCTTAAACACATAATGAGTAATGTTTTAATCTGTTTTTAGGATTGGCTTTGGCTACAATCCTTTGTACTTTAGACTCTCTAGAGTCTAAACAGTTTTAAAGGGTTTTCCATTCTTGTGTTTTCTGTTTTCACCTTTTTATTATTTAAAATGTGTGCTCATACCTTAATTATTTGCTTTCAACTGTGATGCTGTTTTATGCAAATATCATTAGTTAAACTGTTGATGCAATATCAAGATAGTCTTTGAAAATTCCTAAGATGTTTCTGGTATTCAGAGAACTAGGAACAGTTTATGAAGCTCAAACACTTAGTGTTTGAATAAATTCATAAGTATAGAGAAGTAATCTAATTTTTTGTCAAATGTAGGGCTTATCAGAGTCCTTCATTGTTAAACCACAAACCCAAAGCATATGAAAGCATTCAGTTTAACCAGTTATCTCAGCTGGATTAAAATGGGTAGATCAGCTATTTCTTAATTTACATTTTTAGAGTAACAGTGGTCTTTATATTTTGTGTATATAATTATATTTTTAGATCAATTAAATTTAGCAATTAACAAAATTATTTTTTATTTTCTACTCATAGTTCATAGTGTCTTTGGGTGTTAAAGAATTAAATAAGTAGATATTGACTATATTGTCTGTTTTTTAGTGAAAATTGGATACTAAAAGAAATGATTCACAAGTTGGCCTAAGCATCTCTTTTGTTAAAAAGCAATCCTATAAATAGCTGTAACTGATTTAAAATTTTAATTATTTGAATGACATGGACCTGTTTATTAGTGATATTTCAGAGTAGAGCTGTTTAAATATTACCATATCATGCTTTTCTTTTCTTTCACTTCAGTTCCTTTCTATCTCAATTTTAGGTTACAAACTAAAAGCTAAAAATCATAATTAGGACTTCCCCAAACCTATTTATTGGTTATGAGTAGATCTGAGGGGAATGTAAAATGTTTATTAAGACACACATATGTTGTTAAATTGATGAACATTTTAGAGCACTGATGCTTTAGGATTTAATCTTTACCAGTAAAAGAGAAGTACAGCTTTTACATTGATTTCCCAAAAGTAAGCCCCCATTATCAGAAAGAAAGTAGATGTAAACATTTTTGGTCTGGGTGAAATTATTGTAATAGACAGTTTGTAATTTCTGAGCAATAAACAATCTTCTCTATTCCTTCTTTCCATGTTCTGATATATAAATCCTGGAATCTGGCAGTTTTATCTCAGAAAAACTCATTTGTATGCCTTTGTTTTAGAAACTTCAAAATTTGTCCTATGTGCCATTAAAAAAAAAAAAGTAGTTTCTTGATTCTACTAGAATATAGGTCCATGAACGGAGGGAACTTTGTCTGCTTTGGTCTCTGCTTTCTATCTAATGTGTAAAATGGTGCCTTTACATAGTAGGCAC
Organism: Raphicerus campestris; assembly: GCA_006410735.1. Classification (NCBI taxonomy): domain Eukaryota; kingdom Metazoa; phylum Chordata; class Mammalia; order Artiodactyla; family Bovidae; genus Raphicerus; species Raphicerus campestris. The sequence continues at coordinate 132,782 of SJYW01041163.1, read as the reverse complement.
TCAGTACCTTTTAACAATCGCATAAATTCTTGCCTTCATAAAAATGATGTTTTTCATATCAGTGAATTAATTTTTATGTTATTCAGAAAGCAGAGTCTGTCGCTGGGAAGAAATGATATAGTTCAGCTAAAAGAAGCCTACAAATGGATAACTCACCCCCTGTTTTCAGAGGAACTGGGTGTTCCCATTGATGGAAAGGTATTGGGTCATCAGCATTGTTAATTTTTTCTCTGGTTTTACTAGTTTTACTTCATTATATTTCAGGGTTTTGGTTACCCAAAAGAATCTTCTCTTTCAATAATCCAATAAAAGGTTTTTAAGCTTTTACAGTTCTTAAATTGAGGTTAAAATTGAGATTAAAGTTTTTCTTTTTCTTTTTTAAATTTCTTTGTAATCAAGACACCTATAACAGGTGCAGTGTACCCTAACTGACCTTAAAAGGTTAGAAATGAATTCGTGCCTTTAAGTATATTTATAGTTTAATTAGGCAGATTTACTGATATAAAGCTATACATAAAGAACTATGAACAAGTGTGGAGTCAACTCTAGACTATTTAATTTTGGTTGTCTTGTTTTCAAATATGTAGACAGAACCTGTTCAACTATAGGGAGCATGGGCTCAACCTATCCCTCCTTGTTGGTATCTCAAATCCCTTTAATTTTAAGCAGACTGCCTTTGAAACCAGAACACTTCCCATCCCCTCTATTCCAGGGTAGACCTTGCTTCAGCCTTTGAAATGGATTGAATTTAAGGGAAGAGCTCAGTAGATTTCCAGACATGGAAACAGGACATATTCCCAGCTCATCTTAAATTAGATTTTAATAGTATGGCCTCATTGCTTCATCATTTTGCTGGAAGGAAATTCCCTGGGTATCAGACATACCCTTATTCAAATAAAATCACAAAACCATCTTTCAAAGCCAAACAATGAAAAAATTTTCCTCATTCTGAATTATATAGCTCTGTTTCCCTCTGTTAGTAAAAATAAACTCTGTCCTTTAAACTGAATACTGAAAGAATAGAGAATAAAACCACTTCACAGATAGTATGAAGAGGAAATGAGGTGATGAAAGTACTTTGGAAATTAGAGAAGTCATTGATGCAAAATATTTTTACCTCAAATTTCAGTTTGAAGCATGGATAATTTTACATGTTGAATCAGTGAGAACAGAAAATAGAAAACAAAAGATGCAGTAATGTTCTAATAGGTTCAGGATGAATTAAGTTTTCTTAAGTAAAAGGAATATGTTGTAATTTTAATTTTATTTTGTTGATTTGAGTAGAACAAAAATAATTAGTCCTTCACTATTGTGGTTAAGAGTTGCTAATAGGCCTGCTGACGATCCAATGCAATCAATAAATATAAAATTCAATAAAAAGAATTATTATATGACATATCTTTTTTTCAGTGTGAAATTTTGTATAATCTCCATGGAGGTAAATGTGTATAGAGTATGAAATTGTGCTTCTTTGTGTGTACAAAGATATTCATTGTAGCATTTTTAAAAAATGTTTTANCTGATTTGTCCTTGCTTTTTTCCTCTTGCTTTGTCACAAATAGAATGTTCAACATTTTTAATGTTATCTACAAGTTGTGTGTGTTTGTTGTTGTTTTTTTTTTTGCCAACAGTAGTAGGAAAATTTGGAGTGAGAAGGTCTTATGTCTGGCTTCATTTTTTTTTTCTCAACCCTGTAGAGAAAGATAATGCAGAGGATTGGGGTGGGTTTTCAAACATGGCTAAAAACAAATCTTTTCTTTATCAAAAGAGACACTCAGACTCTGTGTTAGTCATTACATCACAGGTCTGACATCAGAGATTATGGGGAACAAAAGAGTGGCAGGGAGGTGATGGTGATGAGGAGACTTGGAGGTAGGTAGGTGGGAGAAAGAGAAGGAGAGAGAGAGAGAGTGTGTGTGTGTGCTGGGTGGAGAAGAGCAGAGGGTCATGCCTCTAGCTGCCTACACTGCTGTTGTCATTTCCTTGTAGGTACAAGTCTATATTTGCATTATCCTTGCTGTCATAAATGAGCCCAAGAAATGTGTAGGATTCAAAAGACCTTAGAATTTTAAGGGCATTGGTGGTAATTTAGAAACACCAGCATCAATGTTGATCACCAAGTCCTGCTGGTCTGCATCTTCTTTATCTCTTAAAGCTGCCTCTTCCTCTCCAGGCCACCACCACTGCCATATATATGATTTCCCACTTGAATTACTGCTTTAGTTTACCAAATGTCTTCATTTCCCTTAGTCACCATCTTCTTCCTCTAACTCACACTGCAACCTGAGAATTCCTGAAGACAAATATGATCATGCTGCTCTCTTGCTTAAAATCCTTCTGTGGCTCCATTTTGCCTTAAGTGTAAAATCTAAACCCCTTACCATGGGTTCACTAGTTCTATCATTTTAATCCTATTTCCTCCTTTGTACTTTGCAGCCACACATCCTCAGCTCTTTAGGGACCAATAACCTATAGTTTCCAGGAGCTTCCTGATGCTCTGTGGCCTTTGCACAACAGTTTTTCCCTGTTCGGATTGTATTTTCTCCACTCTTCACTCAGGTAATTCTCAATAACTGATTCTTCAGAATTCAGATTAGATGTTACTTCTTGATAGTTTTAATAACAAGATTGAACCTTAAATGTCCCCTAAAAATATTTCCCTGTCACAGCCCCTACCACTCTGTATTTCTATTTTTATTAATCTTATTAATCATTATTATTGTTATATTACCATTTTGGGGCTTCCCTGCTAGCTCATTCGGTAAAGAAAGTGAAAGTTGCTCAGTCATATCCAACTATTTGCCAACCCCAAAGAGTTGGCTTTTGTGAATAGTGATGCTATGAACATAGGGATGCATGTACCCTTTTGAATGATAGTTTTGTCCAGGTATATGCCCAAAAGTGGGATTGCTGGATCATATGGTAATTCTATTTTTAGTTTTCTGAGGAACCTCTATTCTATTCTCCATAGTGACTATACTTAATTTATACTCCCACCAACAGTGTAGGAGAGTTCCTTTTTCTCCATATCCTCTCCCAGTGTTTGTTACTTGTAGACAAACAAGTTTGAGTTTGTCTCAAAAAATGAGTTTCCTTTTTAATGATGGTCATTCTAACCAATGTGAGGTGGTACCTCATCGTAGTTTTGACTTGCATTTCTCTTATAACTAGTGATGTTGAGCATCTTTTCATGTGCCTACTGGCCATCTGTTTGTTTTCTCTGGAGAAATGTCTGTTAAGGCCTATTGCCCATTTTTCAATTGAGTTGTTGGGTTTGTTGTTGTTGTTGAGTTGTATGAGGTGTTTGTATATTTTGGAGATTAAGCTCTCATTGGTTGCATTATTTGCAAATATTTTCTACCAGTCTTTTCATTTTGTTTATGGTTCCCTTTTCTGTGTAAAAGCTTATAGGTTTGATTGGGTTCCATTGTTTGTTTGTTTGTTTTTTAATTTCTATTGCTTTGGGAGATTGACCTAAGAAAACATTGAATAATTTATGTCAGAGCACGTTTTGCCTATTCTTTCTTCTTGGAATTTTATATTGTGACGTCTTATGTTGAAGTCTTTAAGCCATTTTGAGTTTATTTTTATGAATGATGTGAGGGTGTGTTCTAACTTCATTGATTTACATGCAGCAGTCCAACTTTCCCAGCAACACTTGTTGAAGAGGCTTTTTCCCAGTTTGTATTCTTGCCTCCTTTGTTGAAGCCTACAGTGTGTGGGCTTTTATTCTGGGCTTTCCATTAATCTGTACGTGACAAGTGCCATTTTTAATACCTCCCCCCATCTCTCCTTCCTTCCTTCTGCCTCCTCTTCTTGAACAGCCTCAATTCCTGGCCTTACTATAACCCACTTTCATTGTTTGCTGGTGAATGAGCCCCTAGCTCAAAACTCTAAGATTAAAAGCCGTTCCCAGGCATAGAATTTCCATGATATGTGTATCGGTATATGCTTGTGTATGTATGTGTCTGTCTGTGTGTTGCCACAGTGCACAAGCACTTTAGTAAGCACATTATTCAACTACCTCATTTAGCAAAGCTGAGTCCAGGATTAAATTCTATGGGTCCTGAGTTTTCAGGAGGTGACATGCTACCTTTGGTATCAAGTTTGATTAAACTTGATAACTATAAGTGGTNGCCTTTGCACAACAGTTTTTCCCTGTTCGGATTGTATTTTCTCCACTCTTCACTCAGGTAATTCTCAATAACTGATTCTTCAGAATTCAGATTAGATGTTACTTCTTGATAGTTTTAATAACAAGATTGAACCTTAAATGTCCCCTAAAAATATTTCCCTGTCACAGCCCCTACCACTCTGTATTTCTATTTTTATTAATCTTATTAATCATTATTATTGTTATATTACCATTTTGGGGCTTCCCTGCTAGCTCATTCGGTAAAGAAAGTGAAAGTTGCTCAGTCATATCCAACTATTTGCCAACCCCAAAGAGTTGGCTTTTGTGAATAGTGATGCTATGAACATAGGGATGCATGTACCCTTTTGAATGATAGTTTTGTCCAGGTATATGCCCAAAAGTGGGATTGCTGGATCATATGGTAATTCTATTTTTAGTTTTCTGAGGAACCTCTATTCTATTCTCCATAGTGACTATACTTAATTTATACTCCCACCAACAGTGTAGGAGAGTTCCTTTTTCTCCATATCCTCTCCCAGTGTTTGTTACTTGTAGACAAACAAGTTTGAGTTTGTCTCAAAAAATGAGTTTCCTTTTTAATGATGGTCATTCTAACCAATGTGAGGTGGTACCTCATCGTAGTTTTGACTTGCATTTCTCTTATAACTAGTGATGTTGAGCATCTTTTCATGTGCCTACTGGCCATCTGTTTGTTTTCTCTGGAGAAATGTCTGTTAAGGCCTATTGCCCATTTTTCAATTGAGTTGTTGGGTTTGTTGTTGTTGTTGAGTTGTATGAGGTGTTTGTATATTTTGGAGATTAAGCTCTCATTGGTTGCATTATTTGCAAATATTTTCTACCAGTCTTTTCATTTTGTTTATGGTTCCCTTTTCTGTGTAAAAGCTTATAGGTTTGATTGGGTTCCATTGTTTGTTTGTTTGTTTTTTAATTTCTATTGCTTTGGGAGATTGACCTAAGAAAACATTGAATCATTTATGTCAGAGCACGTTTTGCCTATTCTTTCTTCTTGGAATTTTATATTGTGACGTCTTATGTTGAAGTCTTTAAGCCATTTTGAGTTTATTTTTATGAATGATGTGAGGGTGTGTTCTAACTTCATTGATTTACATGCAGCAGTCCAACTTTCCCAGCAACACTTGTTGAAGAGGCTTTTTCCCAGTTTGTATTCTTGCCTCCTTTGTTGAAGCCTACAGTGTGTGGGCTTTTATTCTGGGCTTTCCATTAATCTGTACGTGACAAGTGCCATTTTTAATACCTCCCCCCATCTCTCCTTCCTTCCTTCTGCCTCCTCTTCTTGAACAGCCTCAATTCCTGGCCTTACTATAACCCACTTTCATTGTTTGCTGGTGAATGAGCCCCTAGCTCAAAACTCTAAGATTAAAAGCCGTTCCCAGGCATAGAATTTCCATGATATGTGTATCGGTATATGCTTGTGTATGTATGTGTCTGTCTGTGTGTTGCCACAGTGCACAAGCACTTTAGTAAGCACATTATTCAACTACCTCATTTAGCAAAGCTGAGTCCAGGATTAAATTCTATGGGTCCTGAGTTTTCAGGAGGTGACATGCTACCTTTGGTATCAAGTTTGATTAAACTTGATAACTATAAGTGGTTCTATTGGGGAGGAAGAATTAAATTTCTTACTCCAGAGAAAGAATTTTTCCACTGACTAAGGAATAGAACATTTATTAAAAGTATCTTGGTGACCTGAAGGAGAGGAATGTGCTTCTTTTACCTCAGCGGAAGCAAGTCCATGGCATTATTAGCACGTGGTAAAATTGAATAATTGAGCAACACTGACTACTTTGGGATTCAGCCTTCTAGCTCCTGCTGTGTGATTAGTTCAGTCCAACCCTGCTGGCATGCTTGAGCAGGGAGCCTGCAGGGGATTAGGAAGGGAAAACCCTTTAACAAATCTCAAATACTAAAGAGTTTGATTTAATTTAACATGTTACACGCAGGTAATCTGGTTTCCCTTGGCAACCTCCACCCTACACTACTTTATAATCAGAGGATGGCAGGGTAGATTACAGACTAGATGGTATCATCTGGAAGGGACCATAGAGAACAGATGTCAAAAGAGGAAATGAAAAGGTCACTAAAAAAGGACAGAAGAGTTAGAGTCCTCTGAAAAAAAGGACAGATAGTTCTCTGTAGTGCAGGTACCCAGGAGGGTTTCATTGATGAGTGAGGTTCCAAGACTGCCTACAGCAGAGCAGTCAAGAATGTGAAGGAAAGGTATCAAATCTCTTTAAAGGGAAATCTTTAAAGGGATAATAATTTTATTATTTGTGAATTACAGATAAGGTTTTAATTTAAAAATGACAATAATAGGTACCATTTATTAAGTACATGCCAGAAATCTTACTTGGTTCTTTGCATACATAATTTCATTAAATCCTTATCATATCTCTGCAAGGGGAATATTAATATCCCTTTATAGATGAGGAAACAAGTATTTATTGATCTCTTAAAGTTTGGAGACTGAAGAAAGGTGGGGTAACATTGACTCCAAGGTTTCAACTTTAGGAGACCATTATTTATTTTTTCTATGATCTTAGAGTCCTAGAAGTCTTAATAGCCCCTGTTACAGAGCAGTATACCCACTAATGTCCATTAATGGTGACCTTAAGCCATCCAGAAAAGTTTAAATTACAGTCATCTTTAGTCTTGTTGTTGTTCAGTTCCTTAGTCATGTCCGACTCTTTGCAGCCCCATGGACTGCAGCACTCTAGGCTTCCCTATCCTTCACCATGTCCCAGAGCTTGCTCAAACTCATGTCTGTTGAATCTGCCATCCAACCATTTCATCCTCTGGCATCCCCTTCTCCCACCTTCTATCTTTCCCAGCATCAGGGTCTTTTCCAATGAGTCGGTTCTTCACATCGGGTGACCAAAGTATTGAAGCTTTAGCTTCAGTCCTTCCAATGAATATTCAGGATTTATTTCCTTTAGGATTGACTGGTATTATCTGCTTGCAGTTCAAGGGGCTCTCAAGAGTCTTCTCCAACACCACAGGTTCAGATGCATCTTCAGTGCTCAGTCTTCTTTATGGTTCAGCTCTCACATCCATGCGTGACTACTGAAAAAACCATAGCTTTGACTAGATGAACCTTTGTCAGCAAAGTAATATCTCTGCTTTTTAATATGCTGTCTAGGTTTGTCATAGCTTTTCTTCCAAGGAGCAAGGGCCTTTTAATTTCATGGCTGCAGACACTGTCTGCAGTGATTTTGGAGCCCAAGAAAATAAAGTCTCTCTCTGTTGCTGTTGTTTCCCCATCTATATGCCATGAAGCGATGGGACTGGATTCCATGATCTTAGTTTTTTGAATGTTGAGTTCTAAGCTAGCTTTTTCACTCTCCTCTTTCACCTTCATCAAAAAACTCTTTAGTTCCTCTTCGCTTTCTGCCATAAGGGTGGTGTCATCCACATATCTGAGGTTGTTGATATTTCTCCTGGCAATCTTGATTCCTTGATTCCAGCTTGTGATTCATCCAGTCCAGCATTTTGCATGATGTACTCTGCATAGAAGTTAAATAAGCAGGGTGACAATATACAGCCTTGATGCCCTCCTTTCCCAACTTTGAACCAGTCTGTTGTTCCATGTTCGGTTCTAATTGTTGCTTCTTGACCTGCATACAGGTTTCATGGGAGGCAGGTAAGGTGGTCTGATATTTCCATCTCTTGAAGAATTTTCCATAGTTTGTTGTGATCCACATAGTCAAAGGCTTTAGTGTAGTCAATGAAGCAGAAGTAGATGTTTTTCTGGAATTCTCTTGCTTTGTCTATGATCCAGCAGATGTTGGTGATTTGATCTCTGGTTCCTTTACCTTTTCTAAGTCCAGTTTGTACATCTGTAAGTTCTCAGTTCATGTATTGTTGAATCCTCGCTTGGAGGATTTTGAGCATGACCTTGCTAACTTGTGAAATGAGTGCAATTGTGCAGTAATTTGAGCATTCTTTGGAACTGCGGTGAAAACTTACCTTTTCAGTCCTGTGACCACTGCTGAGTTTTCCAAATTTGTTGGCATCTTTGTCTAACTCTCTTATTTTACTCACTAGGAAATTAAGTGCCAGACATCTGGTAAACCCTAAAGCCAGGTCTTCCAACTCCTTAATTTGTGTATTCCACCATGACCATACACTTTCAAAGAAGGCTTGAGTAAATGTAAGGCAGGAGGGAAGGGGTCTTGCAGCACTATAAATGATACTAGTTTGAGATAGTGAAGTAAACAAACTAATAGATTGGCAGGTACTGATGAGACATTTAGGCACTGGGAACAGTTGTAGTTCTTACCTAACTAGTGATTATTCTGCTTAGCTAATACCTGATCAAATTGATGCACCTAATGTTTCTAAATGATCCTGTCTTTAGAAGTCTCTGGTGCCCTACCAGCCATTTGAAGTTTAAAAGGACATATGAATGCCAAAAGCTGTCTCTCCAGGTCTTAAAATGGGTATGACTGGCCATTTTTGTGACATGTAGAAGCAGAGACTACATGTGGTATTTTATTGACTTACACATTTATGCCTCTGTCATGTTCACAAAATGCAGTATATATGAGGCAGGCCATCTATTACCTTTCTTTAAGGTGAAAGCTATGGAAGTCTAATGGCAAACTGAGAAATCTTGGTGTCACACACTTAGTATACAAAGCATTTTACNATCCACATATCTGAGGTTGTTGATATTTCTCCTGGCAATCTTGATTCCTTGATTCCAGCTTGTGATTCATCCAGTCCAGCATTTTGCATGATGTACTCTGCATAGAAGTTAAATAAGCAGGGTGACAATATACAGCCTTGATGCCCTCCTTTCCCAACTTTGAACCAGTCTGTTGTTCCATGTTCGGTTCTAATTGTTGCTTCTTGACCTGCATACAGGTTTCATGGGAGGCAGGTAAGGTGGTCTGATATTTCCATCTCTTGAAGAATTTTCCATAGTTTGTTGTGATCCACATAGTCAAAGGCTTTAGTGTAGTCAATGAAGCAGAAGTAGATGTTTTTCTGGAATTCTCTTGCTTTGTCTATGATCCAGCAGATGTTGGTGATTTGATCTCTGGTTCCTTTACCTTTTCTAAGTCCAGTTTGTACATCTGTAAGTTCTCAGTTCATGTATTGTTGAATCCTCGCTTGGAGGATTTTGAGCATGACCTTGCTAACTTGTGAAATGAGTGCAATTGTGCAGTAATTTGAGCATTCTTTGGAACTGCGGTGAAAACTTACCTTTTCAGTCCTGTGACCACTGCTGAGTTTTCCAAATTTGTTGGCATCTTTGTCTAACTCTCTTATTTTACTCACTAGGAAATTAAGTGCCAGACATCTGGTAAACCCTAAAGCCAGGTCTTCCAACTCCTTAATTTGTGTATTCCACCATGACCATACACTTTCAAAGAAGGCTTGAGTAAATGTAAGGCAGGAGGGAAGGGGTCTTGCAGCACTATAAATGATACTAGTTTGAGATAGTGAAGTAAACAAACTAATAGATTGGCAGGTACTGATGAGACATTTAGGCACTGGGAACAGTTGTAGTTCTTACCTAACTAGTGATTATTCTGCTTAGCTAATACCTGATCAAATTGATGCACCTAATGTTTCTAAATGATCCTGTCTTTAGAAGTCTCTGGTGCCCTACCAGCCATTTGAAGTTTAAAAGGACATATGAATGCCAAAAGCTGTCTCTCCAGGTCTTAAAATGGGTATGACTGGCCATTTTTGTGACATGTAGAAGCAGAGACTACATGTGGTATTTTATTGACTTACACATTTATGCCTCTGTCATGTTCACAAAATGCAGTATATATGAGGCAGGCCATCTATTACCTTTCTTTAAGGTGAAAGCTATGGAAGTCTAATGGCAAACTGAGAAATCTTGGTGTCACACACTTAGTATACAAAGCATTTTACATGAATTTCACTATATACTCATAACAATTGTGATTATAAATGTTATTGTTTTCGTTTAGGCAACTTTATCACTTTTTAAAATTAATCCTTCCCAGAACACTTCCCCTAGCATTTTATTAAGAAAAATTTCAAACCTGTATTAAAATGGAAAGAATTGTACAGTGAACACTCATATACCCACTTAGATTCTATACTTATTTTTCTATATTTGTTTTTTTTAATACACCTATTCATTTATCTACCCACACATCTTAGTTTTTCTTATATTCCAAAGTGAGTTATAGACGTTAGTACATAGTACTCCTAAACACTTATATGTGGATATCATTAATTTGATTTTAAAATGTTAGCCCTATTAAAAAAACAAAAACAATAAACTGAGTCTTTCAAATCTATGTTTTGGGGACATAGTATGTACTCATTCAGTTTGGGCTTTCCCCCATGAAACAGCAAGATATTTTAAGAGAAAAATGTGAGCCACCCATATTAAAAAACACTTGTAACTTATTAATGAGAAATAGAAATCTGTGGGGAGGAGGGGGATACCCCTGTTGAATTCCTAGGTCAACAGCAAGTCAGCACTGCAAATGAGGCATCTTACCTCATTTCTGATTTTAAATGAGATTGAGGTCATTGCCACATTTCTGAACAGTAAGTCCTCTTCTACAGGGGAGAGTTTGATTAGCAAATTACTTAAGCACTTTAGTAATGATATTGGAACCAAATTTCAGTGAACATTTTTCCCTTTTCTCTTCTTTCTGGGTGTGACTAAATTGCCTACAGCATGCTGCTTGGTTGCTGGTAAAACAGGAAATGGGGTAAGTACTTTACATAGGGAATTTTTACTACCATTTAAATTTAAGCTACTTGATTCTTAAAGTACTTTTACTATTACTCTTTTTTTAGAGTGAGTTCACTAGCTACTAGAGAAATTGGCAGAAAGAAAATTTTTTATTTTATATATTTAGGTGTTAACCTTGTTTAACTGGTTTATTGCACAACATATTAGTAGTCTCATTTTATTGGTAGATTTATCATGAACATAAATGTATATTTTATAATCATTATGCTCTTATATAATGTAGTTTGGCAGCTTATTTTAAAGGAACACATTTTATGCTGGTCTTAGAAACTAAATTATAAATCTAATTATGCTATAAAAGATACATAGTAAAGTCCTAGTTAAGGCAGAACAACAGTAAGTTTATACATAGATAAGACATAGAAAACATAGGTCCACCGTCCTTTATCTGAAATCCTTGGTGGCAGATGTTTCTTGGAATTTAGACTTTTTTAGACTTTGGAAAAGTAATGCGGTGTAAATACCATATATGATATACCTCTCTCCTCTGGGGTAGTACTGTATTATCAAGCGTTAATATTTCTGCAGTGAAACATACCAATATTCACACCAAATTTGATAAACAAAGCCTTACATGTTCAAGTCAGAGTTTGGTTGCCAACTGAGTTAAGGAAAAAGCTCTTTAATTTCCCAGAGATTTCTCAATTTTGAAACTAAAAATTTTATACCAGTATGAAAAGGGCCATGTGATTATTGGAGGTTCCTGTATACTCCTGAAAGAAAACCAGAGAGAAGTACAAATTTCTGTATCAGAATCTCATACTTGGTATTTTACAGAAAATTAATTCATCTGGCATTTGTGTGTGTGTTGTATTTCACATCTGCATTTTTAAAAGGGTAGTAACCACATATTTATCAAAGGTTTTGGGGTTCTGTTAGGTTATGTTAAATTAGTCTCAAATGCTTGTGATTCTGGCATAATAAAATTTGATCCTGTGTTTGATAACTTTTTTATTAATAGCATAGTCAGAGCATGCTATTTTTAAAATGTTTCGTTTCCATCCTCCTTGCTTATTGTGGTTATTTCTTATTGAATGATTTTAAACCAAGGTTAGCTCTTCCAAAAGATCCTGATCAATATAGGGATACTAAAAGAGGAAAAGAATGCAGAATACTACTGTTTCCTCTTAATATCCCTAGTTCATTCTATAATAATAATGTCAAAAGGCTGTGGAGGGATTGCCATTAAAGAATTGATTCAAGGAATTTAGGGAAAATGGTAATGGATATTTTGGTTCATCTTTGCTTAAGAATGGTTATCCTGTTGTATGTATAGAAAAAGTGACTGTAATTGATATCCTCATCATTAGTTATCTAACAGAGGAGAGGGAAATGCAGTTTCTAAGTATTAAATTGGTACTGAATTTACCTTAATGACTACTGATTCCTCTAAAGGACCATCAATCATAAGCTAAGGACCTCTCTGAAAACATTCACCCTAAATTATATTAGAAAAGCTATTAGCCACATTCAGCTTGCAGGACTGAAAATCTGGTGTTTTAAGTACTGTATTTTTGCCTTAAAGGTGAGGCTAAGGTTTCCAAAATGTCTGTTAACCCTTTCCTATAGTTCATTAATCTGGAAGGAAAAAAATACCTGTAGTTGAAGTTTTTAAACTGGAGTAAGGTGTTTTAAATTGAAACATATTTCAAAAACCATGAAGGACCTAAAATATCAGTTTTCTTAAACACATAATGAGTAATGTTTTAATCTGTTTTTAGGATTGGCTTTGGCTACAATCCTTTGTACTTTAGACTCTCTAGAGTCTAAACAGTTTTAAAGGGTTTTCCATTCTTGTGTTTTCTGTTTTCACCTTTTTATTATTTAAAATGTGTGCTCATACCTTAATTATTTGCTTTCAACTGTGATGCTGTTTTATGCAAATATCATTAGTTAAACTGTTGATGCAATATCAAGATAGTCTTTGAAAATTCCTAAGATGTTTCTGGTATTCAGAGAACTAGGAACAGTTTATGAAGCTCAAACACTTAGTGTTTGAATAAATTCATAAGTATAGAGAAGTAATCTAATTTTTTGTCAAATGTAGGGCTTATCAGAGTCCTTCATTGTTAAACCACAAACCCAAAGCATATGAAAGCATTCAGTTTAACCAGTTATCTCAGCTGGATTAAAATGGGTAGATCAGCTATTTCTTAATTTACATTTTTAGAGTAACAGTGGTCTTTATATTTTGTGTATATAATTATATTTTTAGATCAATTAAATTTAGCAATTAACAAAATTATTTTTTATTTTCTACTCATAGTTCATAGTGTCTTTGGGTGTTAAAGAATTAAATAAGTAGATATTGACTATATTGTCTGTTTTTTAGTGAAAATTGGATACTAAAAGAAATGATTCACAAGTTGGCCTAAGCATCTCTTTTGTTAAAAAGCAATCCTATAAATAGCTGTAACTGATTTAAAATTTTAATTATTTGAATGACATGGACCTGTTTATTAGTGATATTTCAGAGTAGAGCTGTTTAAATATTACCATATCATGCTTTTCTTTTCTTTCACTTCAGTTCCTTTCTATCTCAATTTTAGGTTACAAACTAAAAGCTAAAAATCATAATTAGGACTTCCCCAAACCTATTTATTGGTTATGAGTAGATCTGAGGGGAATGTAAAATGTTTATTAAGACACACATATGTTGTTAAATTGATGAACATTTTAGAGCACTGATGCTTTAGGATTTAATCTTTACCAGTAAAAGAGAAGTACAGCTTTTACATTGATTTCCCAAAAGTAAGCCCCCATTATCAGGAAGAAAGTAGATGTAAACATTTTTGGTCTGGGTGAAATTATTGTAATAGACAGTTTGTAATTTCTGAGCAATAAACAATCTTCTCTATTCCTTCTTTCCATGTTCTGATATATAAATCCTGGAATCTGGCAGTTTTATCTCAGAAAAACTCATTTGTATGCCTTTGTTTTAGAAACTTCAAAATTTGTCCTATGTGCCATTAAAAAAAAAAAAGTAGTTTCTTGATTCTACTAGAATATAGGTCCATGAACGGAGGGAACTTTGTCTGCTTTGGTCTCTGCTTTCTATCTAATGTGTAAAATGGTGCCTTTACATAGTAGGCACTCAGTACCTTTTAACAATCGCATAAATTCTTGCCTTCATAAAAATGATGTTTTTCATATCAGTGAATTAATTTTTATGTTATTCAGAAAGCAGAGTCTGTCGCTGGGAAGAAATGATATAGTTCAGCTAAAAGAAGCCTACAAATGGATAACTCACCCCCTGTTTTCAGAGGAACTGGGTGTTCCCATTGATGGAAAGGTATTGGGTCATCAGCATTGTTAATTTTTTCTCTGGTTTTACTAGTTTTACTTCATTATATTTCAGGGTTTTGGTTACCCAAAAGAATCTTCTCTTTCAATAATCCAATAAAAGGTTTTTAAGCTTTTACAGTTCTTAAATTGAGGTTAAAATTGAGATTAAAGTTTTTCTTTTTCTTTTTTAAATTTCTTTGTAATCAAGACACCTATAACAGGTGCAGTGTACCCTAACTGACCTTAAAAGGTTAGAAATGAATTCGTGCCTTTAAGTATATTTATAGTTTAATTAGGCAGATTTACTGATATAAAGCTATACATAAAGAACTATGAACAAGTGTGGAGTCAACTCTAGACTATTTAATTTTGGTTGTCTTGTTTTCAAATATGTAGACAGAACCTGTTCAACTATAGGGAGCATGGGCTCAACCTATCCCTCCTTGTTGGTATCTCAAGTCCCTTTAATTTTAAGCAGACTGCCTTTGAAACCAGAACACTTCCCATCCCCTCTATTCCAGGGTAGACCTTGCTTCAGCCTTTGAAATGGATTGAATTTAAGGGAAGAGCTCAGTAGATTTCCAGACATGGAAACAGGACATACTCCCAGCTCATCTTAAATTAGATTTTAATAGTATGGCCTCATTGCTTCATCATTTTGCTGGAAGGAAATTCCCTGGGTATCAGACATACCCTTATTCAAATAAAATCACAAAACCATCTTTCAAAGCCAAACAATGAAAAAATTTTCCTCATTCTGAATTATATAGCTCTGTTTCCCTCTGTTAGTAAAAATAAACTCTGTCCTTTAAACTGAATACTGAAAGAATAGAGAATAAAACCACTTCACAGATAGTATGAAGAGGAAATGAGGTGATGAAAGTACTTTGGAAATTAGAGAAGTCATTGATGCAAAATATTTTTACCTCAAATTTCAGTTTGAAGCATGGATAATTTTACATGTTGAATCAGTGAGAACAGAAAATAGAAAACAAAAGATGCAGTAATGTTCTAATAGGTTCAGGATGAATTAAGTTTTCTTAAGTAAAAGGAATATGTTGTAATTTTAATTTTATTTTGTTGATTTGAGTAGAACAAAAATAATTAGTCCTTCACTATTGTGGTTAAGAGTTGCTAATAGGCCTGCTGACGATCCAATGCAATCAATAAATATAAAATTCAATAAAAAGAATTATTATATGACATATCTTTTTTTCAGTGTGAAATTTTGTATAATCTCCATGGAGGTAAATGTGTATAGAGTATGAAATTGTGCTTCTTTGTGTGTACAAAGATATTCATTGTAGCATTTTTAAAAAATGTTTTATAAATTTATTTTAAATTGAAGGATAATTGCTTTACAATGTTGTATTGGTTTGCCATATAGCAACACTGTACCATTTGTTAAAAATGGTAAAACTTAACTACAACTTAAATGTCCAGCAGTCCTTAGAGTTGAAAAGATGTTCATGATGTAATATTAACTGAATTAAGCAGTTTTCTAAATGTCTATTTGATATATGAAGAAGTACATATATTTATGTTTATATTCATAAAAATGACTAGAAGGGAACATGTCAAACTGTTACTAGTTCTACCTCAGTGGGGTGGGATTGAAAACCCATTATTTTACAATATTATTATGTATTATATTTTTCATGAAACAAAAAATTAAGATATTTCTTTTAAAAGTCATATCTACTAAAAACTTTGAAAACTTAATAAAGAAACCTCATACAGAGTTTTTAGGCATATGCATAAATAACAGTTGCTAATTCTAATCATAGTACTGACAGGAGTATGTCTTCATTTGTTTCATTTACCCCTTTCCAATTCCCTGAATTCTCATTCATCTTCGTATCTAATTTATATACTTTACAAAAAAAATACAAATTTAATTTGTTTTAAACTTGTTTTTTGTAGGATCACTAGGGATTGAGTTCTAGGAGTTAAAAAAAAAGAAAAGACTATTTCCTTTACAGCTGCCCTGTGACCAAGCTGATTTGAAAACAGTAGTATTTCCAGTTTTCCTTGTCACTTTTTCTGAGCCAATCTTTGAGAGTTAATTCTGTTTCCATTGATAAGTTGTTAGATGTTAGTTTCTTTTTGCTCATTTTTAAACTGTCTTTATAATTTTTAGAGCTTGTTTGAAGTGAGTGTGGTCTTTGCTCACCCAGAAACAGTTGAGGATTGCCACTTCCTGTAAGTTACAACTTAACATTGCCAATTGTGCAACATTATTAATACCTTTTGATTTTCATGAAAATAGTTTTGTTCTTCTTTCTAGGGGGCCTATCAGAACTTGTCGTGTCTCTGAAGGTTTAAAGTGTGCTCTCTGAGTCTAGACAAACCACTGTGGCTCATTTAGGGATTCATTTTGTCCGCTTCTGATATCCTGAGTTTAGCAGCTATGTTGTATAAAATATTTGAATTTTTTCCACCCTCAAATAAACTCATTAATCTTTTATATTAACTTGAATTTTGTTTAGACGTGCAATATGCCCAGATTGTTTCAAGCCAGCCAAAAACAAACAGGTAAGGATTCCTGCTTCTTATTCTTTAGTGAGTTTTTTCTGAGCTGAATATTCACATTAACAACAAAAAGGATATGCATTAGAAGTATTGGCAATCTATTATACTAAGAATCAGTCTCAAACTATTTCCATTTGCTACATTCTTTTTTTTTTAAACTCTCAACACCTTTGTGTGTGGCTCAGAAGTCGCAACACACATTCTCATGCTTGTGTCAGTGTCTGAATTGTTTCCCCAAAATTACATCATCTGGGAAAGTATGTTTTCAGTATCATCATGATTCCAAACTTCTGTCTAATATTTGTTTTCTAGAAATTGGTATTTTGAAAATATAATCCAAAGTAAATTGTTTTATTTAGGACAGTCCTGAATTAATAGAACCTATTTCAGGCTACATTTGCAAAAGGGTTTTTTATTTAAATTCTCCTTACTGTCTGATGTGAGCTGGCCTTCATGTTAATGAGAAAAAATAGTTAGCTTGTATTTTTAGTTTCTGTCATGCCAAGGTGGAATGGCCTGGCATGTTACTGACAGGTTTTCACAGCCCAGTTACTTAGCTGGTTTTGTATAGGCTCAGAGGTTCTAGTTTCACTGACCAATGTTGTGGTTGTTAAACATAACTGATGTTTTGCTGCTGTGGTTGCTAAAAATAATATGTTTATCACCAAAGATACATCTTTTGGTCTTTCCTCTTACTTTGACTAATTGCTGGATCTTTTAGTACCTGGGGGAGATTGGAGGCCTGGGGAGTTTGTAACACTTGCCAAATGTCCTGTGCAGAAGTAATCAGAAATACAGATCAAGCCTGAAACCCTGCTTCCCTCCTTTTCTCACATCATGGTACATCTAGAACATTACCATGTTTGACCTGCACCCTGAGGTTAACAGGTGAAGTTGCTCTAAGTTGCGAGCAGTAGGCCTAGGGGTTCTCATTGTTCCAGGCCTTTCCCCTCAACCCTTGTGACCTAGAAGGACCCGGGTACAGCTATAGCTCACTGCTTTGCCATACCAACTGGGAAGTTCTGCCCAGATGACCTGTGAGCCATGTTTATGTAAAGATCTAGCTTTATTTTTTGTCATCTTTGAGCAAGTATGTAAGTACCAGCAACAAATAATAGAGTAAGGAAATTTTTGTCAAACCATCACAGACATCATGCCATTTGGCCAGTAGGTGTTGTTTAGTCTGAAGTGTAGTTTTCCTGCATTATGGCTGGGAATAAGTTGAATGACCTTTTGAGATTCTTCCAGGGTTAAGATTTCATATCTTAACAAACAGGCACTTAATTTTTCATTCTAATCCTCTGACAGAGTATGGTTTAGAAAATAATTTCTTTTGTTGCTGAACTGTTTAGATATTTACATTGTTCCTATTTTCAGTCAAGTGTAGTTTCTCATAACAGAAGAAATAATTGTAACTTATCATAGTGACCACATGAATATGCACTAATTAGTTCTAGTATGTCTACCATGAAGTTTGGCTTTTCTTGTTTTGAAAAACCCAAAGTGGGACATTTATAGATGCCCTTCTATTCAATATAGTGGATTTACTTTGTCTGTGGTTAGTGAGTGATATTGAATTGCTGGATGTCAAGACATGCTATTGGCTCTGTTTTACCCCTTATCCTGGTAGCCAACTCCTAAATTATGTACTGTGACCCCTGAAGGGATGTAGAGAAGAAAAGAGAGATGGGTCCATCTAAATTTCTTTTGAGGTCTCAAAAATAATATTTGAAACACATTTCCTGCCATGTCATCATTTTTTTGTATTTGAAAAATAACACATTTTGAGGGGAGTGGGATAGTGCAGTGAAGAAGATATGTTCTGCCAGATCCACCTGATATTATAGACATAGCCTAAATTGAAGAGAAGCATCCAGTCCAGAACTGACAGTATGGACACTGCTGTATTTTATTTTCTTGAAGCTGTTAAGTATTTCTCACTTTTAAGTATGGTTTAAAATGATTATAATTTCTCCAACCATGTTCTGTTTCACCTCTGATGTTTTCTTATATAGGTGATAAAATGTTTTTTTTTTTTTCTTTTCATTTCACCCTATATAGTCAATATTCACTAGAATGGCAGTTATGAAAGCTTTGAATAAGATAAAAGAAGAGGATTTCCGCAAGTAAGTAGAAGTATAGAAACAAGAAATAATCATGGAATTTTAGAGTAAAGAGAATGTTAGAAATAATCTGGATTATCTCTGAAACAAGACTGGATGTATTTTCGGGACCAGAATTGTGTCTTAATCTCCATTATATCCCCAGTTCCTGGCTCAGTATCTGGCATGTAGTGGTATTCAATAAATGTTTCTCAAATTAATATTTGGATTTATGAATCATGTCCAACTTGTTTATCTTTTAGAAGAGGATGACTTAGCGACTTTACAGCAACAACATTGAGGTCCAAAGTGGAGGTTGACTTGCCTAAGATTGAGTGGTGGATGTTGAGCCAGGTTTCCTGATTCTCCAGGCTAGTTCTAGCCCCATTACATCCTTCATCCGGATTTCCTGTTATCGTACATCTCCAGAAGAGAGAGGAAAAGGCTCATGAGTTTCCTTTCTTGCTAAAGTATGCTGAACTACAATAAATCTTACATTTTAATACTCAGTGTGGTCATTTCATTAATAAGATATTATCATAGTTATCCTTCCAGAATAGCCTTGAATAAATTTCAAACAAGGAAGTTATGAGGAAGGTTTCATATATTTTGCTGACTAAACATGTCTCAGAATAGAAGTATTTTTATTAAGTTTTTTGTTGTTGTTGTTTTGACCATGCGGTGCAGGATCTTAGTTCCCCCACCAGGAATCGAACTTGTGCCCCTTGCAGTTGAAATGTGGAGTCCTCACCACTGCACCGCCAAGGAAGTCCTTGTTAAACTTTAGAAACAAAAGACAGTTACTCTCTCTCTACAAGCAGTAGTGCCTGAGTTTCTAAGTGATTTCTTTGTTAAGACATCTTGGGAAACTGAAAATTTCAACACAAGCATTTTGGATTAAATAAATATACATTTCGTCATTTATAGAGAGACTCCAGTTCTTGGAAGTTCCCAGATGGTGGACAGAGAATAAAGTCATACATTGCTTTCTCCTGTCTGTCCTCAGCTGGATTGAAGTTTCTTAGCTAAAGGACAGAGTCAGCCACATTTCACTTTTCCTGGCTCTGTGGTCTGATTTCCAAGATCATAGTTGAAATGAAAAGAGAGAAAAATGGTGGACTACCCTCCCCACAGGTGTGCCATCCTCACATGACCAATCTCTGACTGCGCACCAGCTCTACCCAAATGACTAAGGATTTTGTAAGCAGCAGCACGTGTTCATGGATACTAAAATGAACCCAGAGAGGCTTCTGCTACATATGTGTGGATTTTTTCCCCTGAAATCTCAAGGCTGATGTTGAAAACTATCATCTGGGAACATGAGGCCTCCTGACTCTGAATGTTATTAGCAGAGCCCTGATTTACTTAGTGCAGTTCTCATGTATTAAAAGTGGTCCTCCAGAGGCCCAGAAGACCCTAACAGTCCCCAAATTTAAAATTCGGGAGAGGCTTAGTCTTTGAGAGACTCAGGCACTGTGCATCTCAGGCAATGCTGATTTATCTTAGTTATATGGTTCAATTTCATGTCTGGAAAATAGTAGCTATAAAATTTATTTTGTTTTGCAGGCAGTTTCCTTGTCCTCCAAACTCACCAAAGGCTGTATGCACTGTTCTTGAAATTGAATGTGCTCATGGTGCTGTTTTTGTGGCTGGTAAAATACTTAGTCTAAAATATACTTACACTGTCAATTGTCTCTCCTTTCTGAAAAACTCAATTTCTCCTCTGTTTCCTTCTTATTGTTGTTATTAGTTTCTGATTAGTTAACTCTTTTAAGCACTAGACCTGATAGTCAAGTTTATTTAGATTTTATAAGTATTCTTATGGATCACTAAAGAGATTTGATATTTAAAATGCCATGCCAAAAGGAAATGATAAATCCAAGATTTTAAGTTTTCATTAGAGATGACCAAATGGAAATATGGGTAGATGTACAGACCAAAAACTAATCAAGAAAATAGAGAGGATGTTTTACAACATGAAGTCAGTCCTGGGGAAAAAAAATGTATCTGCAAAGTGGCTAAACACTTGGCTTCTGATTGGAAAAAAAAATTGTTGCATTGACTTTCCCAAGAGGTAAATCTGGTTAGACAGTTTTTGTTTTGAAAGCTATAGCTGTTTCATAGTAATAGCTGAAATGAAATCACTCTTTAGTCTTGACTATAATACCCTGCCCTGGGGTAATAAAAGCTACCTGCCTCAGCATAGCTTTATTCATAAAACAGTGAGTCATATTCTGTTAGGGTGTTTTCTTTTTTTTTAACTTATAAAAACTGCAAAATTTCCTGTATTTGAACTCTTTGGAATACATTATCACCAATGACTCTTACACTGAGAGTATTATCAATCAGGTGTAAAAGCAGTAGTTGCTCTTTTTTTAAGCGATCCTTGATGTGTTCCATAATATTGTAACTTGTTCAGTCGGTCAGTCAGGTTAATAAGTATACTGAGCATTCCTTTAGAACTCATTGATGATTCATACCATGTCTTTAGCCATCTCTTCTATTGCTACCTTAAATTTTTTCATTGAATTATGTGTATGTGCTAAGTCACTAAATTAGATTATAAATTAGTCGAAGGCTAAGCTTTGTTTTGTATCATAGCCCCTAGAATATTGGCACTTTAGTGGATATTTGTTACTTTCCTTTCTATTCTGCTGTGTTAATTACACCATCCCAGCCAGGTAACCTTTATATTTCTTTGTCAGGGAGATATAATAAATACTCCAGGAATCTACCACAAACTCCTTGGATAATTGATGGAGAAAGGAAGCTGGAATCTTCAGTGGAAGAATTAATTTCAGACCATCTTTTGAAAGTGTTCAAAGCAGAAAGTAAGTGTTATAATATTCATATTTTAAATACTTGTTCACAGATAGACTTCTTGGAGGTGGCAGGAAAGATTTCTGGATTTTGTAAACCACCACCAAGTCTGGGCCCCTTGCCTGGCAGGTTCCTGTGAACAGGGATTGCCATGTCCTGAGTTCCTCTGCCCAGGGCTGGATTTGAGCCAAGCTGCCCTAAGAGTTCTCTGTTCTCTCAAGACAACTGCCTTTTCCTGGACAAATTCAAAACAATTGAAATTACTTTAAATGAATGCACTTAAGCTCGACCTTGGGACACCTTAGCCTCAGCCTCTTATTGGGATTCTGAGGAAATTAAAACACAGCTTCTATATCCATTGCTTATTCAAGAGTAACCACTGGCAAATGCCTGCCTTCCATCTTAACAGCTAAAATGTCCTGAAATAGAGTTCAGACCTAGAGAAGGTAGATCAACAGCAGCCATTTCACAAAGACTTAACAGTGGTGTTGCTGTTTCANGTTAGGGTGTTTTCTTTTTTTTTAACTTATAAAAACTGCAAAATTTCCTGTATTTGAACTCTTTGGAATACATTATCACCAATGATTCTTACACTGAGAGTATTATCAATCAGGTGTAAAAGCAGTAGTTGCTCTTTTTTTAAGTGATCCTTGATGTGTTCCATAATATTGTAACTTGTTCAGTCGGTCAGTCAGGTTAATAAGTATACTGAGCATTCCTTTAGAACTCATTGATGATTCATACCATGTCTTTAGCCATCTCTTCTATTGCTACCTTAAATTTTTTCATTGAATTATGTGTATGTGCTAAGTCACTAAATTAGATTATAAATTAGTCGAAGGCTAAGCTTTGTTTTGTATCATAGCCCCTAGAATATTGGCACTTTAGTGGATATTTGTTACTTTCCTTTCTATTCTGCTGTGTTAATTACACCATCCCAGCCAGGTAACCTTTATATTTCTTTGTCAGGGAGATATAATAAATACTCCAGGAATCTACCACAAACTCCTTGGATAATTGATGGAGAAAGGAAGCTGGAATCTTCAGTGGAAGAATTAATTTCAGACCATCTTTTGAAAGTGTTCAAAGCAGAAAGTAAGTGTTATAATATTCATATTTTAAATACTTGTTCACAGATAGACTTCTTGGAGGTGGCAGGAAAGATTTCTGGATTTTGTAAACCACCACCAAGTCTGGGCCCCTTGCCTGGCAGGTTCCTGTGAACAGGGATTGCCATGTCCTGAGTTCCTCTGCCCAGGGCTGGATTTGAGCCAAGCTGCCCTAAGAGTTCTCTGTTCTCTCAAGACAACTGCCTTTTCCTGGACAAATTCAAAACAATTGAAATTACTTTAAATGAATGCACTTAAGCTCGACCTTGGGACACCTTAGCCTCAGCCTCTTATTGGGATTCTGAGGAAATTAAAACACAGCTTCTATATCCATTGCTTATTCAAGAGTAACCACTGGCAAATGCCTGCCTTCCATCTTAACAGCTAAAATGTCCTGAAATAGAGTTCAGACCTAGAGAAGGTAGATCAACAGCAGCCATTTCACAAAGACTTAACAGTGGTGTTGCTGTTTCAGTTTCTTGGGTATTAACAAGCCCAGGTTTGTGAGCTGAGTCAGACCCCGTCAGGAATATGCTTTCTTTGTCTCAGTAGGCCTGTCAGGTCAAAGGAGCAAGAAAACCTTGTGATTTCACCCAGGATTAGATTTAGAGGAAAGGGACTAAAATTTCAATGGGAGGAAATCATGTTGTATATCAGGAAAAAACATAGTCAGTGAGTAAGTGTATCATACTCTTTGGAGTAGGTCTCCTAGCATAATTAGAACGTTTTTTGAAAGACCAGCTAGACATCCATCTTTCTCTCTGGCAGACAAATGTGCTTTAGTAAAGGCAGACAAGTGATCAAAATGAGATGCCCTGTCCCTCCAGCTCTCTGCTTGTCAAAAGGAAAGAGAAGCACTTCAAAGCCATATCCCTTTTATCATTTGTTGCCTGTCAGGTAGGTGGGCCCTTTTAAAAAAGGCCTTTAGGAACTGTTTACTGAATGGAAAAGAAAGTAACCTAGCAACCTAACATTTTCCAAAATCTTAACAGTAAAGACTCAGGGCTATTGCCATGAACTTTAACCTACTTAATTTAATATTTACACATTGGTTATCTCATAAGACTTATTCAAGTTACAGAGAAGTGAAAATAAAGCGTTAGCGTGAAAAGTCGCTTTCAAACTCTTGTTGGGGGCCACCTTATTTCCCTTCTGTGAGAAGATACAAGATTTAGTTCTGATTTTTTGGGTTCCAAGGAATCCTCCATTACCAAGAGGGCTATAGAGGGGTTCTGAACAATTTTTCATGAGGTAATTCCTTGTTATAGTCCACTTGAGAAGGAAAAAAAAAATTGTCCCCAAACTGAAAAGAAAGCAAACTGTAATTGTATGTTTAGGAAATTTATAAAGAGCCACTTGAGAAAAAGCAGGCCTCTGGGCCTCTGTGCTAATTGGCTCCTTGTCATGAAATAAAACCTTGTTGTCTGAAATCCCTGATTAGTAGCATCAGTTTGCTAAACTTGTGCTTTTCAGATATATTACTTGTCACTTCTATGATTCACATCTGACAGCTCGGGAAGATGGTTCTGACTGTTGAACCTCTACACATTACAGCTTTATGAAAATAAACCAGTATTGCATGAAGCAGCCTAACTACTTCTATAAAGGGTCTTTCCCCTCAGTGGGAGATACAAACTTGTTTTTCATTCACTTTAGACTGGCACGCCATATTCTCTACTTGCCAGTTCTCTAGTTAATAAGTGAAACTTTGACACACTCTCAAAACTAATGTGTCTAAGAAATGTTTTCCCAATACATTTATTACTTCACTTATTGAATAAATATTTGTTATGTCAGTTGCCTGCTGAAAACTGGTCAGTGTTTCAGCTACAGGGTAAAGTCCAAACTATTTAACTTGATATTCTGAGGCCATCATCATCTGACTTCTGCCCTTCCTTCAGTCCCATTGTCTGTCTGTCCCCAAGTATGAGGGTCACTACAGACCACTGAACGCCTTATCATTCTTGTCCTTGTTTTTCCCTATCATTGTCGTTCCTGATCATTCTTGTTCTTGGTTTTGTTGTTTGAAATATCTGTTCCATTGAGAAGTCTGTAGAACTCACAGGATTTGGGGGATAAGGCAAGGCATAATATGAGTATTTTTTAAATTTATTTAAATTAGAGGCTAACTATTTTACAATATTGTAGTGGTTTTTGCCATACATTGACATGAATCAGCCATGGGTACACATGTGTTCCCCATTCTGAACCCCCCTGCTGCTGCTGCTAAGTCGCTTCCGTTGTGTCCGACTCTGTGCAGCCCCATAGACGGCAGCCCACCAGGCTCCCCTATCCCTGGGATTCTCCAAGCAAGAACACTGGAGTGGGTTGCCATTTCCTTCTCCAATGCATGAAAGTGAAATGTGAAAGTGAAGTTGCTCAGTCGTGTCTGACTCTTAGCAACCTCATGGACTGCAGCCCACCAGGCTCGTCCATCCATGGGATTTTCCAGTCAAGAGTACTGGAGTGGGGTGCTGTTGCCTTCTCCGTGAACCCCTCTAAATTTCTGTTATTCATAATTGCATACAAATAAAGTTCTAAAGTTTGCCCCCCAAAGTATTTCTCAGTGTAGGGTCCAAATTTGCAACATTTTTTCTAAAAGATGTAATAAATACCCTTTATCCCTTAGTCTGGATTTATTGTTCCTTTGGACTTCTCAAGAGCCTATTTTTCTGTACTACTTTCTTGTTGATGGGCTAGAATTTTGGGGAAGCTCTTTGGGCTAGTTTATGAATTTGAGGTTTCTGATCTGATTGAGGAGTCACGGGGAGATCTATGTCTTTGTTCTGTTCATTCCCTCCACCCCATCAGCCACAGGTTATGGCTCAGTCACTGTAGGGCCCTAGTTCCCTGAGGTTGGATTGGGGATGGAGGTGCGCAGGTATAAGACAAACTACAGCCTGCTCGTGGTAATGTTTGCTCTGTTAAAATCATCCGTTGGTTCTGGATCTAAGAAAGTTGTCATGGAAGCACTCTCCCCACCCTCTGCTCCACTCCATATTTCCACTTTCCCACCCCAGTATTTGTAGCTTTTAGTCTGTGATGATCCATCTATCTTAAAATATATACTAGTTTTATTGTGTCCCCAGCTTAAGTTTGCTTATATAATGAATTTGCTTTTAGAGTCAAACTTTTTCTTTTCCCTTCCTTTCATGGAGTTTAGTTCTCAAATACTGTTTTTATTTTGTTTTCTTTTGTTTTAAGAAAAAGAAGAAAGATTTTTCACCATAAGTTTGTAGCCAGTTTGGTAGCAGGGCCTTTCTCCAAACAGTGCTCTGCCTTTGGCTTTCCCATGGGATAGTGGCATGGGATGATAAGAAAGATCTGGCTTTTACCTCCCTTTAATTGTGTTACCTTGGGGAAAGTACTTAACCTTTCAGAAGTTTGGTGTTCTTTCATTTAATACTTACCTCATAAGGTTACAGAAAGGAATAAATGAAATAATGTATGCAAAATTTTAGCTCAGTGTCTAACATGTAATAAGTACTCAATAAATAGTATTTATTATTATCATTGTTATTTTCAGTAGAGATTAGGACTAGAGTTGTGATGATAACTATTCCTTGGGATTCTCCTGTAGATTAAGACAAATTGGGTTTCTACCAAGGGTGGGAATGAAAGCCTAGGACTATTACGTCGCTGATTTTTTTTTTCTTTATCTGCTTTCCAAAGGCTTTAATTTTTCTTCCTCTGGAAGAGAAGATGTAGATGTGAGAACATTAGGAAATGGTAAGATTGCGACATCACTTGACTAGAACTAACTTTCAGATTATCACCCTTTTCAGGCAGTAGGTTTTCTGTAATCACTTAGAATCAAAGTTGGCAGAGCCCAGAGCTTCTCCATGAGAGGAAGCCTTGTGGATTTTGGAGCTACCCTTGTAAATTATATGATTATGTTTTAACAGGGATNCTTAGCAACCTCATGGACTGCAGCCCACCAGGCTCCTCCATCCATGGGATTTTCCAGTCAAGAGTACTGGAGTGGGGTGCTATTGCCTTCTCCGTGAACCCCTCTAAATTTCTGTTATTCATAATTGCATACAAATAAAGTTCTAAAGTTTGCCCCCCAAAGTATTTCTCAGTGTAGGGTCCAAATTTGCAACATTTTTTCTAAAAGATGTAATAAATACCCTTTATCCCTTAGTCTGGATTTATTGTTCCTTTGGACTTCTCAAGAGCCTATTTTTCTGTACTACTTTCTTGTTGATGGGCTAGAATTTTGGGGAAGCTCTTTGGGCTAGTTTATGAATTTGAGGTTTCTGATCTGATTGAGGAGTCACGGGGAGATCTATGTCTTTGTTCTGTTCATTCCCTCCACCCCATCAGCCACAGGTTATGGCTCAGTCACTGTAGGGCCCTAGTTCCCTGAGGTTGGATTGGGGATGGAGGTGCGCAGGTATAAGACAAACTACAGCCTGCTCGTGGTAATGTTTGCTCTGTTAAAATCATCCGTTGGTTCTGGATCTAAGAAAGTTGTCATGGAAGCACTCTCCCCACCCTCTGCTCCACTCCATATTTCCACTTTCCCACCCCAGTATTTGTAGCTTTTAGTCTGTGATGATCCATCTATCTTAAAATATATACTAGTTTTATTGTGTCCCCAGCTTAAGTTTGCTTATATAATGAATTTGCTTTTAGAGTCAAACTTTTTCTTTTCCCTTCCTTTCATGGAGTTTAGTTCTCAAATACTGTTTTTATTTTGTTTTCTTTTGTTTTAAGAAAAAGAAGAAAGATTTTTCACCATAAGTTTGTAGCCAGTTTGGTAGCAGGGCCTTTCTCCAAACAGTGCTCTGCCTTTGGCTTTCCCATGGGATAGTGGCATGGGATGATAAGAAAGATCTGGCTTTTACCTCCCTTTAATTGTGTTACCTTGGGGAAAGTACTTAACCTTTCAGAAGTTTGGTGTTCTTTCATTTAATACTTACCTCATAAGGTTACAGAAAGGAATAAATGAAATAATGTATGCAAAATTTTAGCTCAGTGTCTAACATGTAATAAGTACTCAATAAATAGTATTTATTATTATCATTGTTATTTTCAGTAGAGATTAGGACTAGAGTTGTGATGATAACTATTCCTTGGGATTCTCCTGTAGATTAAGACAAATTGGGTTTCTACCAAGGGTGGGAATGAAAGCCTAGGACTATTACGTCGCTGATTTTTTTTTTCTTTATCTGCTTTCCAAAGGCTTTAATTTTTCTTCCTCTGGAAGAGAAGATGTAGATGTGAGAACATTAGGAAATGGTAAGATTGCGACATCACTTGACTAGAACTAACTTTCAGATTATCACCCTTTTCAGGCAGTAGGTTTTCTGTAATCACTTAGAATCAAAGTTGGCAGAGCCCAGAGCTTCTCCATGAGAGGAAGCCTTGTGGATTTTGGAGCTACCCTTGTAAATTATATGATTATGTTTTAACAGGGATCATTTCTTCAGAGGCCATCTTTATTGCATACATATAGGTTATAAGGGACTTTTACAGTTGTGCATTAACAAACAGGTACTTGGTTTTTTCCAAAAGTCTGATTATTCATTGTTCCTTTTAATAACATTTCAGTACCAGTACAGTTTTCAAAGCGCACATCTTCATTGAAAAGATGTTCCTGCTCTCTTAGCCTTAATTTTTCTCATTTTATATTATTGCATTAAAAGAAAGATGATGAGAGTAATCCTGAACTATTCTAGATTTATAGTTCTTTCTTTTCATGGAATCTCAGCTTTTCATTTCGTTAGGCTAGGAGAATGTATTTCAACTTGGTATACCTGGACATTGCTGCACATGACAATGTTACATTAGTGTTACCAAGTCAATTAGTGACTGTTTGGACGTGATTTTGTAAATTAACCCAGGCTCGTTCATGGACTTTTGGGAAAGCAGTCATTTTCACATATTGCCTGTACTGGGGTTTAGCAGCCCCCCAAAAACCCCTTGATTCTTTTCACACATTCTTCCCTCCCCCAGATGTAGTCATGTCACTGAACTTTCCGTCCTCTAGCGCTCAACTCGTTTTTTCACACCTCCTAACCCTCTTGCATTAGCCCAAATGTTAACTCCATCAACACGTTTCTGTTTCATGACGGGGTGTGTGCTGCCAGGAAGGCCCTTTGCAATTGAGCTGGTGAATCCTCATAGAGTACATTTCACTTCACAAGAAATTAAGGAACTTCAGCAGGTAAACCACTTCATGACATGGAAATTGTCATGTTTCTGCAACTCTGTAACTGAACTAGAGTTGCTAATTGTTTTTCTTTTTCTAATACTACAGAAAATTAATAACTCATCTAACAAAATCCAAGTCCGTGACTTGCAGCTTGTCACAAGGTAAGGGTAGGCTCACTGGTGATGTCTCAAAAGGGGAGTTTTGGTTGCAGATCATTTATCTGATAAGGGATTTGTATCCAGAATATATAAAGAACTCCTGCAACTCAATAATAAGAAAACAACTCGATTAAAACTGGAGAGAATGTTAAGTGCACATTTCTTCAAAGAGGATATACAAATAGCCAGTGAATACATGAAAAAGTGTTCAGCATCATTAGTCATTAGGGAAATGCACATCAAAACCACAATGAGATCCCACTTAACAAAAAAGAAAACAGCAAGTACTAGCAAGAATGTGGAGAAATTGGATCCCTTATACATTCCTGTGGGATAGTAACTAGTACCACTTGGGAAAACAATTTGGCAGTTTCTCAAAAGGTTAAATATATAGTAGCCATCTGACCCAGTAGTTCCACTTCTAGCTATATACCCACGAGAAGTGAAAATGTACATCCACACAGAGACTTCTGCATGAATGCTTATGGTCACATTACTCACAATAGCAAAAAAGTGGAAACTACCAAAATGTCTATGGATAAACAAAATGGTATATCCATACAGTGGAAAGTCAGTGGTAAAATATCAGTCCTTTACTTTAAAATACTGATACATGTGGCAACGTGGATGAACCGTAAAAACATTATGAAGAAGCCAGACATCAAATACCACATATTGTACATTTTACAGTATTCATATTTTATATAAAATGTTCAGAGTAGGGATGTCTATAGAGATATAAAGTCAACTAGTGGTTGCCAATGGCTGGGGGAAATGGGGAATGGGAAGTGATTACAATTGGGTGTGGAGTTTCTCTTTTGGGGTGATTAAAGTGTTCTAAAATTAGATTGTGGTAATTGCTGCACAGCTCTGTAAACGTACTAAAAATCACTGAATCGTTCAGTTAAACAGAGGAATTGTATGTAAATTATATCTCACTAAAGCTATTTTTAAAGAAAGAGAAGTTTGGGGCAAGGCTTATCTGTATTTTATAAACTCAGACAAACTTTCTTTTATTGTTTTTGTTTAGAGAGGCAATAGGACATATGAAAGAAGGTGAAGAAGAGAAGACCAAGACCTACAGTGCCTTGATATGGACAAATAAAGCAATACAGAGGAAGGACATTGAATTCCTAGATGACATAAAGGTAGTTCAGTGCTCCAATTCTTCTGTTTTTCTACTGACTGTGAAAGTCTTGTATCTTCTCATTTATTACCAAGTCATCGCACACTGGCTCTGGGGACTCTTGAGTTGCTGCTGTTGTTTAGTTGCTAAATCATGTCCAACTCTTTTGCAACCCCTTGGACTGTAGCCTCTCAGGCTCCTCTGTCCATTGCATTTCCCAGGCAAGAATACTGGAGAGGGTTGCAGTTTCCTTCTCCGGGGGATCTTCCCGACCCAGGGATGGAACCCATGTGTCCTGCATTTGCAGGTGGGTTCTTTACCACTGAGCCACCAGGGGCTGTGAAACCTGGTTCTAAATTCTGGCTCTGCCATTTACTCCTTAAATGACTGAGTAATTCATCTAGCCTGTCTGAGAGGCAGTGTTGCTATTGATTAGGAGTCTGACTCCAAGAACAGATAACCTGTGTACAAATCTTAGTTCTGCATTTCTTGGTTGTATGACTTTGGATGAGTTGCTTGGCTTCTTTGAGTTTCAGTTTCTTCATCGATAAAATTAGTTAGAAGAATCAAACAGGTTTAGTCATATAAAGCCCTTACGATAGTATCTGGGATATAGAAAACACTCAACAATGCTATTATTATATTTGACCATCTGCAGAAAGGAAATAGAAAACAGAATTTATCTAATAGAATTAGTGTTCAGATTAACTGCACAGATAAACATATTGTAAATCAATATGTCAGGGTGATATATATGTAGGGCACAAATGTTTTGGCACATGCTAGATTTTCCTTCACATGAGGATGTTGCGCTTGAGGATCTACATGTTCATTTGAGTATTTCTTCCCATCTGCCCCCACCTCTTCCTGTAAAGATAACTTTCACATGCAAGGAATGAGCAAATATGGGCACAAATATGTAGTTATCACAACATTGTTTAAATGGGCAATATTTTGTAAAAATCTAGAGGGGACTGGTTTAGTCTGATGGTTTATCTGGTACGATGGACTATTACTAGCCAGATGTTAGAAATTTTATGGAAGATGAATGTTCATTGACAAAGGGAAATGTTCCTGATGAATACTAAAGGGGGAAAAAAAAACAAGCTATAAGAATATAAAGGACTTCTGTGGTGGTCTAGTGGTTGGGAATCCACCTATCAGTGTGGGGGCACGGGTTTGATCCCTGGCCTGGGAAGTTCCCATATGCCACGGGCAACTATGCCTGTGTGCTACAACTAGTGAGCCCACACACTCTAGAGCCGTGGTCTAAAACAAGAGAAGCCGCAGTAAACAGAAGCCTGCGCACCACAACTAGAGAGTAGCCCCTGTGTGCCACAACCAGAGAAAGCCCATGTGCAGCAACGAAGACCCAGCACAGCCAAAAATAAGTAAATTTAAAAAATACTAAAAGAATATATAGAGGATGATACATTGTGATTTAGACACACACGTAAGTGTGTGGTTATATATACACATATGTATGACTCTACCAAAAAAATGTATGCCAAAAGAAATACCATAAATAGGATTTATACTTATAAAAAACATAAATACCCAATAGAGAAAACTGGAAAAATTATTTGAACAGACAGCTGAAAAAATGCAACTCCAAATGGCCAAGAATCATTTGAAAAGATACTTTACCTCTAGACTAAAGCAACAGTGACACTGCTTTATTCTTCTGAGGCTAAGAATGTCTGTCGGTTGGAGGGAGAAGGCTAGTTACCTATATTTTCAATAGAAATGTAAGTGTTTTAGCCTTTTGGAAAACAATGTGGCAGTGACTGTGAAAATAAAAATTTAATGGTCTACCCAGTACTTCCCCTCTTGACAATCTGTCCTGAAGAAATAAAACTTCATTGTAGAAGAATATGTGCACAAGGATGTTTGTTGACTTTGTTCAGAGTGAGAAAATCAACAAAACTGTAAACAAAGTAAATTTCCTTTGATAAGGAAATAGTAGAACACGGAATATTATGCAGCTGTTTAAAAAAAAAAACTAAACATGTGATCCCGTTTAATTTGTGTTGTTGTATGTATGTATGTCTGAAACTGTTGTGAAAAAAAGATAGAGGCAGGTCTGCATCTGACTTGTAGGAACATCCGTAACATTGGTGGGGGAAAGCAAGGTGCAGAATAGTGTTTATTTTAATAATGAGTATTTTGGTGAAAACATACATGTCACCTACTGAGAGAAGCTCATCTATAAAATGACAGGTGGACTAGATGATCCCCAGTGGGCCCTCCACTTGGCCTCTGTGATTCCATATCTAAGGCCCTTTGGCTTTTGGCTCTATTATTGAGAGTCTTTAGAATGAGTTATACTAAGACAAATTTCTTTAAGATTGTGAAACAAATTTCTAAGCCTCTACTCCATGACATGCGTACATATCATTTAGAATGCTGTGGGGAAAATAGAAACCCACTTTAACAATAGAGTGACACTTTGGGAGTAGCCATAGAGCTAATTCAGAAATAATGCTGAGATGATTGTTATAGGTACACCCTAAGTAGTGAAAAGGTCTGTTTTCATGGACCACAGCCCAAGTGGACTGATGATAACTGACATCTAATCATTTTCTTAAAGTGCTAGGGTTAAAACATTTTTCAGATATTCCTATTGGCATCAAAAATATAAAAACTGATTACTGCCCCATTCTGAAAAAAAAGTCATTTCAGATTTCCTCTCTGTCCCCTCTCTTTTGAAGGGCAGTCTAGTTTGTGTGTGTGTGTGCTTTGGCTGTGCTGGACCTTCATGATGGAAACAGGCTCTCTAGTTGTGGTGCGCGGGTTTCTCACTGCGGTGGCCTCTCTGCTGTGGAGCACAGGCGCTAGAGCTTGGGCTCAGTGGTTGTATCACAGGCCCACCTGCCCCGGGGCATGTGGAATCTTCCCAGACCAGGTATCAAACCCATGTCCCCTGCACTGGGAGGCAGACTCTCCACCACTGGACCACCAGGGAAGTCCAGGGCAACCTAGTTGTAAGGAAGAAATCACTTGTGTATCTTTCTATGTGTTTCTGAAAAATTCAGCAGTAAGGGAAAGCAGAGCACAGTGTTGGAGTAAATGAAGTGGTTTCATTTTGTTTACTAAAAAACCAAGAGACCAAAAAGACACACGAGTGTGTGTCAGTCTGAGTGTTGTGTCGGAAGCAGTGGTGTGTCTTATGGCTCAGCTTTAACTCTATTGCCTGCTTCTGGGTCAGAGTCCCAGGAATGACTTGTAAAGGAAACAGGAAGGGCACCCTGCACCTAGTCACACCTTTAAAGCCCAGCTGCTTCTGTGCCCTAAAGTGGAGACCATATCTTTATAGATTCTATAATAATTCAGCCTTGTCCTTTTCCTTTTTTTTTGGTCTTTTTGACCAGAGTAACGTTAGACCTTACAGAGACAACTTACCTCATCCGAACAAAGTGCT
This sequence comes from Raphicerus campestris, assembly GCA_006410735.1. Lineage (NCBI taxonomy): Eukaryota > Metazoa > Chordata > Mammalia > Artiodactyla > Bovidae > Raphicerus > Raphicerus campestris. Next base: position 99,144 of record SJYW01041163.1, on the reverse strand, counting down.
TCTAAAATCAAAGAATTATAGAATCGTAAAACCCACAAGTTAGGAGGAGCCATTGACTCAGTGCTCTGATAAAAGCAAGCAGTCATACCATTTCAAGTGTAGTCTTTGTCAGAACCTGCTCTTCTTTCTTGGTGGAGAACTTGATAGAGGAGAGGCCAGACAGAAATCTTTCTTTTCTCAGCATGGCTTCAGGCACTTACTAATCACATAAATCAGGAAGGAGTTGTTCCAACAAGAAATTGCAGAGGATTCAAAGTTCTTGTGAATCTACATTGCTGGTTATGCCCAGTATCTATTTTTAAAACTGGGAATTAGTTGGCCTTTTACAATATTAACCTGTATTTCTTTATTTATATCTTGAGACATAAAAGGACATCTCTAATTGTGAGAAAACCAAGCCTTTGTCCCTAAAAAGCTGAGCTGTAAAAAAAAAAAAAACCAAAAACATGCAATGTAATTCTCAAGTAACCTGAACTGGGCTGACAAATATTGAGAGGTTCTGATTTACTTATAATTATTATTCTGAAACACCACCCTAGACAGTGATGCAGCTGTTAATTTCCCAGATATTTCCTTTCGTAGAACAAAAAGAAATAACCTTGTGAATAGGTATATTATTATCCCTACAACATGGACACTGCCCAGACACACAAGTGATGCCGATGTCCATCTTCTGTAAACACCATTTCTCACCTCAGTATGAATTTCTCACTATTAGGTCACTCTGCTGGGTTAGGGGGGAAAAAAGTAAGAACATTATCTTCTAGAAGATCTCTGTTTAATGGGCAGGATAACACTCCAGGGTCCGATCAATTTGTCAATGTTAGAACAAAAGAGACCTTGGGTATCATTTCCTTCAAATCAATGATACTTTTTTTGTTTGTTTTTAAATGGTGTACTGGGGCCCAGAAGATAAGTAATTGTGGACTAGATTATAGGAAGTCCCACAAAGTTTGAAACTTAGAGAATACAATTTATTACAGTATTAGTTTCTATCCTGATAGTAATAGATGGGATCCTTAAGAAAACATCTGTAGTGAGCCATGGTGACAAAGGAGATGCTAAGACAGGCTTCACTGGGCAGGAAAGCTGAAACATGGTTCTCATATCCTTCTCTAGGACTTAAAGATTGACCAGAAAACACCTTTACGGGTCCTTCACCGGAGGCCCCTGGCTGTGAGAACTCGCATCATTCACTCCATGGAGACACGCTATGTGGACGAGCACCATTTCCGCCTCTACCTGAAGACTCAAGCTGGAACGTATCCTTTCACCCTTGTGTAGCACTAAGCCTTCCAGATTCCTATTGGGAGAATTCATGCCACCCTGGGAAAGAGGTTCAACCTTATCTTGAAACTGTTCAGGAAAGGTTTGGGTTGTAGAAGAATCTTTTTTGTCTACCTGAGGTATTTTGACCTATTAAATTTGTGTTTTTCAAAATGACATTGTAAATCACGAGGCAGCAGCCAATTCAATGTGAACCTTAAAATATGTAGTATCTTACACAATGCTGAGGTCCTGAGGGCATAGTAAGGGCTCAGGGAACACATTTGATTGATTCATGCCTTTACACATTTTGCAGGCCACATATTGACAACCACATTTAGGTCCTTTCAGCCTTCTGCCCCAGATTAAACAGGGGTAATGGATGGGAGTGGCCCCACTTCACATGCAGACCTTCACGTTATCTGGCCACTGGCCAGAACAAGAGAACAGTCCCAGTTTAAATCATTTGTTAGTAATCTACCCTGCTTTGTGTGGTTTTGTATCAGATCTTGAGTGAGTGAGTGAATGAAGTCGCTCAGTCACATCTGACTCTGCAACCTCATGGATTATAGCCTGCCAGGCTCTTCCATCCATGGGATTTTCCAGGCAAGAGTACTGGAGTGGGGCACCATTGCCTTCTTCAGGGGATCTTCCCAACCCAGGGATCGAACCCAGGTCTCCCGAATTATAGGCAGACGCTTTATCGTCTGAGCCACCGGGGAAATCCTTGTATCAGATCTTAGTTGCTGAGTTAAAATATATCAGGGAACTGCCTTTGTCTTAGTTTTAGTTTATTTTTCAGAAGTGCCCCAAGTTTTTATTTGTTTCTTCGTTTGATGCTATTTTGTGATTAAATAACATGAAGTATGAAACCTATTTGGTATAAAACTCATGACAACTTATTGGATATAATAACAGAGGAAATATGTCAAGTTTTAATTACCAAATAGCATTCTTACTGTCTTTTTTCTGTTATTAATCTGCCTCTCCTTTCCATCAGTCTTCTCTCCCCTTCTCTTTACCTACTCCACCCCCCAGGACTGACCAAGCTGAAATAAGTACAGGTTATTTACTCTGAAAATCCCCTAAATTTTTGTAGTTTCAATCAAGTCATGACCTATTTAGACCAGGGGACATGGAGCACATTTGCTTATTGTAGATGGACAGTGGGTGGAATTTCAGAGAAATCACAGATATAAAAGACATACATTTTCATCTAATTTTAGCGTCTGTTTTGATGTGCTAAGAACAAATGCAGTGGTCTTATGGAGAAGCCAATGTCTTTTCAATCTCACTAACATACTTTTAGAACAAGTCTAAGGCATTAGCCAAGGAAGACTATTACACGGTTAAACTTTAGATTCCATAATTCACAGAATTATGTGAATTCTTCTCATATATTGCTCAGTATACCAAACTAGTTCATTTGACTTATACTTCATCCCTCTGGCTATGAATAAAAACTATTATGGACCTTTTACTTGGTTATTCTGGGACTTTTTCTCATCCTCCCTCATCATTGCTACTCAGAAGTAGCACTCTCTAAAGAGGTGAGTGAAAAGGGATAGTTGAGCACTTAGGAGTTTAGCGAAGACAGTTAACTAGATAACTGTATACCTTATGTTTGAGTCAAAATATTTGGTGAAAGTACAGTGAACAAATTATCAGAAAGTGAGGAAGACTTAATATCATCATATTATGGTTTTAACTTTATCATCTGAGAATNTCCTTGTATCAGATCTTAGTTGCTGAGTTAAAATATATCAGGGAACTGCCTTTGTCTTAGTTTTAGTTTATTTTTCAGAAGTGCCCCAAGTTTTTATTTGTTTCTTCGTTTGATGCTATTTTGTGATTAAATAACATGAAGTATGAAACCTATTTGGTATAAAACTCATGACAACTTATTGGATATAATAACAGAGGAAATATGTCAAGTTTTAATTACCAAATAGCATTCTTACTGTCTTTTTTCTGTTATTAATCTGCCTCTCCTTTCCATCAGTCTTCTCTCCCCTTCTCTTTACCTACTCCACCCCCCAGGACTGACCAAGCTGAAATAAGTACAGGTTATTTACTCTGAAAATCCCCTAAATTTTTGTAGTTTCAATCAAGTCATGACCTATTTAGACCAGGGGACATGGAGCACATTTGCTTATTGTAGATGGACAGTGGGTGGAATTTCAGAGAAATCACAGATATAAAAGACATACATTTTCATCTAATTTTAGCGTCTGTTTTGATGTGCTAAGAACAAATGCAGTGGTCTTATGGAGAAGCCAATGTCTTTTCAATCTCACTAACATACTTTTAGAACAAGTCTAAGGCATTAGCCAAGGAAGACTATTACACGGTTAAACTTTAGATTCCATAATTCACAGAATTATGTGAATTCTTCTCATATATTGCTCAGTATACCAAACTAGTTCATTTGACTTATACTTCATCCCTCTGGCTATGAATAAAAACTATTATGGACCTTTTACTTGGTTATTCTGGGACTTTTTCTCATCCTCCCTCATCATTGCTACTCAGAAGTAGCACTCTCTAAAGAGGTGAGTGAAAAGGGATAGTTGAGCACTTAGGAGTTTAGCGAAGACAGTTAACTAGATAACTGTATACCTTATGTTTGAGTCAAAATATTTGGTGAAAGTACAGTGAACAAATTATCAGAAAGTGAGGAAGACTTAATATCATCATATTATGGTTTTAACTTTATCATCTGAGAATAAACTTTTATATTCAAATTATATTACATTTTTATACTAAGTGCTGGTTTATAGATAACAGGCTAAATGAGTGTTTACTGAATGCTGGCAAAAACATATCTCAGGTAAAATACAGTTAAGATTATAGTAGAGTTCTGTGTAAGGAGTATTAAGGTAATCTGAATAATTCTAGGATTAGTCACTGACTTTGAAATTTGAAAATCTATAAGAAAAATACACACACAAAAGAATTAGTTCTATTGCTAACCATGCAAGAATTGCAAACAACTAGGATTTAGAATCCTTCTGAAGGACCTTCATTAAGTTTAAATATGTACATTGTCTTCCATCCTATTGCTATTGTGTCACTGGGTCATTTTACAAGAGAAGCCATCAATAATGTCACCATGAGTGACCCTGTGAAAACCTACCATTTGGCAGATATCTGCTGTCATTACTAAAAAATGATGAGACCAAAAAGATGACAAAATAGAATTTGTGGCAAAAAAGAAAACAGCTTAAGTTCTTTTTTTAAAAGTATTGAACTACAGTTAATTTTAAAAATCCATATTCAAACTTTGGCGCTTGGAGATGAGCCAAAAGAAAAGTCATGACTCTTGGTAAGTTTGGTGTAAACATAGGACCTAGGCCCCAGTGTTGGCTACCAGACTGGTAGGAATCAGTTTGCCGTAGCTTATTTATTGCCATAGTTATATTTTCTAAGATATATGTCCCAATCACGGCTCAGAAATAAACTCCCTTCTGTTGCATTTCTGCTTTTGTCATTTCCCCTCCAACCTGTCAAGTCTCACCTAACAGTTGGTATTACATGACTATCTTCATTTTATCCTTAAATAAACCTCAGCTACATTAAAGAGTTTGTACATGGAGACTTTGGAAGAACCAAGCCAAACATTGGCTCTCTGATGGATGTGACTGCAGACATTCTTGAGCTGGATGTTGAGGTAAACCATTTTATTGTGGAAATGCCTGTTTATACACTGAATTCAGCCAACATTATGCTCTTGCAGCACTAAGCCAAATAGTACTGTTCACTTTAATAGATATTTGAAATTGGTCTCGTTTATGATTCTTACAAATATATAGCTAATTGACTGTGCTTTACATATGACATGAGACCCTGGAACCACACACACTTTAGTAAACATCTGATTAAAAACAGCCCCCTAGCCCACAAAAAAAGTGGGGGGGGGGATTTTTGCACTTGGGAATCATCTCAGTATAAATGAAAAGTGGGTATAATTACCTGGTGTGAAAATAGCCATGGTAATCAAATGATCACTGGAGCATTATTACCTTACCAGCACTTCCCTGAGTTCTTTCAAGTTAGATTTTACACACCTCCTGCAGGACAATCAGTGATAGCACCTTGAGGGTTGCAGGGAATCTTTTTAGTAAGACTGTCATTTTCAGGAAGACAATCTTCTCCTAAAGAAAATTCCAACTGCATTCATCTTCTTTGACCTGAATTCTTAGGATAGCTTAGGAGTGTCGAAGAGCCAAACCAGAGTTTCTCAGCCTTGACTGTCCACTACAATCACCTGTACAACTTTAAATAAACAATAAATATGCTAAATATGCCTACTTTCCCCTGTCCTCAATACATACTAGATACTGTGATCAGTAATGTTTGGTTTTCAGGGTTGAAAAACCACCCATAAATTTATACATAGGTGTTTGGTTTATGGCTATTCACTGAAATGAAACCAAAGTATTTCTTGGCATTTGTAAAAGATATAGTGTTAGTGTTAGTCGCTCAGTCGTGCCCGACTCTTTGTGACCCCATGGACTGCAGCCCTCTGTTCATGAGATTTTCCAGGCAAGGATACTGGAGTGGGTTGCCATTTCCTTCTCCAGGGGATCTTCCCAACCCAGGAATCAAACCTGGGTCTCCTGCACTGCAGGCAGATTCTTTACCAACTGAGCTACAAGGGAAGCCCCATAGATACACAGAATACTTATTTGAACTTTTCTAATAAAAATTCCCAAGTCTTGTACTGATGTATAGATTAATTAAAAAAAATAATTTTTAGTAAGTCATTTCAGGTTTTACACTTTAGGTATTAAAAAACAATGTGGGCATGGTAGTTTTGTTGTTTGCTTTTTGTAGTGTTTGTTTGTTTTAACTTCTAAATTAGGCCCTCTAGGTAGTTAAGGCAAAGTGGAATTTCACACTTCTAATGCCTGGGACATGATGTTTTATGTGGAGACCAATATTCTGCTACTGTAATTCCATTATAACTTAAAGATCAAGGTTTTGTTCTAGAAGAGCCAAACCAGGATGAGTAGAGATAGATAAATTCAATTTTAAAAGAAACAAAAATTCTATTAATGTGAATGCAAAAACTTCTAATCCTTTTCTAGTTTCAAGTACGATTAAATAACTGGCTGAGTAACCAAATACTCAGTGAATTCAGGAAGAGACCTCAGGTCCAAGAACCCCAAGTCCTAGAGTGGATTTTAGAGTGTTAAACTGAGATGTTCTATGGCTGTTTTCTTCCAATGCAGTTTCCTCTGTTGCATTATATTAAAACTATTAAATATGTACAGCATTACCAGCAAATGCTTCCTAAAACAATAATGTGTTAATGACTTATTTTCTTCCTTCTAGTCTGTAGATGTTGATTGGCCCCCTGCTCTGGATGACTAGCTTTCATATTTGGAAACAAAGAGTAGGCTTTTCCAGCTCAGCATGGACGTCCATCCAGCATACACTGTAAAATGGTTGTTTTTACCCAGCACCAAAATGGTTGTTTTTCCGACGGTGTCTTGGAAATCATTTGGATCATGTTGATCTATATATTCTTAAATTTGTTGTAACATCTCAGGATCTAACTATGTGTATAATTTGTGTTGAATTATTCTAAGGATGTCTTATGCTTTTTCTCCAATCCCCAACAAGCCAAACTATGAATAATGAACCATTCATTTAGAGTTACAAAAATAGGATACATTCTCTGATAATCTGAGAAGCTCTAATTTCTTTCAGCAAAATTTCCCTCCATAAGATCATTAAAATCATGTTTTAAAATTTTTAAATAATCTTGATAAAAGTTACCTCTAGATTTATGCAGCACAGTATCCTTATAATATTCTAGGATATCAAATGAAAATCTGACATCATTCATATTTTTCCCAGTAAGCTTCAAGCAAGCGATTACCAATAGAAGTACTGTTTTGGTATGATCTGTCAAAATCTTAATGACTCCAAGTTACTATTCTGACAATCTAGAATTGTCAGTATGTTTCCTGGGGGAGAGGAAGTAACACCTTAGGAATTGAGGCATACCATGTTAAGAGACTTTTAAATGAAGAGACACAAGTGCCTTCAATGACTTTAATCCCAGGGATAAGATTCTGAAAAACTGATTTGCTAAACAAAGGTAAGCTGATATTATTCCAGAGTGCTTCAGTATATTATCTAATTGCAAACATCTTCATCAGGTAGGTAAGAGTATTATCATCTCCACTTTATAAATATGAAAACCAAAGAATAGAAGTTAACTGATTTATCTCAAATTCATCTAAAGTTCCATATCTGGGACTAGGACTGAAGTTTCCTGGTCTCTAGGGTCGTTTCTAAAAAACATTATTGAGCACCTCCTACATGAAGGAGGCACCTAGAATGTCATTTTAATGCACATAACCATGAGAACTGACTTTTGGTATTTAGATATCAAATCAACCTTACAAAAAAATAGCCCAAGTAAATTTCACGTGAGCTCATTACCATTTGTTAATTAGTTAATCATCAGTTGGTACTCTGAAAAGGAAAATTATTACATAAGCACAACTTAAAGAAAATGGATGGATCATTAAGTTTCAGAAAGGAGTCTCATTAAAATTTCAGATATAAGTGCAATTTCCATCACCATGATTCAACTTTCTGAACTTATTTTGGAACATGTGTGACCTAGATAGTATGATTACTCAGTTTCCCATCTCTTCATTAAACATGCTTTAGAACTACCCTGGTGGTACAGTGGATAAGAATCCTCTTACCAATTCAGGGGACATGGGTTCAACCTCTGGTCCGGGAAGATCCCACACGTCACAGAACAACTAGCTCATATGCCACAACTGCTGAAGCTGGAGAGCCTAGAACCTGTGCTCTGCAACAAGAGATGCCACCGCTTATGAGAAGCCCATGCACTGCAATGAAGAGTAACCCCTGCTCACTGCAACTAGAGAAAGACCACTCACAGCAACAAAGACAAAAAAACAGAATAGCATGCTTCAGATACTAAGTTGTATCATTAACCTTAGGAATCAGGAAAATGCTTTAACTGACATGAAAAAATTTCATATGTGAATGAAAGTTAAAGTCACTCAGTCATGTCCAACTCTTTGTGACCCCATGGACTCTCCATGGAATTCTCCAGGCCAGAATACAGGAATGGGTAGCCGGTCCCTTCTCCAGGGGATCTTCACAACCCAGGGATCGAACCCAGGTCCCCTGCTTGGCAGGCAAGTTCTTTACCACTGAGCCACCTGGTTATAGCAAATAACTTTTTCACTGTTCTCAATGCCAGAAAATGAGAAAGTGATAATAGAAATAAACTTGTGGTAAAAATGTAATTGTGTGAATGTTTCTTATTTTCTAGGGAAATTTTGCTACAAGAGAGATTTAAATAATTTGAGAAATAGTCTTTTGTAGGTTTCTTCTTGGCTCAGCTTTGCCTTTAGTAGATGTCCAAATGGAAGAATTAAGAACCTCCTTAGCAATTATTAGAAGACTTATTATACTTACTATAATGGGATTATATAAAATTTCAAGAGGAAACAGCTGTATATACTTATTCCAACTATTCATGGAGCGGAGGGTGCTTCCCTTGTAGCTCCGTCAGTAAAGAATTTGCCTGCAGTGCAGGAGACCCGGGTTCAATCCCTGGGTTGGGAAGATCCCATGGAGAAGGAAATGGCAACCCACTTCAGTATCCTTGCTTGGAAAATCTCATGGACAGAGGAACCTGGTGGATTGTAGTCCATGGGGTCGCAAAGTCGGGCACGACTGAGCGACTCACACACACACACAGCTATTCATGAGACAGGTTGTTGAAAATTAATGTAGGTCTTTGTTTAATTAGAACTGAAAACATTAATAGAGTACAAAAAATATATAGTTTTTTGCCTATATAAAAATATTCTTAGTTTTGTGATCTTCTCCTATTGTTTAAATGTTTGTTTTTATTTTTTTAGTAACACTTAAGGGAAAGGGCCTTTTGTACTTTAAGTATATCTTTGTCCCCAATACAGTCTTGTTTTGTTTAAGAAAGACACTGAATAGCTGGAAAAGTGAAAAGAAAAATTGGTAAAATGAAAAATTTCCCTAGTAAGATGAGTGGTTTCATTTATGTTATGTGAAATCAACTTAGAAATTAAATTCCTATTTCTATAAAAAGCATCTTATTTAAATAGATCTTTTCTTATGGGGTTCTCTTTGATTTTTAACTCCATATAAGAAAATGAACTTTGATTAAGCTTTCCTTAGTTGATAATGCTAGCCTTTATTATTATAAAGAAAATACATTTTATAACATTTTTCAATTTTTTTCATTTTGAAATGACTTCAAATTTGTAAGAAAAGTACAAAGACTGTTTTTTCCTGAAATATATCACCTCAAATCACTAGGTGTGTAATTCCTACAAATAAGGACAAATTCCAACAAACAAGGACATTGTTCTATTTCATCACAATGTAACTATCAAAATCAAGAAATTAACACTAATATTACTTTTTACCTTTATTATTTATATATTTATTTGCCTCCACTGGGTCTTAGTTGCAGCATGCAGTATCTTTTTAGTTGCCACACGTGAGAGCTATACTTCCAAGATGTGGGGTCTTTAGTTGTGGCATGCAAACTCTTAGTTGTGGCATGTGGGATCTAGTTCCTGACCAGGGATTGAACCTGGGCCTCTGCTTTGGGAGCATGGGAGTCTTAGCCAATGGACTATCAGGGAAATCCCACTAATACTACTATAAATTAATCCACACACCTGGTTCAAGTTTCACCAGTTGTCCCAACTATGTCCTTCATAGTCAGGAATGACACTCTGCATTTAATTTTCTTTAATCTTCACCGTGGTGTTGAAGACTCTTGAGAGTCCCTTGGACTGCAAGGAGATCCAACCAGTCCATTCTGAAGGAGATCAGCTCTCTGGGATTTCTTTGGAAGGAATGCTGCTAAAGCTGAAACTCCAGTACTTTGGCTACCTCATGCACTGGGAGGGATTGGGGGTAGGAGGAGAAGGGGACGACAGAGGATGAGATGGCTGGATGGCATCACTGACTCGATGGATGGGAGTCTGAGTGAACTCCAGGAGTTGGTGATGGATAAGGAGGCCTGGCGTGTTGCGATTCATGGAGTCGCAGAGTTGGACACGACTGAGTGACTGAACTGAACTGAATCTTCACCAATGTGATACACCTTGTCTTTCCTTGATTTTCATTAGTTTAATGTTTTTGAGGATTTCAGGCTATTTTGTTGACTATTCCTCATTTGGGCTTGCCTGAAACAAACTGAAAACTCATACTGAAAACTGAGTTTATACCAGTACTTCCAATTCCAACCTTCTTCTAGTTTCTCCCTTATAATTAGGTTTAGCTTGCACCTTTCTAGCAAGAATACCCACAAATGGGAGATTACCGTCTTACATCTTCTCAGATGTCACATGATTTGAAACCTGCAGTTACTGGTGACTGGGCTTTGATCAGTTAATGAAGGTGATGTCTGTCAAGCTCTTCCAATTTTTTAGTTAACCCTTTTTTCCCCTTTAATAAGTATCTTGTAGGGAGACCATCAAACTTTTCATTCACTAGTTTTAGCATTTATTGAAGACTTTCACCTGAACCAATCACAATGACTGTCAAATGATTTTCTAATTCTACCATTCATTTTACATTTACTGGTTGGCATTACACTGGATCCACATCCCTCTTGGGGATTTATGGCTCCTATTTTATTTGATGGTTTATAATTTGTTACTGACATTTATTTTTATTTCTAAGTGTTGACTTGGCCACTGGACACCCCTTCAAGCTGGCTCCTTTGTCCTTCTGACATAGCCCCATCATTCCTAAAGCATGTTCTTACTTTCTAATATAAAGACATTCCAGGCTTATCTTGTATTTCATCTGCAGCCCTGAAATGGCCATTTCTCTACAAAGAACTGGTTCTTTTTCATGGAAAATGATGGAAAAAAGATCTAGGCACTAGGTGTGCCCATTGCTACTGTGGCATTGCTGCTCCCAAGCCCTCTCATGGCATGCATGTGTACACATACACCTATATATTTACCTACACATACCATGAGCTTATACCAGTACTTCCAATTTCAACCTTCTAGTTTTCTCCCTTTCCGTATTTGCAGTTCCTTTCTGACAGAAATCTGGCCCCTATTAGCCTTAACATTTTACTTAATAGATCATTCCCCTTGATAAATAACCAATCTTTTATTGCCACATCCTTATTCAAGATCACTGAGATTTCCCTCCCTCCTACCCTCAAATGTTCCTAGGCTCCACACTCTAATCCCACACTAGGCCAGCACCTTTTCTCCCTGTGGCAGATGTAACTCTTATCTTGTGCAGAATAAGCAAATGATTTTTTTTCTGAATTGTTGAAGAAGGGAGAGACACAGGGAGCAAATAAGTTAGGAAGGCAGAAAATGAAAATCTTTTAAAAAGGTATTTTGGTACTATACAAAATTATCATTTTAAAGGACAGTTACATATGCAAATATATTCAGCTATAGCTTTCCATAAAAATGTCTACTGTTTCTAAGCAACCAAAACTGCCTTCTTCTGTAAGGCGTATGCTATAAATATAAGAAAATCTCAAATGTTTTAAAAGTCAGATAGCAAATTTTTGTAATGGCTTTAGAATTTTTTCCATTTATTATATTATCAAGCAAAAAAATCATTGTATACAAGATATTACAAAGGTAATAAAATATTCTGTACAAAAGACACTTTGACATTTTAAAAATGAGTTCATCTTTTAAGTATCAACATTAAATAATTAAACACTGAGAACTTTTAAAAATCATTTTTTCAGTGCTTCCAAATTCATTAGTCATTAAGAAGCATATACAAATATTTAAGAACACTTAAAAAAAATAGAACAGTGATTCTGTGGGGATCGGGATTCATCATAGTTAACAGTATTTTTAAGTACACTTTTTAAACATGGAAATCATCTAGAAAAGGATTCATCTGGTTTGAACCATGCATTTAAGAATGCCCATTGCCCCAAAACTTGGTGTTTTCCTTTCTGTCTCATCCTAAAGCTGTCTGAAGTGTGCACCATGTGCTCAATTGTGTCTGGCTCTTTGCTACCCCATGGACTGTACCTGCCAGGCTATGTCCATGGAATACTCTGGGAATGAATACTGGAGTGGGTTGCCATCTCCTCCAGGGGATTGTCCCAATCCAGGGATCAGTGATCAGTATTTTTATCTACCCAATAAAATCAAGTGTGTCAACAACGAAGTCTCCTGAGACTAATTTCAGAAATAGATCCTCAAACACTCCAACTTATTTTTCACTACATTTTATGCAAAGCTATATGTTTGATTAAAGTTTAAGAAAATAAGCAAGATGAATGTTTGCTACCTTTAACAACAATTTCTATTTTATTGATCTGCCCATATTCCTGAGAACTTGATTTACTGAAGCACCAACATTTTGCACTAATTACTGTTTATTACTAATAACACATAGGTGTTTAATGATCTTTTGGTTATTCTTTAAATTTCTGAAGTCCAGTAGTAAACTGAAGTTGTAGAAATAAGACATATAAGAATAAAGAGTATAAATGCTACTCCTTTTAAATATATAATTACTAGTAGTTTGTTTTTTTCTAAAACTTTAGAGGAGAAGGCGATGGCACCCCACTCCAGTACTCTTGCATGGAAAATCCCATGGACCGAGGAGCCTGGTAAGCTGCAGTCCATGGGGTTGCGAAGAGTCAGGCCTGACTGAGCAACTTCACTTTCACTTTTCACTTTCATGCACTGGAGAAGGAAATGGCAACCCACTCCAGTGTTCTTGCCTGGAGAATCCCAGGGCGGAGGAGCCTGGTGGGCTGCCGTCTATGGGGTCGCACAAGAGTCAGGCACAAATGAAGCAACTTAGCATAGACATTTAGAATAGAAAAAATATTTAGAAGAAATAATTGTTTTGTACCTGTGTTTTATTAGTGAAGGTAGTGGGGACATGATTACTATTGAGATTTGACTTTACTCACTGATGTTGTTTGTACTTTAAACTCTGCTAAGATGTATTAGTTAAAATATTAATTTGCCTGAATCTTAGACAAAGGCATAAAACTGGACAAAACAACTCATATTTATTCCTGATTCGCTGCCCACATCTGGGCTTATAATGTAAAAAGCATGAAATTTTCTGTTACATGCAATGCAAAAAGCATATACTCCATCTCCAGAAGCAAAACAGATCAGAAATCTTTCAGTGGCCACTTCATTAACTATGATGAGACTCCTTTTTAGGAATATAGTCATAATACTCACAACTTGTAGTCAATTTTGGTAAAGAAATTAAGAGAATTTGAGAACTCTAAGTCATTAATTGACCTTATCTTCAGTATACAATAGGAAATGTTCTGGAAAGGATACGGCCAAATGCAAGTCCTGCAGACCTGGCCTTGGCAATAGCTAGCCATTCTAAAGAGAAAGTCATCTCAGGGTTCTTACTAAAGAATCTAACCCACAGTGATTTGTCAGTCTATGAACTGGAAGAAGTGTCTGGATTGGATCTCCAAGATTATCAGGGCCACAGGATGTATGCATGTTGGTTTACTAACGATATTTGATTTGTACTATACAGTTTACAGTGCTTCTTATGCATTATTTTACTTAATACAACACACCTTGTGAGGTAAGTAGGCTGGGAACCATGTGTTTTATATCTGAAGAGATAGGCCCATAGGAAGTGCCATCTGCAAAATAGTATATAACTTCTAAGTGGCAGAGCTGAAGACTCAAACCCAGATGTCCCGACTGAAAATTACTCTTTCCATTTCTGTTATTTAACACCAAAGAGTAATTTTAAAAATCCCTCAATAAATCAATTTATGGTAGAAGAAATTATTTGGGACTACTAGGCACCCTGGATCACCAAATCTAAGTCTCTCTTAACATGGACAGCATAGTTTGTTTTTCGGAAGCATTAGGTTAGAAATAACCCAGCTGTTTGTTGTTCACTAAGGCTTTGAGTAGGGAAGCCCAGCTACCAGTGCTGAACGCCAATTAGAGAGTAGGTTCTGATGACAGAAATCAGATAGTGGTTTTGAGGTTCTTTCCTGCCAAGAGGCAGGAAGGAAACTTCTGGGGATATAGAAATGATTATTTACATATGTCAAAATCCACCAAGCTGTAAATTTGAAATTAGCCTATTTTATGCACTTTACTGTATGTTATCCCACAAAAGAAAAAGACTGACATCTTTGAGAGCAAGTCTGTTGTTTCATTCACGTCTATGTCATTTCTAGCCCCTAACATGGTGCTTTGCACATTAGATATTCAAAAATGTGATTGGTTACATTAATACTGGAGTTTCTGTGCAAGGGGAATGTGCTGAGGGAGTGCGCCTAAGGTGAGATTAAACCTGCCACATAGAGAGGAGTAAATTCAGAGATATGAGACAGTTATCCTAAGAACTGTAAAATTTCTACCTAATACTCTCGGCACTATAGGAGACAGAGGGTAAAGTATTTCACAAGCCTGGTAATCACTGCTTTCCCTACCAGATTAAATACCTTTCTCTTTAAAAATCATATACTTGTCCACATTTTTTATAATCACATATATGTCCGTTTCATTCTTTCCCTCTCTTAATATTACCATTTATTTAGCACCAACTAGGGATAGTGCTAAGTGATTGTTCCAAAGGTGAATGAGATAAACTACGTAAGTGTATAATTCAGTGCAAGGAGGTCTGCAATGGGGACATGTGCAAAGCTGTGCCTCGGCTAGGGAGGCAGGACATAAACATCACACAGCTCTCAAAGGCCATTGGCTACGGCTGTGAAGAGCAGAGGAAGAGTGGATACCATGTCAAAGGCATGGAGGCCTGGTGACCTGAGAGAGGTTTGTTTTTGTTTGTTTTTCAAGGAATGCTAACTACGTAATACTGGATGGGAAGTAAGGGGATTATTTTTTTTTAACTGGAGCAATATGGAAAAGATTCTTGTGAGGGAAGAAGAATGAAGGCCTAAACTAAGAATGAAGCAGGAGTGAAGCAGGGACAAATGCAAGAGTTTTTTAGAAGGCAGATCCAAAAAGGCTTGATAACTCTTTCAGTGTGAGGACAAAAAAGAATAAAATATGATTCCGAGGTTTCTATTAAATATCTTCAGTGGCAGGGTACATGGTAATGCCATTAATGAAAGTTGAGAATGTGACAGGAACAGCCAGTTCTTGAGAGAAAGCTGAAGCTTTCTTCTGGGCACTCTTGAGTTTATCCGGGGGAAAAATAGCACCAACCGAGCGCTGGGATCGAGACCCTGGAACAAAAGTCAACCTCAGAGAGTAGTACCCTAGGAGGGAGTGGTCAAGAGGACACGTTATGAATAGGTCGAGCGGAGTGAGGGCTGGTAAGAAGACACTAGACTTGACAAAGGAGGGTGTCTGGTTACTTCCCAGAATATCCTAAGAAAAGAGGAGGAGGAAAGAGAAAGCCTGACAGGCTAAAGAATGACTGGGAAGTGAGGAAACAGGCTGAACGCACTTCATACAGCTGGACAGTGCTGGACGTGAAGGTAGGGAGCATGAAAGCAGTGGGAAAAGTGTTTATTATTGCTCTTTTAGGCAAGAGAAAACATTTACTGTGTTTATACAAGAAAAGCACTAAATGTTATATGAGGATACAGAAACAAGAAGGGAGAGAAAAGGAGGGATCTGCTATGTAAGAAGAGCTTACAAAGCAAGAGGTCCTTTTTTCCTCAAAACTGAAAGTGGGGTGATAGAAGAACAGATGAAAGTATAACCATATTTAGAGAAAAGAAGTAAGCTGCCAGTTTTAAATTATAAAATAAAATTTATGATCAATAAATAGCACCTGAAAATTTAAAAACCTTTGGAAATACTCTGAATACAAACATAGCAAGACCTTACTTCCACTTAGACAGGAAAAACCCTGCAGAACAAGCTGGTTAAGTTAAAATATCCATNGGACATGTGCAAAGCTGTGCCTCGGCTAGGGGGGCAGGACATAAACATCACACAGCTCTCAAAGGCCATTGGCTACGGCTGTGAAGAGCAGAGGAAGAGTGGATACCATGTCAAAGGCATGGAGGCCTGGCGACCTGAGAGAGGTTTGTTTTTGTTTGTTTTTCAAGGAATGCTAACTACGTAATACTGGATGGGAAGTAAGGGGATTATTTTTTTTTAACTGGAGCAATATGGAAAAGATTCTTGTGAGGGAAGAAGAATGAAGGCCTAAACTAAGAATGAAGCAGGAGTGAAGCAGGGACAAATGCAAGAGTTTTTTAGAAGGCAGATCCAAAAAGGCTTGATAACTCTTTCAGTGTGAGGACAAAAAAGAATAAAATATGATTCCGAGGTTTCTATTAAATATCTTCAGTGGCAGGGTACATGGTAATGCCATTAATGAAAGTTGAGAATGTGACAGGAACAGCCAGTTCTTGAGAGAAAGCTGAAGCTTTCTTCTGGGCACTCTTGAGCTTATCCGGGGGAAAAATAGCACCAACCGAGCGCTGGGATCGAGACCCTGGAACAAAAGTCAACCTCAGAGAGTAGTACCCTAGGAGGGAGTGGTCAAGAGGACACGTTATGAATAGGTCGAGCGGAGTGAGGGCTGGTAAGAAGACACTAGACTTGACAAAGGAGGGTGTCTGGTTACTTCCCAGAATATCCTAAGAAAAGAGGAGGAGGAAAGAGAAAGCCTGACAGGCTAAAGAATGACTGGGAAGTGAGGAAACAGGCTGAACGCACTTCATACAGCTGGACAGTGCTGGACGTGAAGGTAGGGAGCATGAAAGCAGTGGGAAAAGTGTTTATTCTTGCTCTTTTAGGCAAGAGAAAACATTTACTGTGTTTATACAAGAAAAGCACTAAATGTTATATGAGGATACAGAAACAAGAAGGGAGAGAAAAGGAGGGATCTGCTATGTAAGAAGAGCTTACAAAGCAAGAGGTCCTTTTTTCCTCAAAACTGAAAGTGGGGTGATAGAAGAACAGATGAAAGTATAACCATATTTAGAGAAAAGAAGTAAGCTGCCAGTTTTAAATTATAAAATAAAATTTATGATCAATAAATAGCACCTGAAAATTTAAAAACCTTTGGAAATACTCTGAATACAAACATAGCAAGACCTTACTTCCACTTAGACAGGAAAAACCCTGCAGAACAAGTTGGTTAAGTTAAAATATCCATTTAGCTATCCTAACAGTGTTTAAGCTGATAAGTGCAAGTTAATACAAAATTATAGGATTCTGTATTTTAAAAAAAGTTCATCATCTATAAGCTACTGTCTAGAGATATCCTGGGTTCATATTTTGAAGAGCAAAGAAATTATGCCTTCAGGTTTTTTTCTGGTACATTCTACTAAAGTATATTATATGCTTATGATTTTTACAGTTGTATAATAAAAGTATGTCATTCTGAAATCATAACTTAGAAATATTAGTGAGTTAATCTTTATTGCTTCTCAAACTATACTGACCTGCAGTCTTATCTTGCTCTCCCTTCTCATTTCCTAGTATCACTCAACTCAGAATTTTAATTTTTATGACATTCGCACATTCCTCATTTTGACAAAATTGACTAGTTTTTAATCATTCCAGTAGATTTATGGTTTGGTTGGATATTATGCTATGCTTACTCATTCAGTTGTGTCCTACTTTTTGCAACCCCATGGACTGTAGCCCACCAGGCTCCTCTGTCCATGGAGATTCTCCAGGCAAGAATACTGGAGTGGTTTGCCATGCACTTCTCCAGGGGTTGCCATGCACTTCTCCAGGGGATCTTCCAGACCCAGGAATCAAACCAGGGTCTCCTGCATTGCAGGCAGATTCTTTACCAGCTGAGCTACCAGGGAAGCCCCTATATAACTGAAAAGACATTGTTTCTAGCTAGGAATATGCTCAACAATTGTGGTAGGGTCTAGTTGTAAAATAGACTAGGTCTTTAATAAACTACTCAGCATCACAATTAAGATTACTGTCCAAATTCTATAGTCATTTTGTCACTGGAATTACTTTGCTTTCAAATAGTTTTGAAAGCAAAGGAGTTATTAATCATCAACCTGCATGATTGATTCTGATATAATAAACTGAATGTCACATGAAACAGACTGAAACATCACATGAACTATAAAAATCATAAACATTTAATAAAATTAAAGCTATTCTTTTTTTCAAAAACCAAAGTTCAATTAGTAATACTCTGAATGCTCAATACTTACTAAGTGTTTAATATGAAGCAGACACAGTTCTACAAATGCAGGATTCAACAAAAACAAAACTCTGCCCTCACAAAGCTTATATTCTAGTACAGGAAAACAAATATAAACAAACAAACAAGAGTCAGATCATGATAAGGGTTACGGACAAATTTAAAGGAGGGGAGACATGGAGTACCAATGTATATACAGTCAAGGAAGGCCTTGATCAAGTAACAGCTGAGTGAGGTTGAAGGGTGTGAGCTACATATACAGCTACATATACAGCTGAGAAAAACATTAAAGGCAGAGGGAACACCAAGTCCAAAGGGCCTGAGGCAGGAGTGTACTTGGGTTTTTTGGTCAAAATTCATTTATTAATAGAAAATACACTTAATTCCAGTTGTTATACTTAAGTGAAAGTGAAAGGCACTCAGTTGTGGCCAATTCTTTGTGACCCCATGGACTATACAATCCACAGAATTCTCCAGGCCAGAATACTGGAGTGGGCAGCCNGCATGGAAAATCCCATGGACCGAGGAGCCTGGTAAGCTGCAGTCCATGGGGTTGCGAAGAGTCAGGCCTGACTGAGCAACTTCACTTTCACTTTTCACTTTCATGCACTGGAGAAGGAAATGGCAACCCACTCCAGTATTCTTGCCTGGAGAATCCCAGGGCGGAGGAGCCTGGTGGGCTGCCGTCTATGGGGTCGCACAAGAGTCAGGCACAAATGAAGCAACTTAGCATAGACATTTAGAATAGAAAAAATATTTAGAAGAAATAATTGTTTTGTACCTGTGTTTTATTAGTGAAGGTAGTGGGGACATGATTACTATTGAGATTTGACTTTACTCACTGATGTTGTTTGTACTTTAAACTCTGCTAAGATGTATTAGTTAAAATATTAATTTGCCTGAATCTTAGACAAAGGCATAAAACTGGACAAAACAACTCATATTTATTCCTGATTCGCTGCCCACATCTGGGCTTATAATGTAAAAAGCATGAAATTTTCTGTTACATGCAATGCAAAAAGCATATACTCCATCTCCAGAAGCAAAACAGATCAGAAATCTTTCAGTGGCCACTTCATTAACTATGATGAGACTCCTTTTTAGGAATATAGTCATAATACTCACAACTTGTAGTCAATTTTGGTAAAGAAATTAAGAGAATTTGAGAACTCTAAGTCATTAATTGACCTTATCTTCAGTATACAATAGGAAATGTTCTGGAAAGGATACGGCCAAATGCAAGTCCTGCAGACCTGGCCTTGGCAATAGCTAGCCATTCTAAAGAGAAAGTCATCTCAGGGTTCTTACTAAAGAATCTAACCCACAGTGATTTGTCAGTCTATGAACTGGAAGAAGTGTCTGGATTGGATCTCCAAGATTATCAGGGCCACAGGATGTATGCATGTTGGTTTACTAACGATATTTGATTTGTACTATACAGTTTACAGTGCTTCTTATGCATTATTTTACTTAATACAACACACCTTGTGAGGTAAGTAGGCTGGGAACCATGTGTTTTATATCTGAAGAGATAGGCCCATAGGAAGTGCCATCTGCAAAATAGTATATAACTTCTAAGTGGCAGAGCTGAAGACTCAAACCCAGATGTCCCGACTGAAAATTACTCTTTCCATTTCTGTTATTTAACACCAAAGAGTAATTTTAAAAATCCCTCAATAAATCAATTTATGGTAGAAGAAATTATTTGGGACTACTAGGCACCCTGGATCACCAAATCTAAGTCTCTCTTAACATGGACAGCACAGTTCGTTTTTCGGAAGCATTAGGTTAGAAATAACCCAGCTGTTTGTTGTTCACTAAGGCTTTGAGTAGGGAAGCCCAGCTACCAGTGCTGAACGCCAATTAGAGAGTAGGTTCTGATGACAGAAATCAGATAGTGGTTTTGAGGTTCTTTCCTGCCAAGAGGCAGGAAGGAAACTTCTGGGGATATAGAAATGATTATTTACATATGTCAAAATCTACCAAGCTGTAAATTTGAAATTAGCCTATTTTATGCACTTTACTGTATGTTATCCCACAAAAGAAAAAGACTGACATCTTTGAGAGCAAGTCTGTTGTTTCATTCACGTCTATGTCATTTCTAGCCCCTAACATGGTGCTTTGCACATTAGATATTCAAAAATGTGATTGGTTACATTAATACTGGAGTTTCTGTGCAAGGGGAATGTGCTGAGGGAGTGCGCCTAAGGTGAGATTAAACCTGCCACATAGAGAGGAGTAAATTCAGAGATATGAGACAGTTATCCTAAGAACTGTAAAATTTCTACCTAATACTCTCGGCACTATAGGAGACAGAGGGTAAAGTATTTCACAAGCCTGGTAATCACTGCTTTCCCTACCAGATTAAATACCTTTCTCTTTAAAAATCATATACTTGTCCACATTTTTTATAATCACATATATGTCCGTTTCATTCTTTCCCTCTCTTAATATTACCATTTATTTAGCACCAACTAGGGATTGTGCTAAGTGATGGAGTGCTAAGTGATTGTTCCAAAGGTGAATGAGATAAACTACGTAAGTGTATAATTCAGTGCAAGGAGGTCTGCAATGGGGACATGTGCAAAGCTGTGCCTCGGCTAGGGGGGCAGGACATAAACATCACACAGCTCTCAAAGGCCATTGGCTACGGCTGTGAAGAGCAGAGGAAGAGTGGATACCATGTCAAAGGCATGGAGGCCTGGCGACCTGAGAGAGGTTTGTTTTTGTTTGTTTTTCAAGGAATGCTAACTACGTAATACTGGATGGGAAGTAAGGGGATTATTTTTTTTAACTGGAGCAATATGGAAAAGATTCTTGTGAGGGAAGAAGAATGAAGGCCTAAACTAAGAATGAAGCAGGAGTGAAGCAGGGACAAATGCAAGAGTTTTTTAGAAGGCAGATCCAAAAAGGCTTGATAACTCTTTCAGTGTGAGGACAAAAAAGAATAAAATATGATTCCGAGGTTTCTATTAAATATCTTCAGTGGCAGGGTACATGGTAATGCCATTAATGAAAGTTGAGAATGTGACAGGAACAGCCAGTTCTTGAGAGAAAGCTGAAGCTTTCTTCTGGGCACTCTTGAGTTTATCCGGGGGAAAAATAGCACCAACCGAGCGCTGGGATCGAGACCCTGGAACAAAAGTCAACCTCAGAGAGTAGTACCCTAGGAGGGAGTGGTCAAGAGGACACGTAGGTCGAGCGGAGTGAGGGCTGGTAAGAAGACACTAGACTTGACAAAGGAGGGTGTCTGGTTACTTCCCAGAATATCCTAAGAAAAGAGGAGGAGGAAAGAGAAAGCCTGACAGGCTAAAGAATGACTGGGAAGTGAGGAAACAGGCTGAACGCACTTCATACAGCTGGACAGTGCTGGACGTGAAGGTAGGGAGCATGAAAGCAGTGGGAAAAGTGTTTATTCTTGCTCTTTTAGGCAAGAGAAAACATTTACTGTGTTTATACAAGAAAAGCACTAAATGTTATATGAGGATACAGAAACAAGAAGGGAGAGAAAAGGAGGGATCTGCTATGTAAGAAGAGCTTACAAAGCAAGAGGTCCTTTTTTCCTCAAAACTGAAAGTGGGGTGATAGAAGAACAGATGAAAGTATAACCATATTTAGAGAAAAGAAGTAAGCTGCCAGTTTTAAATTATAAAATAAAATTTATGATCAATAAATAGCACCTGAAAATTTAAAAACCTTTGGAAATACTCTGAATACAAACATAGCAAGACCTTACTTCCACTTAGACAGGAAAAACCCTGCAGAACAAGCTGGTTAAGTTAAAATATCCATTTAGCTATCCTAACAGTGTTTAAGCTGATAAGTGCAAGTTAATACAAAATTATAGGATTCTGTATTTTAAAAAAAGTTCATCATCTATAAGCTACTGTCTAGAGATATCCTGGGTTCATATTTTGAAGAGCAAAGAAATTATGCCTTCAGGTTTTTTTCTGGTACATTCTACTAAAGTATATTATATGCTTATGATTTTTACAGTTGTATAATAAAAGTATGTCATTCTGAAATCATAACTTAGAAATATTAGTGAGTTAATCTTTATTGCTTCTCAAACTATACTGACCTGCAGTCTTATCTTGCTCTCCCTTCTCATTTCCTAGTATCACTCAACTCAGAATTTTAATTTTTATGACATTCGCACATTCCTCATTTTGACAAAATTGACTAGTTTTTAATCATTCCAGTAGATTTATGGTTTGGTTGGATATTATGCTATGCTTACTCATTCAGTTGTGTCCTACTTTTTGCAACCCCATGGACTGTAGCCCACCAGGCTCCTCTGTCCATGGAGATTCTCCAGGCAAGAATACTGGAGTGGTTTGCCATGCACTTCTCCAGGGGTTGCCATGCACTTCTCCAGGGGATCTTCCAGACCCAGGAATCAAACCAGGGTCTCCTGCATTGCAGGCAGATTCTTTACCAGCTGAGCTACCAGGGAAGCCCCTATATAACTGAAAAGACATTGTTTCTAGCTAGGAATATGCTCAACAATTGTGGTAGGGTCTAGTTGTAAAATAGACTAGGTCTTTAATAAACTACTCAGCATCACAATTAAGATTACTGTCCAAATTCTATAGTCATTTTGTCACTGGAATTACTTTGCTTTCAAATAGTTTTGAAAGCAAAGGAGTTATTAATCATCAACCTGCATGATTGATTCTGATATAATAAACTGAATGTCACATGAAACAGACTGAAACATCACATGAACTATAAAAATCATAAACATTTAATAAAATTAAAGCTATTCTTTTTTTCAAAAACCAAAGTTCAATTAGTAATACTCTGAATGCTCAATACTTACTAAGTGTTTAATATGAAGCAGACACAGTTCTACAAATGCAGGATTTAACAAAAACAAAACTCTGCCCTCACAAAGCTTATATTCTAGTACAGGAAAACAAATATAAACAAACAAACAAGAGTCAGATCATGATAAGGGTTACGGACAAATTTAAAGGAGGGGAGACATGGAGTACCAATGTATATACAGTCAAGGAAGGCCTTGATCAAGTAACAGCTGAGTGAGGTTGAAGGGTGTGAGCTACATATACAGCTACATATACAGCTGAGAAAAACATTAAAGGCAGAGGGAACACCAAGTCCAAAGGGCCTGAGGCAGGAGTGTACTTGGGTTTTTTGGTCAAAATTCATTTATTAATAGAAAATACACTTAATTCCAGTTGTTATACTTAAGTGAAAGTGAAAGGCACTCAGTTGTGGCCAATTCTTTGTGACCCCATGGACTATACAATCCACAGAATTCTCCAGGCCAGAATACTGGAGTGGGCAGCCATTCCCTTCTCCAGGGGATCTTCCCAACCCAGGGATTGAACCCAGGTCTCCTGCATTGCAGGCAGATTCTTTACCAACTGAGCTACCAGGGAAGCCCACTGTTACAATTAAAGTTTCTAATTAAAATAAATAAATCACCTCTTACTAATCCTGTTTTAACTAAGACAATGAAACTGTGGCATTAAAAAAAAAGTACTCAGCACCATTTACTCATTTAGTTTCATTAGCTGCTTATAATTGAACTTGGCGTTTTTGAAGAGGAGTGGTGAAGCCAGAGAGCCTGGAGTTGAATGAGAAGGGGAAAATGGTAGTGGATGAGGTGAGGAGAGGAAGGGAGTGTGGGTGGGCCTGCTAATTTTAAGGACTTTTGTCTCTACTCTGAGTGAGATGGGGAGCCACTGGATAGTTTTGAGCAAGTGAATATGATTTCATTTGTTTTAGAAAGAACTACTGTGGCTACTCAACAGAGAACAGACTTAGAGGAGCACAAAGATGTAAAGAGAGTTTGGGGAAGTGATAATTCAATCTAGACAAGAGAAGATATGGTCTGGAACAGGATATTAACAGCAGAAGTCAAAAGAGGTGGTCAGCTTTGGATGTNGTTGTTTGTACTTTAAACTCTGCTAAGATGTATTAGTTAAAATATTAATTTGCCTGAATCTTAGACAAAGGCATAAAACTGGACAAAACAACTCATATTTATTCCTGATTCGCTGCCCACATCTGGGCTTATAATGTAAAAAGCATGAAATTTTCTGTTACATGCAATGCAAAAAGCATATACTCCATCTCCAGAAGCAAAACAGATCAGAAATCTTTCAGTGGCCACTTCATTAACTATGATGAGACTCCTTTTTAGGAATATAGTCATAATACTCACAACTTGTAGTCAATTTTGGTAAAGAAATTAAGAGAATTTGAGAACTCTAAGTCATTAATTGACCTTATCTTCAGTATACAATAGGAAATGTTCTGGAAAGGATACGGCCAAATGCAAGTCCTGCAGACCTGGCCTTGGCAATAGCTAGCCATTCTAAAGAGAAAGTCATCTCAGGGTTCTTACTAAAGAATCTAACCCACAGTGATTTGTCAGTCTATGAACTGGAAGAAGTGTCTGGATTGGATCTCCAAGATTATCAGGGCCACAGGATGTATGCATGTTGGTTTACTAACGATATTTGATTTGTACTATACAGTTTACAGTGCTTCTTATGCATTATTTTACTTAATACAACACACCTTGTGAGGTAAGTAGGCTGGGAACCATGTGTTTTATATCTGAAGAGATAGGCCCATAGGAAGTGCCATCTGCAAAATAGTATATAACTTCTAAGTGGCAGAGCTGAAGACTCAAACCCAGATGTCCCGACTGAAAATTACTCTTTCCATTTCTGTTATTTAACACCAAAGAGTAATTTTAAAAATCCCTCAATAAATCAATTTATGGTAGAAGAAATTATTTGGGACTACTAGGCACCCTGGATCACCAAATCTAAGTCTCTCTTAACATGGACAGCACAGTTCGTTTTTCGGAAGCATTAGGTTAGAAATAACCCAGCTGTTTGTTGTTCACTAAGGCTTTGAGTAGGGAAGCCCAGCTACCAGTGCTGAACGCCAATTAGAGAGTAGGTTCTGATGACAGAAATCAGATAGTGGTTTTGAGGTTCTTTCCTGCCAAGAGGCAGGAAGGAAACTTCTGGGGATATAGAAATGATTATTTACATATGTCAAAATCTACCAAGCTGTAAATTTGAAATTAGCCTATTTTATGCACTTTACTGTATGTTATCCCACAAAAGAAAAAGACTGACATCTTTGAGAGCAAGTCTGTTGTTTCATTCACGTCTATGTCATTTCTAGCCCCTAACATGGTGCTTTGCACATTAGATATTCAAAAATGTGATTGGTTACATTAATACTGGAGTTTCTGTGCAAGGGGAATGTGCTGAGGGAGTGCGCCTAAGGTGAGATTAAACCTGCCACATAGAGAGGAGTAAATTCAGAGATATGAGACAGTTATCCTAAGAACTGTAAAATTTCTACCTAATACTCTCGGCACTATAGGAGACAGAGGGTAAAGTATTTCACAAGCCTGGTAATCACTGCTTTCCCTACCAGATTAAATACCTTTCTCTTTAAAAATCATATACTTGTCCACATTTTTTATAATCACATATATGTCCGTTTCATTCTTTCCCTCTCTTAATATTACCATTTATTTAGCACCAACTAGGGATTGTGCTAAGTGATGGAGTGCTAAGTGATTGTTCCAAAGGTGAATGAGATAAACTACGTAAGTGTATAATTCAGTGCAAGGAGGTCTGCAATGGGGACATGTGCAAAGCTGTGCCTCGGCTAGGGGGGCAGGACATAAACATCACACAGCTCTCAAAGGCCATTGGCTACGGCTGTGAAGAGCAGAGGAAGAGTGGATACCATGTCAAAGGCATGGAGGCCTGGCGACCTGAGAGAGGTTTGTTTTTGTTTGTTTTTCAAGGAATGCTAACTACGTAATACTGGATGGGAAGTAAGGGGATTATTTTTTTTAACTGGAGCAATATGGAAAAGATTCTTGTGAGGGAAGAAGAATGAAGGCCTAAACTAAGAATGAAGCAGGAGTGAAGCAGGGACAAATGCAAGAGTTTTTTAGAAGGCAGATCCAAAAAGGCTTGATAACTCTTTCAGTGTGAGGACAAAAAAGAATAAAATATGATTCCGAGGTTTCTATTAAATATCTTCAGTGGCAGGGTACATGGTAATGCCATTAATGAAAGTTGAGAATGTGACAGGAACAGCCAGTTCTTGAGAGAAAGCTGAAGCTTTCTTCTGGGCACTCTTGAGTTTATCCGGGGGAAAAATAGCACCAACCGAGCGCTGGGATCGAGACCCTGGAACAAAAGTCAACCTCAGAGAGTAGTACCCTAGGAGGGAGTGGTCAAGAGGACACGTAGGTCGAGCGGAGTGAGGGCTGGTAAGAAGACACTAGACTTGACAAAGGAGGGTGTCTGGTTACTTCCCAGAATATCCTAAGAAAAGAGGAGGAGGAAAGAGAAAGCCTGACAGGCTAAAGAATGACTGGGAAGTGAGGAAACAGGCTGAACGCACTTCATACAGCTGGACAGTGCTGGACGTGAAGGTAGGGAGCATGAAAGCAGTGGGAAAAGTGTTTATTCTTGCTCTTTTAGGCAAGAGAAAACATTTACTGTGTTTATACAAGAAAAGCACTAAATGTTACATGAGGATACAGAAACAAGAAGGGAGAGAAAAGGAGGGATCTGCTATGTAAGAAGAGCTTACAAAGCAAGAGGTCCTTTTTTCCTCAAAACTGAAAGTGGGGTGATAGAAGAACAGATGAAAGTATAACCATATTTAGAGAAAAGAAGTAAGCTGCCAGTTTTAAATTATAAAATAAAATTTATGATCAATAAATAGCACCTGAAAATTTAAAAACCTTTGGAAATACTCTGAATACAAACATAGCAAGACCTTACTTCCACTTAGACAGGAAAAACCCTGCAGAACAAGTTGGTTAAGTTAAAATATCCATTTAGCTATCCTAACAGTGTTTAAGCTGATAAGTGCAAGTTAATACAAAATTATAGGATTCTGTATTTTAAAAAAAGTTCATCATCTATAAGCTACTGTCTAGAGATATCCTGGGTTCATATTTTGAAGAGCAAAGAAATTATGCCTTCAGGTTTTTTTCTGGTACATTCTACTAAAGTATATTATATGCTTATGATTTTTACAGTTGTATAATAAAAGTATGTCATTCTGAAATCATAACTTAGAAATATTAGTGAGTTAATCTTTATTGCTTCTCAAACTATACTGACCTGCAGTCTTATCTTGCTCTCCCTTCTCATTTCCTAGTATCACTCAACTCAGAATTTTAATTTTTATGACATTCGCACATTCCTCATTTTGACAAAATTGACTAGTTTTTAATCATTCCAGTAGATTTATGGTTTGGTTGGATATTATGCTATGCTTACTCATTCAGTTGTGTCCTACTTTTTGCAACCCCATGGACTGTAGCCCACCAGGCTCCTCTGTCCATGGAGATTCTCCAGGCAAGAATACTGGAGTGGTTTGCCATGCACTTCTCCAGGGGTTGCCATGCACTTCTCCAGGGGATCTTCCAGACCCAGGAATCAAACCAGGGTCTCCTGCATTGCAGGCAGATTCTTTACCAGCTGAGCTACCAGGGAAGCCCCTATATAACTGAAAAGACATTGTTTCTAGCTAGGAATATGCTCAACAATTGTGGTAGGGTCTAGTTGTAAAATAGACTAGGTCTTTAATAAACTACTCAGCATCACAATTAAGATTACTGTCCAAATTCTATAGTCATTTTGTCACTGGAATTACTTTGCTTTCAAATAGTTTTGAAAGCAATATTAATCATCAACCTGCATGATTGATTCTGATATAATAAACTGAATGTCACATGAAACAGACTGAAACATCACATGAACTATAAAAATCATAAACATTTAATAAAATTAAAGCTATTCTTTTTTTCAAAAACCAAAGTTCAATTAGTAATACTTTGAATGCTCAATACTTACTAAGTGTTTAATATGAAGCAGACACAGTTCTACAAATGCAGGATTCAACAAAAACAAAACTCTGCCCTCACAAAGCTTATATTCTAGTACAGGAAAACAAATATAAACAAACAAACAAGAGTCAGATCATGATAAGGGTTACGGACAAATTTAAAGGAGGGGAGACATGGAGTACCAATGTATATACAGTCAAGGAAGGCCTTGATCAAGTAACAGCTGAGTGAGGTTGAAGGGTGTGAGCTACATATACAGCTACATATACAGCTGAGAAAAACATTAAAGGCAGAGGGAACACCAAGTCCAAAGGGCCTGAGGCAGGAGTGTACTTGGGTTTTTTGGTCAAAATTCATTTATTAATAGAAAATACACTTAATTCCAGTTGTTATACTTAAGTGAAAGTGAAAGGCACTCAGTTGTGGCCAATTCTTTGTGACCCCATGGACTATACAATCCACAGAATTCTCCAGGCCAGAATACTGGAGTGGGCAGCCATTCCCTTCTCCAGGGGATCTTCCCAACCCAGGGATTGAACCCAGGTCTCCTGCATTGCAGGCAGATTCTTTACCAACTGAGCTACCAGGGAAGCCCACTGTTACAATTAAAGTTTCTAATTAAAATAAATAAATCACCTCTTACTAATCCTGTTTTAACTAAGACAATGAAACTGTGGCATTAAAAAAAAAGTACTCAGCACCATTTACTCATTTAGTTTCATTAGCTGCTTATAATTGAACTTGGCGTTTTTGAAGAGGAGTGGTGAAGCCAGAGAGCCTGGAGTTGAATGAGAAGGGGAAAATGGTAGTGGATGAGGTGAGGAGAGGAAGGGAGTGTGGGTGGGCCTGCTAATTTTAAGGACTTTTGTCTCTACTCTGAGTGAGATGGGGAGCCACTGGATAGTTTTGAGCAAGTGAATATGATTTCATTTGTTTTAGAAAGAACTAATGTGGCTACTCAACAGAGAACAGACTTAGAGGAGCACAAAGATGTAAAGAGAGTTTGGGGAAGTGATAATTCAATCTAGACAAGAGCAGATATGGTCTGGAACAGGATATTAACAGCAGAAGTCAAAAGAGGTGGTCAGCTTTGGATGTATTTCAAAGGTGGGGCCTATCAGATTTGTTGGTGGATTCGATATATGGGAGATAAAAAGAGAGAAGCAAAGATGACTCCATTGTTTTGAATATAAGCAACTAGAAACATGGCACTGCCATTTATTGAGGAAGGACAAGCAAGTTTGGGAGAGAAGATTAAGAACTCAATTCTGAGTGTGTTGAGTTTGAGCTTTAATTAGAATGTTATGTAGACATGTTACACAAGCTGTTCTACATATACACACAAGCTCTCTCTCTCTTTCTCTCTCCAAGTCTGGAGTTTAGGGGTGGGTCTAAGCTAGGGGTAAAAATTGGGAGTTGACAGCATGAAACTGGATGAGATCACAGTGAGTTGGGACACAAAACAAACAGAAGAGGAAAGGTCCAAGGAAACTTCTTCCTCTTAAAACATGGACGTAATTTTGGAAAACTCAGCAGTGGCCACAGGACTGGAAAAGGTCAGTTTTCATTCCAGTCCCAAAGAAAGGCAATGCCAAAGAATGTTCAAACTACTGCACAATTGCACTCATCTCACATGCTAGCAAAGTAATGCTTAAAATTCTCCAAGCCAGGCTTCAACAGTACGTGAACCGTGAACTTCCAGATGTTCAAACTGGATTTAGAAAAGGCAAAGAAACCAGAGATCAAATTGCCAACAGCCACTGGATCATCGAAAAAGCAGCAGAGTTAAAGGAAAACATCTACATCTGGTTTACTGACTAGGCCAAAGCTTTTGACTGTGTGGAACACCACAAACTGTAGAAAATTCTTCAAGAAATGGGAATACCAGACCACCTGGCCTGCCTTTTGAGAAATCTGTATGCAGGTCAGGAAGCAACAGTGAGAACTGGACATGGAACAACAGACTGGTTCCAAATTGGGAAAGGAGTACATCAAGGCTGCATTTTGTTACCCTGCTTATTTAACTTATATGCAGAGTACATCATATGAAATGCCAGGCTGGATGAAGCACAAGCTGGAATCAAGATTGCCGGGAGAAGTATCAATAACCTCAGATATACAGAGGACACCACCCTTATGGCAGAAAGTGAAGAGGAACTAAAGAGCCTCTTGATGAAAGTGAAAGAGGAGAGTGAAAAAGATAGCTTAACACTCAAGAGGAGAGTGAAAAAGATAGCTTAACACTCAACATTCAGAAAATTAAGATCATAGCATCTGATCCCATCACTTCCCAGTTGATGTTGGACAGGGAAGTTGGTGTTGGACAGGGAAGCCTGACATGCTGCAGTCCATGGGGTCACAAAGAGTTGGTCACAAACTCAACTATAAAGCTAATGTCAAGCAATTTTAAAGGTTTGGATCTAAACAGCACAAAATGTAGAGAACTCCCATACCCTGAAAGCTTA
The DNA here is from genome assembly GCA_006410735.1 of Raphicerus campestris. NCBI lineage: Eukaryota > Metazoa > Chordata > Mammalia > Artiodactyla > Bovidae > Raphicerus > Raphicerus campestris. Next base: position 68,370 of record SJYW01041163.1, on the reverse strand, counting down.
CCTGAAAGCTTACTGCCTTCTGCTCAACTTAGCATTTTAAGGGAGTTTGAGTTACATGTAAATCTGAGCAACTCTAAAAAGCCTCAGAAAACCCCTTAGGGGTCACCTTGGGGTTTATTTTAGGGGTCCCCAAAAATAAAGGAATTAATTTTTCCAATGACATAGCCATTACAGGTTTTACCTTAAATTTGCTTAAAAGCAAATATCAGTTCATTCATTTAACTAAGAATACATTAATACATTATAAAAGAAGTATAAAAAAGCATACCTGAAAAAACTGAAGACTTGCTCTAATGTTCTCCCTCAGTCTGTCCTGGGGAAATGAGGCAGGACTCAGGATAGAATTCCCACCACATTCTGTTATTATTAAATGTTTCAAAAGAAGAAACAGTAAAGCTCTTTTAAATTTCTATTTTGGAATTTTTCTTTTCTGTTTCCAACTTTGTATTCTACATACCCAAAGTATGTATGGGTTGTTTCTACATACCCAAAACAACCCAAAGTTAGTTATTTTTTTAATGGAAAAATTGATTTTATTCAATATTTAACATGTCAGATTCATCATACATTGGTTTATGTAAATTTCCTTTGTATGTAGGACTCCACAATGCATCATACCCCAGGAATTCAGTCTGTGGGATTTATCTACTTTTGAAGCAAAAGTCTTCTGTAAATGAATACTAGACTTTTCCTAACTCTTTCTGAAATTAGGAAATGAGTTCTTCCCTCTCTTTTGGTTACAGCTTCAAGCACTGAGCGTTTGTTGTATTTCAACAAAGTCTGTCTCAGCAAAACAAGAAGCTCCCAAGCAAAGACTGTCTGTGAGAGGAACTCTTTACATACCTAGTTATAAGTACAGCTGACCCTTGAACAACATGGGGGTTGGGGTACTCACACACCATATAGTGAAAAATTTGTGTTTAAACTCTACAGTTGGAGTAACACAACATTGTAAAGCAATTATATTCCAGTTTTTAAAAAAACTGTATAGTTGGCCCTCAGTCTCCATGGTTTTGCATCCATGAATTCAGTTCAGTTCAGTGGCTCAGTTGTGTCCGACTCTGTGCACCCCTATGAATCGCAGCATGCTATGCCTCCCTGTCCATCACCAACTCCCAGAGTTCACTCAGACTCATGTGCATCGAGTCNATATCTTCTGCTTCTGTTAGGTCCATACCATTTCTGTCCTTTATCGAGCCCATCTTTGCATGAAATGTTCCCTTGATATCTCTAATTTTCTTGAAGAGATCTCTAGTCTTTCCCTTTCTGTTGTTTTCCTCTATTTCTTTGCACTGATCACTGAGGAAGGCTTTCTTATCTCTTCTTGCAATTCTTTGGAACTCCACATTCAGATGCTTATATCTTTCTTTTTCTCCTTTGCTTTTGCTTCTCTTCTTTGCACAGCTATAAGTAAGGCCTCCCCCGACAGCCATTTTGCTTTTTTGCATTTCTTTTCCATGGGGATGGTCTCTACACTCCAACTGTGACATAGTAAAGAAAATCTGCATATAAGGGGAGCATAGGTTCAAACCTATGTTGTTCAAGGGTCCAAGGGTCTATGAATATGGTATAGTCTCAGTCAAGGAAATATAAAATGTTACATTTATAAAGGTAGCATCAAAATAGTTACCTTTAAAGGGATTTAATTCTTGAATCACCATTTATATCTTACAAGTTAACTTGAAAAAATTCAAATGGAAATGAATCACTCAATTGTTCACTTTGCATAGCTCCAATACCTGAATACTGACTATTTTGACCAAAACTATGACTGTTTGCATTAGTACCATTTGATGGTCCTGCCTCGTTTATCATACTGTTATCTGCACAATTAAAGTCAGATCCCTCAAATGTCTCTGACTGTGCAATAAAAGCAGTAGTACTAGAACTGGTGACTGTTGACATACTGGAAGAAGACATCTGATGGAGCTGTCTCAAGTCTCTTGGGTCTAACACTGAATTACAGGAAGGATTTTCAAGATTCACGCTCACAAGTCTGGGATTATCGGTCTCCCTCATGCTGTCATTACTGGGTGTTATCATGTTCACAGGGCAGTTAGGCAGCATGCTGGCATCAGAAATACCATATAAGTCAGCTGGTGATACGGATGACGCTTCCATTCTACCTATGTCATTAGTATTGTTATAAATGCAAGCATTAGAAGCATTCAGATCACTCATTTCCAGGAATGGTGGGATAACTTGTGAATTAGAGGAAAGTGTCCCTGTTGAGAAACCACTCAGTGAATTTGTACTGACTGAGCGTGAGGTGGGGTGGGCGATTGATGACCAGCCTGAAGAAGACTGAGTACCCATCGGTAGTATGGCTGAGGCAGGATGTGACAATGTACTTGAGATGGACGCAGAGGAGGAATAGTAGGATTCTGCTTGACTTGAAATAGGCCTGGAAGTTTCTGGCAAAACTGCACCATGAGAAAACAAGTTTGGTTCTGTGGAAAAGGGAAATGTATTTTTATAAAAATGAAATGAACAGAATTCTCAATTAAAATTACATAAACACTCATAAAAAAATTTTCAAGGAAATCAACGTAACACTTCAAATAAAAATGTTAAATAGGAGATAATTATTACATAAGTCCAAAACTGAATTCCATAATACTGTTTTACAAATGCCTATAAAATAATTTGGTAAGTTATTTTGCCATAGAAAATTTCATTTCAGTTAAATGTGGAAATCTAGCTTCTGAGGTCTTATAAAGGTATTTTTGAAATGTGAAAGATAAATGTTAAAATTTTACTTACTGGGCCTCTAAATATTCAAAATCATTTCATATTCTCTTCTTTCAGGAGAAAATGGAGGGNTATTTTGCCATAGAAAATTTCATTTCAGTTAAATGTGGAAATCTAGCTTCTGAGGTCTTATAAAGGTATTTTTGAAATGTGAAAGATAAATGTTAAAATTTTACTTACTGGGCCTCTAAATATTCAAAATCATTTCATATTCTCTTCTTTCAGGAGAAAATGGAGGGATGGAGGAAACATTAAGGATGATTGAGAAATCTACATAAATTTCTAAACCATAGTATGATATAACTCACACTACTGTTCTATAAAGTTTTCAGAAAAAAATGTAGTAGTATATTTAATTACATATTATATGACTGCTGTACATATTAAACCAAGAAAAAGCACTGATTTAAGAACATAAAAAGAAAAAAAAGACTTCTAATTAACCCTGGATAATGATCTAAACCAGAAATTGGCAACTTTTTTTCCATAAAAAGCCAGATAGTAAATATTTTAGGTTTTGTGCATCATGCAGCCTCTATTGAAACTTAACTCTGCAGCTATAATAGTACAAGAAAAGAGCCATAAACAATATGCAATCAAATGAGCTGTGTTCTAGTAAAACTTTATAAATAAATATAGGTAACTGACCAGGTCTAAACCATTTCTTTCATGACACGCTGTCATTAGTACAATTACCATCATAGGAATGAAATGTAATTTCTCAAACAATAAATTCCCAAACATAAATCACAGTTGCTAACAGGACTTTCAGAAGCTGAGATCAATTCATTCAATATTCATAGCATGAAAAAAATATGTAGGAATGGAATAAATCAAAGACTCAGTTTTCATTACTAAGAAGAGAATTCTAGTATATTGTGCAAAACACTGGTCTCTCTGATCACAAGGAATACTCTATCAGGCATAAATTACCTTTTTTGATGAATCTTCCTTCTCCAGTTGGTCCTAGAGGACTAGGTCTAGGTCTTTCAGGAAAATTAACTCCTGTGATAAATTTATTAAAAATAATTTGAAAAACAACAGTATATCAGTTAAAATTTGCAAAACTAAATAAAGAAAAAAAAGAAAAACCCAAAACCAAATTTACTTAAATACCAATCAAACCAAAATATTCTTACCACAATCCTGCCATAGTTTCTGGAAAAGCAAAGTTGTTTTTTGTTTCTTTGCTTTATTTCCATATGTGTCTGGTTAGAAAGAAATTGGGAAAATGTGTGAATCATCAATGAGTATGCTTCCTCTCCTTTAACACATATATAGATGTTTTATCCCTACATAGAAAATGCTTTAAATAAATGTACATAACATGGATTTCTAGGTGTCACAAAGTATGTCCCAAGTCAGTAATAAAGGGCATTTTTCTCTTACTAAAAAATAGTTTATAATATTTCTCTTGTTTTATTATAACACCTACAGGTTAACCAATGGTCAATTGATGGTCTAAGGGCAGATTAGGACCAAGATGGAGACCACTTTCTGAGTGGCAAGTTTGCCATCTATCAAGAAGGTACAGTAAGTACCAAAACAGAATCTCAAATATAAAACAAATTCTAATAAACAGTCTAGATATGTTGAAATTATCCCAGATACCTTTCCTAAGAAAGAGATTCAAAGAGCACAAAGATGAGTCAAATATCAACAAAAAACTTTAAGGAAAAGAAAACTGTGAATAAATAACACGACTGTATTCTAATATATCTTACAAGACAATGTTCTTAGCAGGACTAAGAAACACATAAAACGTTAACACAAAAGGTCATACCCTTTTCATCTGGCAGGTATCTAAAATCCATAGATTCACTAACTTCCTGATCGGAAGGTCGCCGCAACTGCATCTTTACTGTTACTGGTTCTGTTATAGCTTTGCAGTATGGTGGAGTCTTGAAAACAATGGCTACTTGACGGTGTACATCAGCTTGTGAAAAGACACCTTTTGCTTCCCACTCATTCAACACAAATCGAACTTCTATGTCGTCTAGTGATTACAAAAACAAATAATTCGAACACAAAGTAAAATGTACCAATCAATTTAAAATATATTNTTACTGGTTCTGTTATAGCTTTGCAGTATGGTGGAGTCTTGAAAACAATGGCTACTTGACGGTGTACATCAGCTTGTGAAAAGACACCTTTTGCTTCCCACTCATTCAACACAAATCGAACTTCTATGTCGTCTAGTGATTACAAAAACAAATAATTCGAACACAAAGTAAAATGTACCAATCACTTTAAAATATATTCTGAACTCAATGAAACAAACAAACAAAAAAAAACAAAAAATACCTTTCTGAACTTTGTCACAGAGTAGAAATATTTCATCTCCTCCTTTGACACTTCCACAGTTCTTGTTTACACGACAAATCCTTAATTCTGCAGTATTAGGAGCACCTAAATACAAAGGATTTTTTTAAATGGGTTGCTACCTTAGTAATTGAGTTAGACAAGGTTGTGGTCCATTTGATCAGACTGGTTAGTTTTCTGTGATTATCGTTTTCAGTCTGTCTGCCCTCTGATGAAGAAGGATAAGAGGCTTATGGAAGCTTCCTGATGGGAGAGACTGACTGAGGGAGAAACTGGGTCTGTTCTGATGGGCGGGGCCATGCTCAGTTAATCTCCAATCCAATTTTCTGTTGATGGGTGGGGCTGTGTTCCCTCTCTGTTATTCACTTGGGACCAAACTATGGTGGAGGCAATGAAGATAATGGCAATCTCCTTTAAAAAGTCCATTGGACTCACTGCTACACTCAGTGCCCCCAACCCTGCAGCACGCCACCGCCGACCCACACCTTCGCCAGAGACTTCTGGACACTCAGGGGCAAGTCTGGGTCAGTCTCTTGTGGGGTCACTGCTCCTTTCTCCTGGGTCCTGGTGTGCACAAGGTTCTGTTTGTGCCCTTGAGATTCTGTTTCCCCAGTCCTGTGTAAGTTCTGGCGGCTCCATGGTGGGGTTGATGGTGAGCTTCTCCAAGAGGGTGTATGCCATACCCAGGTATGCTGCACCCACAGCCTTGTCTAACTCAATAAAACTATAAGACACACTGTATAGGGACCCCCAAGACGGATGGGTCATGGTGGAGAGTTCTGACAAAACATGGTCCACTGGAGAAGGGAATAGCAAACGACTTCAGTATTCTTGCCTTGAGAATCCCATGAACAATATGAAAAGGCAAAAAGCTAGGACACTGAAAGATAAACTCTCCAGGTCGCCAGGTGCCCAGTATGCTACTGGAGATCAGTAGAGAAATGACTCCAGAAAGAATGAAGAGACGGAGTCACAGCAAAAACAACACCCAGCTGTGGATGTGACCAGTGATGGAAGTAAAGTCCGATGCTGTAAAGAGCAATAACGCATAGGAACCTGGAATGTTAGGTCCATAAATCAAGGCAAATTGGAAGTTGTCAAACAGGCGGTGGCAAGAGTGAACATCAACATTTTAGGGATCAGCAAACTAAAATGGACTAGAATGGGTGAATTTAACTCAGATGACCATTATATCTACTACTGTGGGCAAGAAAAAATGGAGAAGCCATCACAGTCAACAAGAGTCTGAAATGCACTACTTGGATGCAATCTCAAAAATGACAGAATGATCTGTTTGTTTCCAAGGCAATTCATTCAATATTACAGTAATCCAAGTCTATGTCCCAACCAGTAATGTTGGAGAAGCTGAAGTTGCATGGTTCTATGAAGACCTACAAGACCTTCTAGAACTAACACACAAAAAAGATGTCCTTCTCATTATAGGGGACTGGAATGCAAAAGTAGGAAGTCAAGAAACACCTGGAGTAACAGGCAAATTTGGCCTTGGAACAGAATGAAGCAGGGCAAAGACTAATAGAGTTTTGCAAGAGAACACACTGGTCATAGCAAACACCTTCTTCCAACAATGCAAGAAAAGACTCTACACATGGACATCACCAGATGATCAATACCAAAATCAGACTAATTATACTCTTTGCAGCCAAAGATGGAGAAGCTCTATACAGTCAGCAAAAACGAGACCAGGAACTGACTGTGGCTCAGATCATGAACTCCTTACTGCCAAATTCAGACTTAAATTGAAGAAAATAAGGAAGACTACTAGACCATTCAGATATGACCTAGATCAAACCCTCACAATTAAACAGTGGAAGTTAAAAACAGATTNCATACTTGGCTAAAAGAAGACTACAATTGTGCACAAGTAAGAGTGAGGTTTAACCAAGAAAGAGCTAAACAAGAGAAGGCATGGGTTTCAGGCTTGTCTTGGGGAATTCAAACCAGGAGGGACGTGCTTACCAGTATTTACAGTGGAATTATAATTATAAGCCAAATTTTAAAGCTGGTACAGATGTACAGTATAGGTCCAAACCCGGTTGAGAGAGCCGATGCAACCCCCCAGTCCAACGACCACAGCCCTCACATCCCTAGTTCCACCTAGACCTGTGGGCCCACTGGGTCCCATTTGTAATCTTAGAAACTCAGACCTGCTATGGAGATTGGTGAGAGCAGCCTANTTGGGGAATTCAAACCAGGAGGGACGTGCTTACCAGTATTTACAGTGGAATTATAATTATAAGCCAAATTTTAAAGCTGGTGCAGATGTACAGTATAGGTCCAAACCCGGTTGAGAGAGCCGATGCAACCCCCCCATCCAACGACCACAGCCCTCACATCCCTAGTTCCACCTAGACCTGTGGGCCCACTGGGTCCCATTTGTAATCTTGGAAACTCAGACCTGCTATGGAGATTGGTGAGAGCAGCCTATACAACACTAAATCAAACTAACCCAGAGGCAACTAGATCTTGCTGGCTCTGCTATAACCTGTATCTCTCTTATTACGAGGCAGTAGGCCTCAATGTTTCTTACAGTCTGGCCAGCGACATGGATCCTCCTCAGTGCCATTGGGGAGAACAGAAAGTGGGTCTTACGATGAGAGAAGTCTGGGGAAAGGGATTATGTGTGAGCAAGGTATCGCCAGAGAAATCCCCACCATGTTCATGTGCCATTGAGCCCACAAACTTGCCTATAGCCAAATGGTTAATTCCAGAGATGGGGGGATGGTGGGTTTGCTCGCGTACTGGGCTGACTCCTTGTTTACATAGCTCAGTATTTGACCCCAAAGAAGAATTTTGCATTTTGGTGGCAGTAGTGCCAAAAATCGTATACCACCCTGGAGAGCCAGTGTATGATTACTGGACCCCAAAACTGACTCTCAGCTCTCACGAAATACAGATCAGAGTTAAAAGAGAACCTATCACTGCCATTACTATAGCAACTATGCTTGGCCTTGGAATCGCCGGAGCCGGGACAGGAATAGCGGCCTTGTTCCTCCACAGTCAGGGATTTAACTCACTACGGGCAGCCATAGATGAAGACATTACCCACCTAGAAGATTCAATGGATGCCTTAGAAAAATCGTTGACCTCCCTATCCAAAGTGGTCTTGCAAAATCGCAGAGGGTTAGACTTGCTTTTCCTGCAGCAAGGAGGGCTCTGCGCAGCCCTAGGAGAGGAATGCTGTTTTTATGCTGACCACACTGGTGTAGTCAGAGAGTCTATGGCCAAAGTGAGAGAGGGACTGGCCCAATGTAAAAGAGAGCGAGAGGCTCAACAAGGGTGGTTTGAGTCCTGGTTTCAGCGGTCCCCCTGGCTAACGACTTTAATTTCTATGCTGTTGAGACCCTTGCTGGTGCTTCTACTAATACTAACCTTTGGCCCCTGTATTATTAACAAGCTTATAATTTTCATAATGGAACGTATCAATACAGTCCAGCTGTTTGTACTCAGGCAACAACACCAGACAGTGCCCCAGAGAATAGAGGAAGAGTCCTCTATATGACCAAAGAACAGGGGGGAATGTTAAAACCACACAGCCTCACTGACGCCATGACGGGCTTATATGAGGTGTACTAGGCCAGAGAAAAATCCCTGAGTCATTCTGTGGGATCTTCCAGGATGACGTGATGGAGACCCAATCAGGGAAATAACTTCATCTATTCATGATATGAGCCAATTCGTGCACGCGCATTGTATAACCAGTCAGCTCATGCCAAGTATCTGTCTTTGTCTTAAACCTATAAATACTCCTGTAATTCTGGGCTTGGGGCCCTCTGCCTCACTCCGCTGCGTTGGATGTGACAGAGTGCCCTAACTCAAGTTAGCAATAAACTCCCTTCTTGCTTTTGCATTGCCGTGGTGGACTTGTTCTCTCAGTCTACTCGGAGATTTGAGGCTTGGAGCGTAACACTCAACATTCAGAAAACGAAGATCATGGCATCTGGTCCCATCACTTCATGGGAACTAGATGGGGAAACAGTGGAAACAGTGTCAGACTTTATTTTGGGGGGCTCCAAAATCACTGCAGATGGTGACTGTGTTAGACCTTACAGTCTTTTCCTAAGATCCGTCGCTCAAAAGATCACCAAGACTCGGATTCGATGCAAACAGCAGGAGGATTTATTACGCCGGCGTGCCAGGGTTCAGTCACCTCCGAGGAGGCACGAACCCCGAACGGTGGTTACAGAGAAATATTTAAGCACACAAGTCAGAAACAGGTACAGGTGGGGTGGGGAGCGTCCGATTGGTGGGCAGGTTTTAATTTTTACAGGGATAGGCTCGTTTGTTATCAGGTCAAAAAACGGCGGGTTGGATCACATTTTGACAGTTAGCTGTCTCTTGGAAAAACAATTTCCTGGAAACAATCCCCCGGAAAGCCCCCAAGAGAGCCAAAAGGCCACATTCCAGGAGATAAGAAAACAACTCCCGGGGAAGCCCTTAGTAGAGTCAAAAGGCAACATTCCATGAGATAAGGACCTGCTCCTCCATTCTCTTTTTAGGAGAATTATGTAGCCCAGGGAAAAGGGGTGTCCCTAAATTGGGGAGGTAACATATTCTCCTAATCTTCATTTTGAGGATATTCGATTCAGGAGCCCCAAATGGTAGTTGGAGGCAGCTGCAGCAGTAACAGGAGTTTGAGAAAGTATCGCTAGCTTGTTTCCTCCTGAGATAAAATGTCTGACACTTGCAGGCTATTTCCTCCATTTGGCGACCCCTGGCCTTCCTACCTGTTACCCTCTCA
>SJYW01041163.1:30890-45482 GCA_006410735.1 Raphicerus campestris | reverse complement strand
TGATGCTAAAGCTGAAACTCCAGTACTTTGGCCACCTCATGCGAAGAGTTGACTCATTGGAAAAGACTCTGATGCTGGGAGGGATTGGGGGCAGGAGGAGAAGGGGACGACAGAGGATGAGATGGCTGGATGGCATCATCAACTTGATGCACATGAGTTTGAGTGAACTCCAGGAGTTGTTGATGGACAGGGAGGCCTGGCGTGCTGCGATTCATGGGGCTGCAAAGAGTTGGACATGACTGAGCAACTGAACTGAACTGAGTCCTAAAACTAATTTAGTGGGTTAACTAAGCTTCTTCTTAAAATAAAAAAAAAAAGAAAGAAAGAAATGGAACGGAAACAGAACAGATGGAGGGCGTATTGCATGCACTAAGAGTTTAGGGCCACTGGTCATAAAATTAATTTACTGGGTTGGACATGCTTTTTCTATTAAGAAATACAATAAAATGGAAAGGAACAGATTAGACAGTATATTACATGAAGTAACAATATTGCTTTTTTTAAATCTATGTGTGCATCTATTGAGTAGAGAAATAAAATCTATTTCTTAATGTGAGTTGTAGTTAAGAAACATGGATCTAGATGTTTTTTTAAAATGCAGCACTCAAGGCCCCACACCAGACTATCAAATTAGGGAAAAATGTGGCCTGGATTCTACATTTTTAGCAAGTACTAAGGGGGTGCTACGCACATTCAAATTGAGAGTCACTGGTGAAGATGATGTGGAGCCACTGAAGGATAATAAGCATAATTCTGAAATGATTCATATTGGTTTCAGAAGAATACTTCTGGATGTAGAGTGTACTAACTGCCTGGAGGGTGATCAAGACCATGGTGGTGAGAACAGAGAAGGTTGACTGAGAACTGGTCAGGGTAAGTGAACAATACAGTGTTTCTGGAATAGAGTTAACAGTGGAAGAGAAGGTAGGAAACATATGTTGTAGCTACATGTAGAAAACTTCCAATTTAAGGCCATTTAATTTTTAGACTATTTAAGGAACCACTGGAACTTTTTAATCACAGTAATATGCTAAAGCATTGTTCTAAGATTATTTTAATGAGGGCAGGGATTTATAAAGTATAACTGAGATAAAACCATGCACCTGAAAGCCAAGGTAACTTGTTTTCAAATCTCAGCTCCACCAGGTATATTTTCCTTAGGATAAATTTCAAAAGTAGAAAATGTCTGAGTCAAAAGTATGCTTATTTAAAATTATGCATCATTGCTAAAGTAAAAGGCCAACTTTTAAATTAAAGAGGCCATCTAGTCTAGACGTAGTATGAAATAGGCATAATGTAGTATAAAACAAGGAGATTATAAATAATAGCTACCAGTTATTAAGGATTATTTGTATGTCAAGGAGTAAATGTTAAGAAACTCATGTACGCTATTTTATCATTACAGCACTGCTTTACAGCAAAGAAAAACAAAGGTTTGGTTACTTAACTTTCCTATGACACATAGTATGTAGCAGGGGCAGAGCTGGAATTCAAACCCAAATCTTCTGAACTCCAGTGGAAAGGATATTAGAAAGGAAAATGCAGAATGGCAGATGGGTCACTGCTGAAGTATTTTTTTTCTTTTTACCAATCCAGAACAAGGCTTGGTGTTAATAACATGTACTTATATGTCACTTAGAATAGTTCCTAGTACATAATAAGTGCTTCACATATTTTACTTCATTTAATTCTTATAACAACCTATGGAGTAGGTACTATTATTATCCCCATTTTATAAATAAGGAAGTGGAACATAATCAATTTAAGGAAAAAGCATCACACAAGAGTTCAAAGTATATATTCAATTGAGCATTTTTAGTAAATTGAAAATAACTTAAATGTTTATTAATAGATAACAAGATCAACAAATTAAAGCCTAACTAAGCCACAGAATACTGTTAAAAAGCAAAATAGATTTATAAGTACTGATATGGAAAGTTAAATTTAAGATATATTCCTGAGTGAAAAGAAAGAAATAGATTAGGAAGTGCAACATGACTCCATTTATATTAAAAAATGTATAAATACATGACAGATGTAAAAAGGAAATTCTAGAAAAATTTTCATCAAATTTAACAGTAGTCTCTTACAGTGAGTAATGCTGAAGAGGAAGAAAGGGACTTTTGCTTTTTGCATTATACTAAATAGTTTGAAAAATAAAGATCTAGAGAAAAGAGATATAGACCTTATAACTCACAAAACACTACTTATCTATGAGCATATTCCTTAAATTATCATGATATCGCTTAAATTATTTTTAAACATCTGAGAAAAACACAAACCAACCCTATAAGAATATTTTAAATATGACAAAGAAATCTGTTCTTTGAAAACTGTATAGCTGTTCAATACCTGAATTATGCATATTTAAGTGACTGCAGATGACTTTACAAAGGAGACTACCATGGTGCAGGGTGTCAGCAGCCCTCACCTTTCCTGTAGCAACTGCGGCACAGTTACCAGGTGCTACACCAGACAGTGCAGTCCCCAATAAAATCCACTACACAGTGAATTTCTAGTAAACCCACTAAACAAATACACTATGAAGATATTTTACATGGCCTCTACTATTTCTATACTACTATTTCTAAACTACTTCACCATTGAATATGCCTTGAGTTAAGTGCATTCCAATACCTTATAACCACAGTGCCTATTCAATATTCAGCAAGGGGAGTATAAATTGTCTGATGGTATAGCAAAAGGAAAGCCACAATCAAAGAGAATCAGAATATTTTTGAGAAGATTTTATTACAGAAAACAATTCACAAAGCCTTGTCTGCGTAAGAAATTTTTTTCAACACTGAAGCATTTTAAATATATTTCATTCCTCGGATACTGTGTAAGACAAGTATGTAAGTGAACACAGAACTTAAGACAGCTTTTAAAACACAGGTTAAAGATACAAATAGAAATCACTTAACACAAATAACTAAATATCCAAATAATAGAAATAATTAAATCAAACATACTCACCATTGAAAGGATTGATTCCTGCCCTTATTCTTGAAATAATAGCTTCTTTTACTTCTTTTTTTTTCACACATCGAATACCCAAATTTTGAAAACTAGAAGAGAAACACAAAACTTTCAAACTTCTTTAGAGCTAACACAGGGACACATAAATGAGATTTTATTAAAGAATACTGCAAAAATCAAGCATATATCCAACACTGAGGAGTCATCATAATGTCAGATGGAGATATTAAAAGCATGAATACATTTCCAATTCCTATGATAAAGATGTGAGGATAAAAAATGGGGTTATATTTCTAAGAGAACTGTTAAAGAGAAAAGTAATAATATGCTATAGTGCTTTCATATACAGTGCTTTAGTTATATGTTACTAACATTCCTGCATCAAATATATCAAAGTAGACAAAGATTAATAGGAAAGCAACACCAAAAAGCTAAAATTCACCTCCCTGAAAAATTCATAATCAAATCAATAGAATCTGTACATTTGATAATATAAAACAAAAGTTATAAAAAGTTGCCCACAGGCTGACACCTACATGTATAGTTTTGCTGAGCTCATAAAGATGCTGACTACATGTTTTTAAAATGTGTGCAGACTACCAACATTTAAAAATCAGGTAACTGCATATAAACATTCCTGCTTTCTCTTGAATATTTTAAAGGAAACAGTAGACTGGCACAGAAACACCTGCCTGGAGCTAAGTACCTGCAGACCCATTCACACAGGGTTCTCCAGTTGGCTGCAGTGTCTGCTAGTCCTCTTATACCTCAGCCTCTCCACTCCACAGACATCTGGTTTCTGACTACAAATGACTTCACTACTAACAGCAGTGGAATATGTTTTATGTCTTATCACATGAAGTTATAATAATCATTTATCATAAGAAAGCATCAAACTATGTATTTTTTCATTAGATAGATATTTAAAACTAACAATAATATTTAACCAGAGTTTCAAAATGTCATTTATGGAAAATTTCTCAACAGCTACAAATACTACCAATTTGCATATGTGTAGTACAGATGATGGTAGGGGGAACTCCCCTACCACCACTAGTCATACTTGTTCCCACATGGAAAAACCATGACATCATTAAAATTGGGTGGGTGTGAATAAGGAAGCAAAACTTGGTTATAATAACATTACTATTTGCTCAAACTTCACATGGTCCTTGGCAACAGGAGGTCACTTGCCATGTTTGCCCCCTCTATGCTCTGCTGTCTTACTGTTCATGCTTTTCATATTTACCACCCTTGTGATTTTTAACACCTAAAATATCTTTAGCACTCCCTTCTTCTGCCTCCAATAATTAAAAAATAAATCTTGAACTTGTAATCCTTTCTTGAACCCTAAAACCATATTTCTCTTCAAAACTATTCCACTTCTTTGAAAGATTCTTCGGTTGGTTCTCACTTTTTCTTTGACAAAAGATTTTAAAGGACTCTTTGTTTTAAGATATTTGCACATTACTTGATAGTTTCATCTGAATAGTCCTATGTGAGTGCTATTCACACAAAAATTTTGACATAAGGAAACCAAGATCACAGAGATTATCTGAATCAATTATTCATTCATTCATAGTCATTCAACAAGTCCTGGAGTTCCTACTATGGACCAAGGACTGTGATGAGTAATGGGAATATATAATCCCTCCTCTCATGGAGCTCGGAGTCTAGAGCAGGCATAAACAGTTTGAAGGGGCTTGTGTGTGTGTTAGTTAGTTGTTCAGTCCTGTTTGACTTTTTGCAACCCCGTGGACTATAGCCTGCCAGCTTCCTCTGTCCATGGAATTCTCTAGGCGAGAATACTTGAGTGGGATGCCATTTCCTTCTCCACTGAAGGGGCTTGCATTGGTCAAATTTGTGTCAATGTGAAAATCAGAATAATAATGCTAGTAATAGACTAGCATTCAATTATAATGCATTGACTATAAGACTCCATGAGTCTGGACTTCCCTGGTGGCTCAAAATCTGCCTGTCAATGCAGGAGACACAGGTTAGATCTCTGATCTGGGAGGATCTCACATGCCATGGAGCAACTAAATCTTTGTGCCACAACTACTGAGCCTATGCCCCAGAGCCCAGGGAGCTGCAACTACTGAAGCCAGTGAACCCTATAATCTGTGCCCCACAACAAGCGATGCCCACACATCGCAACTAGAGAGTAGCTCCTGCTCTCTGCAAATAGAGAAAGCCTGTATGCAACGAAGACCCAGCACAAACAAAAATAAATCAACAAAATTATCTGTCAAAAGAAGAATCCATGAGTCTATACTGATATTTTTTCAACTGAGGCAGGGGAATACGGATAAGTTTTTCTTTATAATAGAATGCCAATTAATATCACCAATGGGAAAAAACTAGTATCACCATCTCCTGAAGTGTTACTTTGAGAACAATACAGCATCACCTCTGTAGATTTCTCATCCGAAATATTTCATGTTAACATGAACACAATCACAAGCAACCACTCAGACTAACCCACATTGAATAACATTCTTCAAAACAAATAATATTCTTCAAAAATGTTAATGTCATGAAAAACCAACACAAGTTGAGAAAATATTCTAAGTTAAAGGAGACTAAATAAGCATGACACCTAAATACAATGTATGATCCTTAACAGGATTTTGGATTGAGGGGCAAGGTTCACTTCACTTCAGTTCAGTTGCTCAGTCATGTTCAACTCTTTGTGACCCCATGAACCGCAGCACGCCAGGCCTCCCTGTCCATCACCAACAGTTTTCATCGCCAACCGCAGCACGCCAGGCCTCCCTGTCCATCACCAACAGTTTTCATCGCCATTGAGTCAGTGATGCCATCTAACCATCTCATCCTCTGTTGACCCTTTCTCCTCCTCCCTTCAATCTTTCCCAACATCAGGGTCTTTTCAAATGAGCCAAGTCTTTGCATCAAGTGGCCAATATAATGGAGTTTCAGCTTTAACATCAGTCCTTCCAATGAACACCCAAGACCGATTTCCCTTAGGATGGACTGGTTGGATCTCCTTGCAGTCCAAGGGACTCTCAAGAGTCTTCTCCAACACCACAGTTCAAAGGCATCAATTCTTCTGTGATTAGCCCTCTAGTCAACTCTCACATCCATACATGACCATTGGAAAAACCATTGCCTTGACTAGACAGACCTTTGTTGACAAAGTAATGTCTCTGCTTTTTAACATGCTGTCTAGGTTGGTCATAACTTTCCTTTCAAGGAGTGAGCGTCTTTTAATTTCATGGCTGCTGTAAAGGGATTATTGGGCATCACTGGACATAAATAAGGTAGTCCAAAAATCTACCTGCCTATACCTAAAGATCAGTCCTGGGTGTTCAATGGAAGGACTGATGCTGCAGCTGAAACTCCAATACTTTGGCCACCTCATGCAAAGAGTTGACTCATTGGAAAAGACCCTGATGCTGGGAGGGATTGGGGGTAGGAGGAGAAGGGGACGACAGAGGATGAGATGGCTGGATGGCATCACCGACTCGCTGGATGTGAGTTTGGGTAAACTCAGGGAGTTAGTGATGGACAGGGAGGCCTGGTTTGCTGCGATCCATGGCGTCGTAAAGAGTGGGACACGAATGAGCGACTGAACTGAACTGAAGGCTGACAAAGAAGAGCCAGAGAAATAAGAAATAAAACAGAAGAGTCTGTTCTCAGAAAACAAGGAGTAATTATGTTTCAATAAGTCAATAATCTACAATGTAAAACGTTGGGAGGTGAAATAATACAAATAGGAAGTATTCCTTGCCAAGTTTGTACAACCAGATAGTTTATGCTTTGTGCTGTTAATAAAGTATATTTTCTAAATGGTTACTACTTATATTTAAGGAGGCTACTAATCTTTTCCTGTTGCAATCGGTTTCATTTTCTTCTCACAAGCAATACATGTTCATTACAAAAAGAATTATAAAATGAACATCAGTTAAAAGAAGCACATAAAACCCCACAATTCTTCCTACCCAGAGACAACTGCTATCAACATCTTAGTGTTTAAACTACCATGTATATGTACACACTTACTTTGAAAAACTAACACAACATTGTTGATCAATGATACTCCAATTTTTAAAAAATTTTAATTATTTATCACACTTCATTGTAAAGCCTTCTTTTATTTATCTAAATATTGGGAATACTTTTCTATACAAAGACATTTTTGCAATGTTATTTTTAAGGCTACATAGGAGTTCACTGCACGGAGGTATCAGTTTAACTAATTTCCGTCTGTTTTATAATCCAGATTGCGTCTAACTTTTTACCAATGAACATCACTACAGCTAAGTTTCTGAACACGCTTAATTAGATTAATTCCNATACAATGTATGATCCTTAACAGGATTTTGGATTGAGGGGCAAGGTTCACTTCACTTCAGTTCAGTTGCTCAGTCATGTTCAACTCTTTGTGACCCCATGAACCGCAGCACGCCAGGCCTCCCTGTCCATCACCAACAGTTTTCATCGCCAACCGCAGCACGCCAGGCCTCCCTGTCCATCACCAACAGTTTTCATCGCCATTGAGTCAGTGATGCCATCTAACCATCTCATCCTCTGTTGACCCTTTCTCCTCCTCCCTTCAATCTTTCCCAACATCAGGGTCTTTTCAAATGAGCCAAGTCTTTGCATCAAGTGGCCAATATAATGGAGTTTCAGCTTTAACATCAGTCCTTCCAATGAACACCCAAGACCGATTTCCCTTAGGATGGACTGGTTGGATCTCCTTGCAGTCCAAGGGACTCTCAAGAGTCTTCTCCAACACCACAGTTCAAAGGCATCAATTCTTCTGTGATTAGCCCTCTAGTCAACTCTCACATCCATACATGACCATTGGAAAAACCATTGCCTTGACTAGACAGACCTTTGTTGACAAAGTAATGTCTCTGCTTTTTAACATGCTGTCTAGGTTGGTCATAACTTTCCTTTCAAGGAGTGAGCGTCTTTTAATTTCATGGCTGCTGTAAAGGGATTATTGGGCATCACTGGACATAAATAAGGTAGTCCAAAAATCTACCTGCCTATACCTAAAGATCAGTCCTGGGTGTTCAATGGAAGGACTGATGCTGCAGCTGAAACTCCAATACTTTGGCCACCTCATGCAAAGAGTTGACTCATTGGAAAAGACCCTGATGCTGGGAGGGATTGGGGGTAGGAGGAGAAGGGGACGACAGAGGATGAGATGGCTGGATGGCATCACCGACTCGCTGGATGTGAGTTTGGGTAAACTCAGGGAGTTAGTGATGGACAGGGAGGCCTGGTTTGCTGCGATCCATGGCGTCGTAAAGAGTGGGACACGAATGAGCGACTGAACTGAACTGAAGGCTGACAAAGAAGAGCCAGAGAAATAAGAAATAAAACAGAAGAGTCTGTTCTCAGAAAACAAGGAGTAATTATGTTTCAATAAGTCAATAATCTACAATGTAAAACGTTGGGAGGTGAAATAATACAAATAGGAAGTATTCCTTGCCAAGTTTGTACAACCAGATAGTTTATGCTTTGTGCTGTTAATAAAGTATATTTTCTAAATGGTTACTACTTATATTTAAGGAGGCTACTAATCTTTTCCTGTTGCAATCGGTTTCATTTTCTTCTCACAAGCAATACATGTTCATTACAAAAAGAATTATAAAATGAACATCAGTTAAAAGAAGCACATAAAACCCCACAATTCTTCCTACCCAGAGACAACTGCTATCAACATCTTAGTGTTTAAACTACCATGTATATGTACACACTTACTTTGAAAAACTAACACAACATTGTTGATCAATGATACTCCAATTTTTAAAAAATTTTAATTATTTATCAC
The DNA here is from genome assembly GCA_006410735.1 of Raphicerus campestris. Lineage (NCBI taxonomy): Eukaryota > Metazoa > Chordata > Mammalia > Artiodactyla > Bovidae > Raphicerus > Raphicerus campestris. The sequence continues at coordinate 36,697 of SJYW01041163.1, read as the reverse complement.
ACTTCATTGTAAAGCCTTCTTTTATTTATCTAAATATTGGGAATACTTTTCTATACAAAGACATTTTTGCAATGTTATTTTTAAGGCTACATAGGAGTTCACTGCACGGAGGTATCAGTTTAACTAATTTCCGTCTGTTTTATAATCCAGATTGCGTCTAACTTTTTACCAATGAACATCACTACAGCTAAGTTTCTGAACACGCTTAATTAGATTAATTCCTCAAGATAAATTCCTAGAAGTAGAATTGCTAGTTCAAGAGACATTCATATAATTTCAGGCTTTGCTGAAATTATAGTGCCCTACCAGAAATATTTTATTTATTTACACTTTCACCAATAGGATGAAAATGAACCCAGCAGCCTCACACACAAAGTACTATATATATATTTTTTTTTTTAAATTTAAAACTATTGTTGTATGTTAATGTTATACTGCCTTTTTCAAATAAAAATCCCAGTTTTCCAGGTGATTTTTTCACATCTGACAATTTTTAAGTTAGAGAAAACCTTTCATAACTTGTTCAAACTAAGAAAGAAAACTGCGGCATAAAATAAGTTTATTTTACTTTTACTTACAATAAAGAAGTACTCCTACTACCATCATGGGCTGTGTCTACTAATAAAAAATGAAAAGGTAGTTCTAATGTAAATGATAAGAGAATGCAAATATATACTACAGTAAATAGAAGTACAGTGAGGAATTGATTTATTTTGCCAAAAAGTAACAGAGGTACATAGATAGGAAACAGGAGAATCCTATTCTTACACTATTCCTAAAAATGTCTATGACTATGTACTTACAACAAAGGTCTGCGTTCTTGCCCAAATTCTGCTTCATAGTAGCCATCTCTGCAGTCTTTTCCTACTAAATCATGAGGATGAGGTTTATATGGGTCATTCTTTGTTACTAACGTAATTCTCACTTTTCCTTTTCCATAATAGTTCAAAATCTGAAAAGGGGGAAATTAAATATGTGATCCATAAATATGTCTCACCAACAACTGAATTATAAAATTTACATCAGTACCAGAATTTATATCAGATAGTTCAATTTACATCATATAGTTAGCACTGGATAAAGTACAACTGACTGGTAACTGCAGTATGCATGAAACTTTCCAGAGAATACCAGTAGGGAAGAATTTACCTCTCAGTTCCTTGGTATATCATTTTTGTGCCCTAATTTCAACTGGTTATATCATCGATTTTGCTTATTTTTCTTTGAAAACAAGTCAAAGTATACCAAAATAGTATCACAGTGGATGAGGAAACTCTAAGATGCTGAGTTACTGAATGCCATGCTGCTATATTTATTGCCATGCCATACCATAACATCCCTTCAAAGTATATATTTAAGCCACAATGGAAATGATAGTACATAAATATGATCACTTAAGTAACTTAATACATGACATTTTATTTCACAAAAATATTTGTTTATCTGTAAGCATATCCCAAGTGTTCACTGTATAATAGGCAATAAATCAAGCTGAGTTTTGCAAAACTAAGTTTTTACACAGAACACTGAGAATGAAGAAAAGAGTTAAACATGGGAGAGGAAGGAGGAGCTTGTGGGAAGGAGTTAATATTTACTTTGGAAGCTAGCAAATTTGTAAGCACAAAGCAGGAAACATAAAAAAACAGCATACAAGGGAGCAAGGCAGTTAAGTAAAAATGGGTGGCTTCACAGGTAAAAGGGCATTAAAATCCTTAACTCTGAATTTCAACTTAATTTGAACAGTAATCAGAAAGTATTTATTGCCTTTCTGAATAAAAGAGAAAGTAAAAATTTAAGAGTATAAGGTTGGGAATTCCCTGGCAGTCTGGTGGTTAGGATTCTGAGCTTCCACTGCAAGGGGCAGAGATTTGATCCATGGTTGGGGAACTAAGATCCTGGAAGCAGTGTACTGCAGCCAAAAAAAAAAAAGGCAAAAAAAAAAAAAAAAAAGTGAAAGGTAGGCTAATGTAGAACTCAAGCTGCAAAGTTGTTCAGAACATGTTGTAATGGCAAGGATACAGATCATAGAAATATTTAAGAGACTATATAGAATAAGTTGAATTATGGAGAAGAGTTAAAAATTGCTCTTATAAGAAAGGATTACTGTTTTCTTATTTACTTTTTAGTAACATCTCTACCATTTTAATATTAAAAAAAGACAGATAACTCAAAATCTACATTGCTAACAAAAAATGTGATAAAAGATTGGAATTTGGAATTCAGTATGTAATTTTGCTACTGGTTTGTTATATAACTTAGCATTTTCTTAAAGTCCAATACAGTAAATTTTGTAAATAATGTAGTTATAAAACAGTAGCTTAAAATCTACTGATAAAACATTGAATAATGCTTTTCAAAATGCACTCTGCCATTAAGGTTTTAAACTGGCATTTAAAATATAATCATTAAAAATGGAAGGAAATTTATACACAAATATAAATATAGTATAGTTTATAAATACAGTATATTACCAAAGTCATTCTGGATTACAAAATTACTTTTAGATTTTATGCTAACATGAAAACACTGTATTTAAAAAGTGACAATATTTCAAATCAGTCAAGGCAACCCAGAGTATCAGGGACAGGCAATAAAGATTAGGAAAAAAAAAGACAAAAACGTTTTCTTTACCCACAGCCCCTAGATTAGCCAAGTGACTGCAGGAAGAATTCTAAGTCAGTTCCCAAATACATGTTTTTAAACTTCAGAACAATTCTGCCCACCTCTGGAAGGAGAGAAAGCTTTTTCCTCATTAGCTTTTTGTCCCACGAAAGGGATAATCATCCAAAAGCTGCCAATGTACACTAACCACCGGGTATCACTTAGAGTAACACACAAGTATAACCATCTGCAGGAATGAAGAGTCCATACTGTACTTAAGAAATGTCCCAAGCATGCTATCCACTAGGGATTAATTAAAAAGAAAAGAAAAGCTGGTGGAGATCACTGTGAAGAAGCTGGATCTTTAACATAATTGCTGTAGCTAAAATATGAAGCAACTAAGAGACATACACACACAGGAGCATTCTATTACCTGGATGGATGGGTATGTTCTGTTGTTGTCTGTGCTGTGCTCCCCTGGAATGCTGCCTGCTGATCGCCCTTCACATTTGTATCTAAAACGCATTCCTCTTTGCCTGGGTTGCTCAATTATCTCTATACATGGGTTAAACCCACCTGGAAATTTTAAAAGGAGGAAGAATGAGATTACAATCAAAATAATAATGGATTTTAACCATTTTGCTTTTTAGAAAACAGTAGTCTAAAAAAATGTTCCCTCTCTACTAAATAAGAGGTTGAAATCCAATTATCCAAGACTGGGTGGTGAAGACACTCCTCTCTCATTCAAACAACAATCCCTTACTGTGTAAACACAAGTCACTCAAATCATATTTACTGGTTAGCACTTTATCATTTAATATCTATAACTAATGCTACCATGAAGTTCTGTGATAACCACTTCAGAGATACCCACTTACATGAGACCAAGCAGAAGGGTTTTCCCCCAAAATTCTCCCAGAAGGGTCAAGAAGATAGTCCTCAGAAGTACAATATTATATTCCAAAAGTGACTTTGCTTGATTTTACATTAGGCTTATCTTAACAGTGGACTAAGACTGTTCATTGAAAATAAAGACACAGAAGGAAATGTCAAGTTTTTTTAATATCTCCATTGGACTCTTAAAGGACTTACACATAGTACATCAAAACAACTTCCAGAAGGGACTTAGGTTCAAAAGAATTTTCAGTCAATCCATCTAAAGTATAAGACACTATAGAGGAAAACAATTATTTACTTTCTGTAATGAATGTAATTCAAAATATACCTTTAGAATGAACTACTGACATACACAACAATGTGGATAAATATGTAAATATGCTCAGTGAAAGAAGTCAAATCGAAAGTGCACATAATTTTATGTGTTATGATTCCATTTATATAAAGCTCTAGAATACGTAAACTAATCTATAATGAAAGAAAGCAGATCACTGGTTGCCTAAGCATAGGGGTGTGGAGTGGATGAGGAACTTTGGAGGACAAGAGACATGTTAATTACTTGACTGTGTTGATCTCAAAATATGTATAAATATGTCAAAAGTTATCAAACTGCATACTCTATAAAACATATGCACCTTTATCCCCTCTTATTATCCAAATCAGGGAAATGACAGTTAAATAAAGCACACCAGTGTGCTTACAAGTAGGATATTAGCAATATATCTTTATTTCGGGGGTATAAAGATGTCTTCCACGAAAAAACCCCAAATCAAAAACCACAACCCCCCAAAAAACCCCTGCCTTAACCAGTTTAGTGATTTCTAATTCCCACAGTTAGATATCCATTTATTTAACTAAATAAAGCCTTATCCTCTGTTAGGATGCAAGCAAATCTTCAGAGAGGGTAACACAGTGGGTCTTAACAGTGCAGTATGGGGAAGAGGCCTTTTGAGTCCAACTCAGCCACTTCCTAACATTGAAGACACTGGAAATATTACATCTCTTAAGTTCCCTCCTCTATAAAATGGACATAATAACAATAACACCTATCACATAGGGTGTTGTGAAGATCAGGGATAACAAGTGTTAGTTTCCTACCAAGTGTCAAGCATATAACAAATATTCAATAAATGGTTTATACTTATTCTAGATGCTTTATTGAAAGCAGTAATTTATAGTGATACCATGACAGTATAACAACTGCTACTTTCAAGGATCTTATAGAACAATGTGGCAAACAATGCAAATTATTAGACTATAGAGGAAGGAACAAAACAAAATTTTATTTATGCTAACAAAATTCTGCATAAAATGATAATAAGAGCAAGAGTCAGGAAAGCCTATCCTATGTCAAGGAAAACAAGTTACTGAAATACTGGGTAGGGAGTTAGGAGGAGGAAGGAAGAAAGGCAGGCATTTTGAGGGAAAGGGAAGAGAGTGTTCAAAAGTGGTGGCACAGAAAAAAGGAGCTAAAGAATCACACAACACCCCCAATGGAGCTGAGATACACTTCTACCCTTAGAAAGAAAACCAGAACCAGAGTACATCTGGGGATTGGGATTTCACTCTGAGTGACAGAAAATCAATTAACGGTTTTATGCAGGGGAATCACATGATCAGATTGACATTTTAGAGTAAGAATTCTGGTGGCAGTGGACAGACTGAAAAAAGAGAAAGCAAGGTGATCAGTTTAGAGGCTGTTACAGCAATGTGGGAGATGATAAGGGTATATGTGAAATTTGGTAGTGATAACAGGAATCAAGGATTATTTATAAGACAAAATTGACAGTATTTGGTGACCAAAAGAACACTAGGGTTAACAGAAAGTATCATTGATGGCTCCATATTTTCTAAGTAAAGTATTACTGGTATCTTTAATTCTACTGTTTGGTTTAGATTCTCTGTGCTTGAATTTACTATCTATCTGTTTACTCTAAATACAAGGAGCCAGAGAACAGTGACTTTAAGCTAATCAAATTTATAATACTCATTTCAATTTTACTGAAAAATGTAAGGCATACAGATGAGTATTTCAATTTCACATCCCTGGGAGGGATAAATCGGGAGACTGCAATTGACATCTATACAGTACTATATATAAAACAGATAACTAATAAGAACCTACTGTATAGCACACAGAACATACTCAATACTCTGTAATGACCTGTATGAGAAAAGAATCTAGTAAGAGTGGATATATGTGTGTGTACATATATATATATGTATATATTATTATATATGTGTGTATATATACATATATATGTATATACATAATGTACATATATGCACACACACACACATATATATAA
>SJYW01041163.1:10239-30111 GCA_006410735.1 Raphicerus campestris | reverse complement strand
ATACATGTATATATATATATATGTATGATTCACTTTGCTGTACAGGAGAAACTAACACAACATTGTAAATCAACTATGCTCCAATAAAAATTAATTTAAGACAAAACCAATTTCACATCCTTATATATATCCTCATATATTTCAAATAATCAAATTCACATTTCAGTTTCAAATATTTCACATACTTGCATATCCTTGTAGGAGTATTTAAAAGAAAGTACATTTTCCTCTCAAAATGAAGTTAAAAATACTCAACAGTATTTTTAAAGTAATATCTTAAATCATCTATGTGGTTGAACTAAAGGTCAAATAAATCCCTGCCCACTGCTTTCTTAAAGGTGTCTTAGTGGGAAGTTGATACAGAATGACATCATTAATGGTAAGTGGCTAACTTTTAAGGGAGGAGTGTGAATAGAAGTGCTAGGCTTAAAGTGAGCATTCAAATATTTTTCATTGATTACACAAAACTTCGTTAAACTAGAAAGTGTGTTTAAGAAAATAGTTTGTGGACAAGAGAACAGAAAAACAGTTGTTAAAAGATAAATAAAACATTTTAAATAGATGTTTGAATACTAAGAATGACATATATTAGCTCTCATATAATATCAAGTACTTTTAAAACCCCTGAACTCTCTTTCTGTTGCAGAAGGTCTTTAATGGTAAAAAGTCTGACAACCAGAGTCTATTGTAATAGTCTCCATTCCCCTAGCTGGAAATAATCTCCTGCTCTAAACTACTGCAGCATTTTGTTTATGGCAATTATTGCAAATAACTGTGAGGGAAGACTTATTGTTTTATTTCTTCTTAAAAAAAAAAAAAGCTATTTATTTCTTCAAGCTACCTGAAAAGCAGGAATTGTGCCTTACTCCTCAGTGTCTTGCACAGATATTCAGGAAATATCTGTGAAATGAATGACTGAAAAACTGGAGATCTTTTTTTGTTTGTGTAAATCACGCAAACATTGAAGTACTATATTAATAATTATTTGGATTTTCCTTATTAGGTTCTACTACTAGGAAAAATATATGCAGAGTACATCATGAGAAACACTGGGCTGGAAGAAGCACAAGCTGGAATCAGGATTGCCAGGAGAAACATGAATAACCTCAGATAAGCAGATGACACCACCCTTATGGAAGAAAGTGAAGAACCAAAAAGCCTCTTGATGAAAGTGAAAGAGGAGAGTAAAAAAGTTGGCTTAAAGCTCAACATTCAGAAAATGAAGATCATGGCATCTGGTCCAATCACTTCATGGGAAATAGATGGGAAACAGTGGAAACAGTGTCAGACTTTATTTTGGGGGCTCCAAAATCACTGCAGATGGTGACTGCAGCCATGAAATTAAAAGACGCTTACTCCTTGGAAGAAAAGTTATGACCAACCTAGATAGTATATTCAAAAGCAGAGATATTACTTTGCCGACTAAGGTCCGTCTAGTCAAGGCTATGGTTTTTCCTGTGGTCATGTAAGGATGTGGGAGTTGGACTGTGAAGAAGGCTGAGCACCAAAGAATTAATGCTTTTGAATTGTTGTGTTGGAGAAGACTCTTCAGAATCCCTGTGAGGAGATCCAACCGGTCTATTCTGAAGGAGATCAACCCTGGGATTTCTTTGGAAGGAATAATGCTGAAGCTGAAACTCCAGTACTTGGCCACCTCATGCGAAGAGTTGACTCACTGGAAAAGACTCTGATGCTGAGAGGGCTTGGGGGCAGGAGGAGAAGGGGACGACCGAGGATGATATGGCTGGTTGGCATCGCGGACTCGATGGATGTGAGTCTGAGTGAACTCCAGGAGATGGTGATGAACAGGGAGGCCTGGCGTGCTGTGATTCATGGGGTTGCAAAGAGTCGGACATGACTGAGCGACTGAACTGAAATGAACTGAGCTGAATTCACATATACCTGCAGGTCATGGGCTTCATTTTACACTTGTTTAGACATCTATCAAAAGTTAATCAATTTGACCTAGAGCAATTAAACCAAGGCTTGAAGAAATTATGGCTTTTGAAATCTCTTACAAATGATACCATCTGAAAAGAGACTTCTGCCTCCACTCAACTACTTCAATAACCTCAGATCTTTTTACTCTGTCTCCAAATGTACCACTGCTAGAGTAATCTGCCTTCTTCTTTTACATTTCTCTACTGCCTAGTCCTAAAAGCCTAAATATATTGTAGCTTTCAAGGTCCTCTGTAATTTATCTCGACCCTTTCTATTCAATTTAATTGTACAACTCCTCATGTTCAAGTTAGACTGATTAATCTTATAAACATACTTTTTGTTCCTTCCTCTATAGAGTGCTTATATTGTTGCCTTCGCCTTGAGTTTCTTCCCCTAAATTCTTCACTGATCACAAAAATGCCTACCCTAGCCCATCTACGTCAGGATGTACCTTCTCCTCATTACTCTGCTTCACAGTGAATTCTTTTAACACACACAACCACAGGGTATCTGACTTTATCACTGAGTGCTCTCTAATTATTTCAACTGTATTAGATTCATCTCCATAACCTGAGATAACATGATTAGTGGAAAGAGTATATACTTTGGAGCCAGACAGACCTAAGATTAAACCTGGAACCTGCCATTTATAAGTCATGCTTCCTTTAGAAAATTACTTCTCTAAACCTTAAACCACATATGTATTAAGCACCAATAATACTATCTATTTCATAAGGTTATTTTGAGCATTTCCATGGCACAGCATGTATAAGGATCTAGTGCAATGCCTGATATGACTAACAACTATTTTCCCTTGTATGTTCTTTTATGGAGAAGGGGTCTTATATAGTATCTAACAGAGGGTTGAGTATATAGTAAACACTTACTAAAATATGGTTATTTACTGATCAATCAATTCACTCTGTTCCATTGTACAATAGTCTCCACTTATCTGTGGTTTTGCTTCCTATGGTTTCATTTACCTGCAGTCAACTGTGGTCTGAAAATATTGAATGGAAAACTGCATAAATAAAAAAAAATCATAAGTTTTAGAGTATGTGCTGTGATTGCAGCCATGAAATTAAAAGATGCTTGACCAACCTAGATAGCATATTAAAAAGCAGAGACATTTACTTTGCCAACAAAGGTCCATCTAGTCAAGGCTATGGTTTTTCCAGTGGCCACGTATGGATGTGAGAGTTGGACTGTGAAGAAGGCTAAGCGCCAAAGAATCGATGCTTTTGAACTGTGGTGTTGGAGAAGACTCTTGGACTGCAAGGAGATCCAACCAGTCCATCCTAAAGGAGATCAGTTCTGGATGTTCACTGGAAGGACTGATTGTGAAGCTAAAACTCCAATACTTTGGCCATCTGATGTGAAGAGCTGACTCATTTGAAAAGACCCTGATGCTGGGAAAGATTGAAGGCGGGAGGAGAAGGGGACGACAGAGGATGAGATAGTTGATGGCAGCACTGACTCAATGACATGAGTTTGGGTAAACTTTGGGAGTTGGTGATGGACAGGGAGGTCTGGCATGCTTCAGTCCAAAGAGTCAGACATTATTGAACGACTGAACTGAACTGACTAGGAAAAAAGTTGTTTGTAAGGGCTAAAATCACTATACCTTCATACTCCTCATATCTACTCATATTCTAATTTCTTTATGTTTATAACTTACAAAAGCTTGCCACTTATAAATCATTTATATCATGCCTCTGTACAGTGTATCAGTGGCTTCCTTCCTCAGTACCCAGTTTTAAAGCACTATCCTTCCTAAAGATAAAAAGTGGTGAAATGCAATCATTTATGGAGTGGAAGACAGTAAAACATAAATTAGGGAATTGTAGAGAAAATGAGTACTTTTAACTAAGATTATCTCAATAGAAATGTCTTCAAAACTGGTTCTAAGCAAGTAGATCACTGTACTTTTCTTTAACCAATATTATGCAAAGCTGGGACTGACCCCTAAATTTTTAATCGTACTGTGAAATGCTAATGCAGACTAGAACAATATCTGAAATATAGCCAAAATGTTTGCAAGATATATTTATGTTTTTATTTGCACTTAGGCAAGAAAGAGTACTACTTGATTTTTTAAGATTAAAAAAAGAAAGTACATTAAAAAAAAGAAAAAAGAAAGTAAAGTATACTGAAATAAAAGTTAAAAATGGATGATCAATTGTCAGACAGGCAGATTATTAACTAAAACTTTACAGGTAGCACTGGGAACCAGCATTAGTTGAACAGTGAAAACAATGTTAATTACAGTAATTAAAACACTCAATTTTAAGACACTTCACATTTGATCCTCTTAATCTCATAAAAACAGGACAGCAAATATTATCCCATTTCACAGTTGATAAAACTAAAGTTCAAAATTATATAAAGTTATAAGAAAAAGAAATTATGAATGATATTAGTAAATATGACAGCTGGGATCCTGGGGGGAGGGAACATCAAATTTAACAGAACAACAAGCATAAAAATAGCTGGGGATAAAGTCACAGTAACTGATATAGCAAATGAGCTAAAATAAATGCAACTTAGTTTAAGAAAATAATGCATCCTATTTGGATCCAACAAAATTCTTAGAACAGAGTTCATATTGGGACTATATATCAGAATCATCTAGGTAGCTTTTTCAAAAAATATATACCCTGACCACACCTGAGATCTGCTGAACTGAAATAGAAATCAAACTAAAGTCTGGACCTGTTTGTGGAAAAAAAACCTTCCAAGCAATTTGAGCACACTCCTGATTAAGAACCAATGCCCTAAAACATAAAGAGGTGGAAACCACAGGGCACATATCTAGAGAAGCAATCCTCAAATTCATGTACAAGGATGAGCCAGGCGATGGATAAACTAGGCGCAGGAATTCCGACTACCTGTTAATTCTCTCCCTCTCTCAAATGTTTTACGCAAAGGCAAGCAACAGAAAAAGTACTATTATAGAGACAGCCTTCAATTACACTGATTTATTTAACATATACCTTTTACAAAATTAGTTCTTATAACTACCATCAGTAACATTTCTTCCAGGACAGCATGCCAATGTGACACACCACAGTTTTGAGTAACTGACTAGAGACTGACTGCATCTCGTTCACTGAAGTACTGGATAATAGACTGCTTTAGACTCAAAGGAGCAAATGGAGCTAACAATATATAATTTTCCAAATATCATCTCTACTCACTTTGGAGAAAAAGAAAAGACCTATTATTCTTTCCTCAAACCTAGGAACCCAACTGAATTATGCTGCCCTTTCTTCACCTCAAGACACAGGTGAGTTTTTTTCCATTTCTTCCCAATTATGATAAAAATTTAGATACCATTTCCTACATAGATGACATTACATCCAATTAACAAAAGGGCAAAGAAAACTCAAGCCTCTTCCCGTAAGATCAGAAGGAGACTAACACAGAAGATGCAGAAGAAATCAGATGAAGGATAAGTAGGTAAGTTATAGCAATCAAATTACCAAAAGGACATGTGGTTTATTTACTAAACAATTTTTTATTTACTTTTTTCTTCAGAATGCTATCATTTAAGTGGACCAAGGAGATGGCCTCCAAAGATCACTGTCAACTTCCACTCCCCTAGTTTAAATACATACAGAACCACTTCAACATATTTACAAGTAAATAGGAATTCTTACATATTCTTAAAAGGTATATTTTCTGTCTAGCATCTGGTTAGTCTATTTTTATGAAAACTTAAGGTTTCATAAAATTCTATAATTGTTAGGTTACTTAAACAATATTAAGTGCCAAATGTGCCTAGCAGCACCTATTTTTTACAGTTCTGAGTCCCAAAACAGCTCCACTACAGAAGAAAACTAACATTTATGGGCATATATTACCTCATTCGCTCCTATTAAGACTGCATAGTTAGATCCATTTTCAAATCACAGAGGGGCAGGACTAGGATAAAAACCAACCCAGGTCCATCATGGACTGAAGTCCAGGTTTACTCCAATATATCAGATTAACTCTCTCATCTGGGCTTTAAGAATCCAAATAAGGGATGTGCAGAAGAATACTTGATTATGTATGCACCATAAACTAAATAAGAGATGTAAAAAAATTTGGCAAAGAGATCCTACTGCTAGAGAATCCACTGCTGTTGGGATATGGAGTGGAGGAATAAGTCTTGAAAAAAATATAACTTCTAGGATGAAATAAACTAGAGAAACTAAGTTAAAAATATATGGCAGGACTAAATCATCTGGGCAATTAAGACTGCCATAAATAAAATAAAAATTAAAAATTAAAATAAATTAAAAATAAAAATTATAGGATGCCTATTTAAATATGAACTAAACAAATAATTTTTTACCATACATATACTCCATGCAATTATTTGGGTCTACAAACACAATCATTTGCAGAAAACACAGCTGAGAGAAAGATGGAATAAAAGGAAATTATGAGTCCCTCAAATTACATTTGAGAAAGATAGTACCCACACCCCAGGTGTTCCTAATTATGACTCTCCTCTGATTCCTCCCCAGTCATTTCACTAGCTCATTCCCTTCACTCTATGTCTAGCATATATCACCCTAATTTCTTTATAATACTGTTATCTTGACATTTTCACATACTGCACTTCTGAAGTAGCCTTCATGTTTATGTGTTCAGTTTTTTATACCAAAAAAAGCATTTTTTATACAAAAAAAAGCATTTTCTTTACCTATCAATTTCAGCATCCAGTTTTATCATCAAAGATTGTGTCATACACTGATTTTTCCTCCTTACTCAAAAGAGTTCTCTTGAAATTTACACTACAAAGGTGATAAGCAGTGGGTCTGCAGATATAATTTCTTTGTGTACTTTCTATTACATGATGCAGCAGAAGGATACTAAAGAATAACTGAATACACTATATACAAAATGGATAAGCAACAAGGATTTACTGTACAGCACAGGGAATTATATCCAGTATCTTTTAACAACATAGAATATAATCTGCAAAAAAAGCCCATGCTGTACACATGAAACTAAAAAAAAACTATGCTGTACACATGAAACTAAAATACTATAAATAATACTAAATACTATACTAAGTTAAATACTAAAATACTATAAATCAACTATATTCCAACTTAAAAAATAATTTTTTAAAACTGTAAATAAAAATAAATTATCTAAATTTTAATACATATTTTACCAAAGACAGTACTATTTATTAGTAAACAAAGTACACAAAAACATTTGCACCTTCTGTTGGAATAAGGAGAAGCTTTAAATTCAGACCAAAAAATAGCTAATTTTATTTACCTTAAAACAGATTAGAATCATAAATATACAAGAGTAAGGACTGCTTATGTATACCTTGGATGGGACTGAGAACTTTTTTTATTGCTTGTCCTAATTAATTGTGTCAAAAGACTGGACTCAAGGTGTAATTTTTTTTAAAAAAGTAATCAAGACAGCTGAATAGAACTCAAGCTGTGAAATCCTAAATATGACTAACTGAACAAAATTTAGAATCATACATATAGTCCCGGTTATTCACAGTACTTATATAATTTTATTTATGAGATTATGATGTTACTGTCATATTATACAGACCATATATTCAACTACAGACACCTATTTACATATAACATCAGGTGAGAAATGGAGAAACAGTCTTAAATGCTTGGTAATCAATAAAAATACTTTCTGGGGTTTTTATATGCTTTACTACAAACTATAAACTAGACAATGGTAAACTAAGCAGAAGTTTTTTTCAGTTACTTTTGCTTAAACTACTGTTTCAAAACAGGATGGGAGCTTATAATTTTGTGAATCTTTTTCTCTAAGATTTTTACAAATGATTAAGGAAAGTACACCCAGATTTTTCCTTAGTAGTCTGCAAACAACTGAATTACAATTTAAATAACTTATTACATTTTAAATAGTGTCATTTTAATATAATTCCAGAAAAGGGGAGGGTGATAATTACCCTTTAAAATTCCCCCCCCTCAATTTAGGAAATCAGTCCTCTCAACAAGACAAAAACAAATGTCATTAAACAAGTTTAAATTGTACCACATTTTTAAATGATGTGGCTCTTACAATAGTCCATATAAATGGCTAAATCTTCTTTCTCTCTTTTGAATGGATTACAAGTGTTAACATTCATTCACACCATATATCAACAAAGTTTGGTTACATTACCAGAAGGCTGATTTTTCTGTTTACTTTATTATGTTAACCATTCTTTACCTTTCATACAAAATCTTTCTGAGAGTCAATAAATTAACCAGGTGTTTCAATCATCTTTGCACTTTTAATCTCAACATGGTCTGAATTTATGAATTTACAAGATTATCTGAAAGTTTAGGGTCACTGAAGTAGCTAAAGAGAAAGTTGAAATATTTTAAACTACATTTGTATTCTCACAGAAAACCACAGACAAACTGAAATCAAATGTCATGTGAACCACCCCAATTTCCTTTTTGGCCTAAAGCAGTAGCTATGGCTTTGTTCTGCTCAAACCACCCCCCCCCCTTTTTTTTAAAGTCCTTTATGCTTTCTACTTCCTCTTCTCTGGTAGTCATCAGTCTTCTACTGTGGGTCACTGAACCAGGGTGTTGAGAGGATGCAGGTCAAACATAAACAAGCCTCCTTCTTCAACCTCGCGTTGTCTTCAGCCTCTGGCACAGCGTCAATCCACACTTTTAGGCCTCCTTGCCTCTGCTCACACTTGCTCCCTCTACAGGGAAGGTGCCTCCAAGAACCGTGACAGACTCCTGTGAAGGTCCCACTCCAAAGCAGCCTACTTGATTGAGTAACCCTTAGGTTGCAGGCTAACCTAAACCACAGCTGGATCGGAGGCTTCCTCCCGCATCCTTTAAGCAGTTTCTAGGTAAAGTAAGAGATCCTTGCATTTACTGACTACAAGTAAGTATTCACGTAAGTGACAAAGTTTTCATTCTCACCCGTTACTTGAAAGCACGGGGATCCTAAAAATCCTCTTTTCCCCCTTCCTTCCAACAAAAGAAAACAAAACTCGATTTCTGCTCCATAAATTAAAAAGTACGCACTTTACAGTAAAAATGATCTACTTGTTGAAGCAACATTTCCACTTAAGACCTGTTAAAATACCACTGGTGATTTTTAAAGGCGCGTCACATTTGTCCAACTGTCAGCACAACTGCGATCACCTCTTGGCAACTGATGAAACAACTTAAAAAAAGATAGAGCTCTCCTGAGACCGGAAGGTTCCTCATTCCTATTCTAAAACGAAAAACCACCATTTCAACTTAATTCAATTTAAAAATACGGGAACTCTTTCGTCCTCCTTTATTTAGAGTCTTATTACTTCCTTAATCCAAAAACCAAGTCTTCTGGAAGGTCTAAGGTTCCGTCCGGCTATTACAATGGCATCAAGTTACAGAGCGTGACGGAACCAGGTCACTTTTAAAAGGCTGACAAACTTACCAGAGGCGATTTTAAAAACAGAATAAATAAGACATAACCCAAACTTGGCCCCCGAAACCCTGAGTAGTTAGACCCTCGGACGCACTCCTTCCCTCCCCGCCGTCCGGGACCCTGCCCACGCCCGGCCGTCGGTAGCCCGCGCCGGGAACACTCACCTGAGGCCATGGCTCCGCTCACAGCGCCGCCCCGCTCCGAGCGTCCGGACCGGAGGCCGCTACAGTCACTCAGCCCGTCAGTCAGTCGGGCCGCCCAGGGACCTCTGCTGGCGGGATCCCCAGTCCCCCTGACCACCCCCGGGGCCTCCTCCTCCTCCTTCCCGCCCTCCTCTGGGTTTGCGGCTCACACCTTCCCACCCGCTTAATCCTCGCGCTCCGGTCACCCAGCGTCGCTCGTCCAGGTGGCAGAAGCCAGGAGGCGGAGCGCAGCGACAGCAGAGAGCAAGTCTGCCTGAGAGGCGGACAGCCCGGCGGGAGGGGGACTTCCAGAGAGTGACGTAGGCTCCCTCACCTCCACCACCCCGGGGCGGGGGCGGGGGCGGAGCGTCCTGAGACCTGGGCGCGTGCGTCCGCCCACCGCTGCCGGGCCCCGTCCCGCCCATGCCCCGCCCACCCAGCCGTCTCCTGAATCCCGGGTGGGCTCCGGAACCGGTCGGGGAAGCTGGTTCTCCGGGAACGTAGGGAACGCTGGGAGCCGGGGAGTGACGGCCCCGAGCGTGCGAAAGCCGCCAGTCCCCGAGAAATCCCCCTCCTCCAGGATGTTCTTGGGCGCGTGGCTTAAAGTTCAGGAGGGGTGGGAGGGTGCGGTGACGTCGAGAAGGGCCGGTTGCCCGCCCGCGAGCCCTTGAGGGCGGGCCGAGCGGCGAAGTGGGGCCGGCCCTCCCAGGCTGGGGAACGACGGCCGGGGTTTTCGTTGGGTGGTTCCCCCTCTTCCCTCTGTCGCACATGCAAATCTCCGCCCCCGGACCGGCGGGCGGCGCAGCGCGGGCGTCCCGGAGCGCCCTCGAGGGGAAGTGCGGAAGCTGCCGCGGCCTCGGTGAGCCTGTAATTCAGGTATTTGCATACGGGGACCCCCGCAGTCTGATATCCCTTTGCAACATCTCCTTTGTGAGGGCTCTGTTAACGTACTTGACAAACTAAAAAACTTTTCAAACTTGTAAGGTCTGCAGTGTGAGTTCGTTTCCTCGTTACTCAGTGCTCCAAGTTAATGAAGTGGACACCCCATTGGGATTTGACAGACTCACGAGGAAAGGAGGACGAACGTGTAGCATCGGAATCTAGGATAACTTTTGTTCCCTTCCTGTGTAAAGAATTTTGTATGTGTCAGTTTAGTTACCCCATTTATAATGTATTATTATCCTCATTTTATAGATGAGGCAATCAGGGTTCAGAGAAGTAACTTGCCTGTACATCAGAATGCTAGTAAAAAAGAACAATTTAAACTCAAGGCTTCGGACTCCAGAACTCCGTGCTCTTTCCACTTTCCTTTACCGTTTAAAATAAGTATGGAGGGGCAATGGGAGCTATCCACAAAATAAAGAAAACAATGAAACAGTTTTATGATTAGCATAATACTTAAACCATATTGTTATGCACTTAAAGAGACCGCAAAGAGAAAAAGGAAATCTCACTCGTTTATATCATCAGAGAGGTGCAATCGGTTACAATGCTTGTTGTCTTTCTCCCAAGGGAAAATAATAGGAATTATATCTTGGAGCTAAAACTCGAGGTTGAAACTCCCAGAGATAGGTAGCCAGGGCCCCATCTTCCTTGATGTTCAGATTTCAAAGGGATAGCTCCAAGGCCCCCAAGAAAGATCTTAAGGGGGTGCAAAACCTGCAAGAAGCTTATTTGGCTTTTTAAAAGGTGTACAGAATTCGTTTACAGTTTCCTTTTTTTCTACAAGCATTGCTAAATGAAAAGAGAGGGGAAAATGTTTTCTGTTCTTTTTGGCGCTAGGCAGATTTTTCAGTGTAATCATTTTAGACTTGTATTTACCCTTACCACCCCAAACGTCAGGGCTATGTAAACGAACTAAACATAACGTTTAAGAATCCATTAGGAGGATGAGACAAATAGGAATGGAAAATATTTTGCATGTATTTTCTTATATTTCACCTCCAGAAACTGATTGACTTTAGGTGCTTCTTAATAGAACACAATAATGTTTGCTTACAGAAGAGTTTGGAGCCAGACAGAAAATCTCTCCCAGGTGCAGGACCCCAGAGTTCTAAAACCACTCCCATCTGTGAAATCACAAGCTAGATCTTAGGAGATTTAGTAACACTACACAATTTTGAATTCGTTTTATTTTTATTTTCCAAAGACAAGTTATTTAAACCTCCTCACTAACAGGAACACATGTTTGTATTTATTTCCAGAGCTATTTGTATTTGTCACATGAGTAAGCCATAGGTTTATATTAACTCACCCTTAAAAGGCTTTTTTGAAAACCCTTTCACTATTTTAAAAACTTGCTAGGACTTCTCTGGTGGTCCTGTGACTATGACTCTGTGCTCCCTTTGCAGGGGGCCCAAGTCCCATCCCTGGTCAGGGAACTAGATCCCACATGTCACAATTCACTTGCTGCAACTAAGACCCAGTGCAACCAAATAAATAAATAAATATTTTTAAAAAACTTGTTGAACCCTTTTATCAAAGATCCAGCCCACATCTGAAAAGTGAAACTATTTCACTTGTACAGGATAAATTTAATTAGAAAAAAAGGAAGATTACAAGACAAGGTAATGGATGGACTAAAAACAATAAATGTGAATAGTTGTTTTATTTTTGTTAGGACTTATCCTGGGAAAAAATAGTGTACTACTGTAAAGATGATTGGTAGCTAGTTGGTGGGGATTTTAATGAATTGTTGTTTAGTTCCTGAGTGGTGTCCGACTCTTTTGCACCTCATGGACTATATGTAGCCTGCCAGGCTCCTCTGTCCATGGGATTTCCCAAACAAGAATACTGGAATGGGCCGCCATTTCCTTCTTCAGGGGAACTTCCTGACCTAGGGATTGAGGTTACATCTCCTGTGGCAGGCAGATTCTTTATCACTGAGCCACCAGGGAAGCCCATTATAATGACCAGCATGTGGTCTGTCTCTTATACACATCTAGATGTGTATAAGAGACAGAGNGGGGCCGGCCCTCCCAGGCTGGGGAACGACGGCCGGGGTTTTCGTTGGGTGGTTCCCCCTCTTCCCTCTGTCGCACATGCAAATCTCCGCCCCCGGACCGGCGGGCGGCGCAGCGCGGGCGTCCCGGAGCGCCCTCGAGGGGAAGTGCGGAAGCTGCCGCGGCCTCGGTGAGCCTGTAATTCAGGTATTTGCATACGGGGACCCCCGCAGTCTGATATCCCTTTGCAACATCTCCTTTGTGAGGGCTCTGTTAACGTACTTGACAAACTAAAAAACTTTTCAAACTTGTAAGGTCTGCAGTGTGAGTTCGTTTCCTCGTTACTCAGTGCTCCAAGTTAATGAAGTGGACACCCCATTGGGATTTGACAGACTCACGAGGAAAGGAGGACGAACGTGTAGCATCGGAATCTAGGATAACTTTTGTTCCCTTCCTGTGTAAAGAATTTTGTATGTGTCAGTTTAGTTACCCCATTTATAATGTATTATTATCCTCATTTTATAGATGAGGCAATCAGGGTTCAGAGAAGTAACTTGCCTGTACATCAGAATGCTAGTAAAAAAGAACAATTTAAACTCAAGGCTTCGGACTCCAGAACTCCGTGCTCTTTCCACTTTCCTTTACCGTTTAAAATAAGTATGGAGGGGCAATGGGAGCTATCCACAAAATAAAGAAAACAATGAAACAGTTTTATGATTAGCATAATACTTAAACCATATTGTTATGCACTTAAAGAGACCGCAAAGAGAAAAAGGAAATCTCACTCGTTTATATCATCAGAGAGGTGCAATCGGTTACAATGCTTGTTGTCTTTCTCCCAAGGGAAAATAATAGGAATTATATCTTGGAGCTAAAACTCGAGGTTGAAACTCCCAGAGATAGGTAGCCAGGGCCCCATCTTCCTTGATGTTCAGATTTCAAAGGGATAGCTCCAAGGCCCCCAAGAAAGATCTTAAGGGGGTGCAAAACCTGCAAGAAGCTTATTTGGCTTTTTAAAAGGTGTACAGAATTCGTTTACAGTTTCCTTTTTTTCTACAAGCATTGCTAAATGAAAAGAGAGGGGAAAATGTTTTCTGTTCTTTTTGGCGCTAGGCAGATTTTTCAGTGTAATCATTTTAGACTTGTATTTACCCTTACCACCCCAAACGTCAGGGCTATGTAAACGAACTAAACATAACGTTTAAGAATCCATTAGGAGGATGAGACAAATAGGAATGGAAAATATTTTGCATGTATTTTCTTATATTTCACCTCCAGAAACTGATTGACTTTAGGTGCTTCTTAATAGAACACAATAATGTTTGCTTACAGAAGAGTTTGGAGCCAGACAGAAAATCTCTCCCAGGTGCAGGACCCCAGAGTTCTAAAACCACTCCCATCTGTGAAATCACAAGCTAGATCTTAGGAGATTTAGTAACACTACACAATTTTGAATTCGTTTTATTTTTATTTTCCAAAGACAAGTTATTTAAACCTCCTCACTAACAGGAACACATGTTTGTATTTATTTCCAGAGCTATTTGTATTTGTCACATGAGTAAGCCATAGGTTTATATTAACTCACCCTTAAAAGGCTTTTTTGAAAACCCTTTCACTATTTTAAAAACTTGCTAGGACTTCTCTGGTGGTCCTGTGACTATGACTCTGTGCTCCCTTTGCAGGGGGCCCAAGTCCCATCCCTGGTCAGGGAACTAGATCCCACATGTCACAATTCACTTGCTGCAACTAAGACCCAGTGCAACCAAATAAATAAATAAATATTTTTAAAAAACTTGTTGAACCCTTTTATCAAAGATCCAGCCCACATCTGAAAAGTGAAACTATTTCACTTGTACAGGATAAATTTAATTAGAAAAAAAGGAAGATTACAAGACAAGGTAATGGATGGACTAAAAACAATAAATGTGAATAGTTGTTTTATTTTTGTTAGGACTTATCCTGGGAAAAAATAGTGTACTACTGTAAAGATGATTGGTAGCTAGTTGGTGGGGATTTTAATGAATTGTTGTTTAGTTCCTGAGTGGTGTCCGACTCTTTTGCACCTCATGGACTATATGTAGCCTGCCAGGCTCCTCTGTCCATGGGATTTCCCAAACAAGAATACTGGAATGGGCCGCCATTTCCTTCTTCAGGGGAACTTCCTGACCTAGGGATTGAGGTTACATCTGCAGTGGCAGGCAGATTCTTTATCACTGAGCCACCAGGGAAGCCCATTATAATGACCAGCATGTGGTATTTTTCTTCAAGGGCTTGCAGTTATTGATACTATTTATTCAGTCCAGCAAACATCTGTGCCAGGTGCTCTTTAGATTGTGGCACAAACACTAATCAACTATTCCTCAGTTAAAAAAAAGACAAAATGTCTGCCTTCATGCAGCTATATCTCATATGAAAAACATCAAGCATTTTAACACATAAGATCATCTCAAATACTATAATTAAACTATTTTATTTCTTTATTGCTGTAAAGTAAATAAGGTAATGGGATAGAAAGTGACTGAGAGGCCGAGGCATACTCTAAAGAGGTGCCATTTGAGCGGAGTCCTGAGGAACAAGAGACATCCACAGAAAGATTCAGGGAAAGGGCCTTCCAGTTGGTGGAACCAAGTATGAAGTCCTTGGGACAGGAAAGCATTAATTTGAGGGACTTAGAGGCCAGTGGGACCAGACCAACTGAAGGAGGTTGCAGAGATAAGCAGGGTCATGGTAAGGAGGATGAATTTTATTCCAGCTGCATGGAGGAACCTATGGAGAGTTTTAAACACATGTTGATTTATGATTACATTTTGAGAGGTTTACTCTGGAGGATGTGTTAAACTGTTAGGGTCACTGTAGGATAACCAGGGGCAAGAGTGAAGGTAGAGCAGCAGAGACTGTTGCAGTGGTCTATGGTAGAAGTAAAAGTGGTTTGGATTAGTGTTCCAGCAGAGGAGATGGTGAAAAGGGGTCATATTCAGTAAGATTTGGATGAATATTCAGTAAGAGCCTGAAGGACTTGCTGATGGATTGGATGCAAGTGGAAGGGGAGAAAAAGGAATCAAATATAACTCACATTTTTGGTCTGAGAAACCAGGTAAAAAGGCTGGTGAGAAAAAGCTCTAAAAGGGAAAACCAGGAGTTGTGTTTTAGACATGTTAAGTTACACATACCTATTAGACATCTGGAGTAGGTAGTTGGATATATGTAAAACTAGTCTAAGGGGAGAGGTCAGAGTTAGAAATAAAGGTGTGTGAGTCAGCAGCACTTCACTAAAAAGAAAGAAAGAACATAGAGGGAAAAGAAGGAAAAAGGTGAGTAGAAAAGAAGCCACTGCCAGTGAATTAGGAGGAAGACCAAGAGACTGCTTCAAAAAGAATGGAAGTGGTCAGTTGTGTTAAATAATGCTGAGACCGCAAAAGATGAAAATAAAGAAATGATTGCCTTTGGCAACATGAAGATCATTAATGACCTTGATGAGAGCCATGTCTGTGAATGGTGGGAATGAAAGCTGAAATGGAGGAGATTGAGAAGAGAAATGATGGAAATGATGAGTATACAGAATGCTTTGAAGGCTGTTAATGAAAACAGAAATAGAGCACTAGCTAGAGGGGGATGTGGGGTTGTACTAGGCTAAGGGCTATAACTCCCACCTCCCTATCAACAGGTTAACCAGAGGTTATTTATCGCTGAGTCACAGTCCATTATAAATTGAGTGGCTTTCTTCTGGAAGTAATCCGGAAGCCTAAATTCCTTTTATCTTGTAGCACCAACATGTGGCCTTCAAAATCACCTTGGAAAAGGAAAGAGGGTAGCGAATCACGAATGGGAGATTTTTATGGGCCAGACCTGAAAGTGGAATACATTACTTCTTGTCTACTTTCCAAATGGCCTCCACAAGGGGGCTGAGAAATATAATTTGAGAAATGGAATTTAGCTATGTACCCTGGAAGTAGGAAAGATATTGAACATGAGTAATAACTAGCAGTCTCTGGTACTGACCTCTTTTTGTTTAGAGAGGGTGCAATTAAATCATGTTTGTAAAAGATGAGACTGACTTACTAGTGTAGGAGAAATTGGCAGTGATTGAGAGGAAGGGAGTCATGAGGATGGGAGAAAGGGTGAAATCTGGAGCACAGGTTATAGGGTTGGCCATAGATTGGAATGCAGACACTTCCTCTGTGGTAACAGGAAGGAAGGCAGAACCTGGTAGACCTGATGGTATGGAGATGAAGTAGTCAGTCGCATTCCTTTTTTTTTTTTTTTAGTGATGTGTAAGGTATGAGGTTATGTTCAGCTGAGGGTGGAGGGAAACAAGGAAGAGGAGAAGTTTAAAAAGCAATGTGAAAGTGGAACATTATATGTGTCTGGCTGTACTGAATGACCAGTTGAAATTTGTGGTCATAAATATAATGTCAGAGTAGTACACAGTATTTCATATGTGGTTGTTAACCCAAGGTATATCAATGGGTTTCTTTCTAAAAAAGAAGACAAAGAACTAGGAAAATTTAAATCTGAATGGAAATATGAAAGAGGGATGCCAAGTACCTCTGAGCTCACACATACATACATACTCCCTGGGACTGTCACCCATTCCCATGAGGTTACCTGGTGTACCAGGACCATATATACAGCCTAGACTTTTTCATGGGTTTCAGGCCTGTATATCTGATCGTTTATTAGGAGACTCATGGACATTCAGGATTCAGTCAACACAACATCTTCTCTTGAAGTTTACACTTACTCCCATATTTTTGTACCACCATCTACCCAGACACAAGTTAGACAGTTAGGAGCCATCTTTGACTCTCTAACTGTCCTCCACCTAACCCACAATGTAAGATCATCAAGTCCTGCTGATTTTACCAGTCCAATATGAATCCGTTGTTTTTCCATCTTAACTGACATTGTTCTGTTCAAATCTTCACCATATCTCACCTGAACCCTTAGTCCCATTTGAAAGCCTTTCAGTCATATTGCTGCTTGAATCCTCTAGACAAATGCACATCAGACCACACCACTCTTATGCTTTAAGGCCATTCATTAACCTTAGAGCCATCGTTATCAGAATGACTAAAATTAAAAGGACAGTACCAAGTGTTGGTGGGGAGACAGAGCAAATGGGACTCTCATAAAATTTTTTGTTCAAATATAAATTTGTACAACAATCTGGGAAAATTGGCAGTAGTTCAGTCACTCAGTCGTGTCCAACTCTTTGTGACCCTATGGACTGCAGCGTGCCAGGCTTCCTTGTCCATCATCAACTCCCGGAGCTTGCTCAGACTCATCGTCCATTGAGTCGATGATGCCATCCAACCGTCTAATGTTCTGTTGTCCCATTCTCCTCCTGCCTTCAGTCTTTCCCAGCATCAGGGTCTTTTCTAATGAGTCAGTTCCTCGCATCAAGTGGCCAATGTATTGGAGTTTGAGCTTCAGTATCAGTCCTTCCAATGAACATTCAGGACTGATTTCCTTTAGGATGGACTGGTGGGATCTACTTGCAGTCCAAGGGACTCTCAAGAGTCTTCTCCAATGCCACAGTTCAAAAGCATCAACTCTTCAGCACTCAGCTTTCTTTATAGTCCAACTCTCACATCTATACATGACTGCTGGAAAAATCATAGCTTTGGCTAAATGGACCTTTCTAGCAAAGAAATATTTCTGCTTTTTAATATCCTATCTAGCTTGGTGATAGCTTTTCTTTCAAGGAGCAAGTGTCTTTTACTTTCATGGCTGCAGTCACCATCTGCAGTGATTTTGGAGCCCCCCAAAATAAAGTCTGCCACTGTTTCACTGTTTGCCCATCTATTTGCCATGATTGATGGGACCAGATGCCATGATCTTAGTTTTCTGAATGTTGAGTTTTAAGTCAATGTTTTCAAATACTTAATGATCCAGCAGTATTAATCTTAGATATATTCCAAACAGAAAGTGTCTGTATCTACCAAAAGACCGATAAGAATATTTAAGTCACCTTTATTTGTATTATCCAATAATAGGAAAACAACTCAAATATTTATCAGCAGCAGAATGGATAAACTAATATATTCATAACATAGATTTATCCCCAAATATGAAAAAGAATATACTGTTGCCACATAATATGGGTGAGTCTTATAAGTGAAAAGGTCACATACAATAGAGTATATACTATATGAATCCATCTTTATCAAGTTCAAAAACAGATAAAAATAATTATTGTAATACAGGGCAAAATACTAGGTGTCTTTGAAGGTAGAAATTGATAAGAAGTGGCCCTGAAGGAGCCTTTTGAGTTGCTAGAAACATCCCATATCTTGATCTGAGGGATGAGTGACAAAGACGCTTTCCTTGACCAAACTCTTTGTCAGGCTCCTCTGAGCCCTCTTGTCAACTCAGCCTCATCCTTGACCTTTAACAACTGAAGATTCTCAGCACAAGTAATGTTGTCAACCCTCTCTTGCTAAGAGACTTGAGTAAACTCTAGCAAAGTTTCTGATAGCTCAAGGCAGCAACTCTAAGATGACAACTTCAGCTCCCATAGGTTTTCAACTTGAGAAAACCGAAGGTTGCCAAAGGAAATTACTGTTTATTCCAACAAACACTTAAAGTAAGGGCCACTATCTCCCAATTCCTATCTCCCCATCCCCTGCCGCCCTCCACCTTTCTTCACTTGGTTCATTCCTCCTCATCCTTTAGACCTAGCTTCTTCACTTGGTCCATTCCTGTGCGCCCCACCTCCCACCAACCCATCACTTCTTTGCTTGGTTCATTTCTCCACATCCTTTAAGACCTAGCTTACAGGAAGCCATTACAGATTCCTCTGGTCAGATGGGCTATTTCTACTCTGGGCAACATCAGTTCAGTTCAGTCGCTCAGTTGTGTCTGACTCTGCGACCCCATGAATCACAGCACGCCAGGCCTCCCTGTCCATCACCAACTCCCGCAGTTCACTCAGACTCACGTCTATCCAGTCCGTGATGCCATCCAGCCATCTCATCCTCGGTGGTCCCCTTCTCCTCCTGCCCCCAATCCCCCCCAACATCAAAGTCTTTTCCAATGGGTCAGCTCTTAGCATGAGGTGGCCAAAGTACTGGAATTTCAGCTTTAGCATCATTCCCTCCAAAGAAATCCCAGGGCTGATCTCCTTCAGAATGGACTGGTTGGATCTCCTTGCAGTCCAAGGGACTCTCAAGAGTCTTCTCCAACACCACAGTTCAAAAACATCAATTCTTTGGCGCTCAGCCTTCTTCACAGTCCAACTCACATCCATACACGACTACTGGAAAAACCATAGCCTTGACTAGACAGACCTTAGTCGGCAAAGTAATGTCTCTGCTTTTGAATATGCTATCTAGGTTGGTCATAACTTTTCTTCCAAGGAGTAAGTGTCTTTTAATTTCATGGCT
>SJYW01041160.1:330130-340234 GCA_006410735.1 Raphicerus campestris | reverse complement strand
ATCGAGTCGGTGATGCCATCCAGCCATCTCATCCTCTGTTGTCCCCTTCTCCTGCCCCCAATCCCTCCCAGCATCAGGGCCTTTTCTGAGTCAGTTGGCCAGTCAGTTGCACCAGGTGGCCAAAATATTGGAGGTTCAGCTTCAGCATCAGTCCCAAAGAATATTTAGGACTGATTTCTTTTAGGATTGACTGGTTTGATCTCTTTGCAGTCCAACGAACTCTCAAGAGTCTTCTCCAACAACACAGTTCAAAAGCATCAATCCTTTGGCACTCAGCTTTCATTATGGTCCAACTCTCACATCCATACATGACCACTGGAAAAACCATAGCCTTGACTAGACAGATCTTTGTCAGCAAAGTAACATCTTTACTTTTTAATATGCTTTCTAGGTTTGTCACAGCTTTTCTTCCAAGGAGTAAGCATCTTTTAATTTCATGGCTGCAGTCACCATCTGCAGTGATTTTGGAGACCAAGAAAATAAAGTCTGTCACTGTTTCCACTGTTTTCCCATCTATTTGCCAGGAAGTGATGGGACCGGATGCCATGATCTTTGTTTTTTGAATGTTGAGTTTTAAGCCAGCTTTTTCACACTCCTCTTTCACCTTCATCAAGAGGCTCTTCAGTTCTTCTTTGCTTTCTGCCATAAGGATGGTGTCACCTGCATGTCTGAGGTTATTGATATTTCTTCCAGCAATCTTGATTCCAGTTTGTGGTTCATCCAGCCCAGCATTTCTCATGATGTACTCTGCATATACGTTAAATAAGCAGGGTGACAATATACAGCCTTGATGTACTTCTTTCCCAATTGGGAACCAGCCTGTTGTTCTATGTCAGGTTCTAATTGGTGCTTCTTGACCTGTATACAGATTTCTCAGGAGGTAGGTAAGGTGGTCTGGTATTCCCATCTCTTGAAGAATTTTCCACAGTTTGTTATGATCCACACAGTCAAAGGCTTTTGTGTAGTTAATGAAACAGAAGTAGATGTTTTTCTGGAACTCTCTTGCTTTTTCTGTGATCCAACAGATGTTGGCAGTTTGATCTCTGGTTCCTCTGCCTTTTCTCAATCCAGCTCGAACATCTGGAAGTTCTGGGTTCACATACTGTTGAAGCCTCACTTATAGAATTTTGAGCGATACTTTGTTAGCATGTGAGAGGAAAGCAATTGTGCAGTAGTTTGATCATATGCTCAAATATTTCTGAAGATCCTGAAACAATAACTGGATGTGTGGACCTAGAAAGCAGGAGAGTAATGCTGAACAGGAATACTGGGCACAGAAACGGTGTAACTAGCAGCATTCAAGGTTCACCCAGAATTAGCAGAAAATGGCTCTTTACGCCCCTCTGGGTCACTCTTCAGTGAGCAAAGCTGGTGAATGGATTCTAAATGACCTTTCTTGAAGACAGTGCAATGTGGCACAAGGTCATTGTTTCAAAGCTTGGCGATGACCACCTCTAACTACTGGTGGATGTGAATGTCCATGTTATCTGCCTCTGGGAACTGTCATAAATACAAGACTCTAGGCTGTCGCTGAAATGACTCCAGAAAAGCACCTTTTCTTTTCTTTTTTTTTTTTTTTTTTACTGACTTGCTCTTTAATTTTAAGACTGTGCATCATAATTTGTGGTAAGATTGTACATGACATATACAATCCTTTGGCCACCTGATGTGAAGAGCTGACTCATTAGAAAAGATCCGATGCTGGGAAAGTCTGAAGGCGGGTGAAGGGGACGACCGAGGACGAGATGGTTGAGTGGCACCACCTACTAAATGGACATGAGTTTGAGTAAACACCAGGAGATAGTGAAGGACAGGGAAGCCTGGCGTGCTGCAGTCCATGGGGTCACAGAGTCAGATATGACTTTGCGACTGAACAACAACGCTGTACCTGAACGTGTTAGCTGCAGCTAGATGGAAGAAAACCAAAGGGGGACATTTCAATGGAAATGAAAAACGTAACATTTCTCCTTCATCTCCAACCCTCTCCATAGCAGGAACACCCCCATGCCATTCCCCAAAGGTACCATCCATCCCTTGGTTCTCCAGAAAAAACCTGAGCTCTGTCTGTGATAAGCTCAAGAATTAATACTGAAACAAATTATACGACTGCTGAAGTTGAGAACCAATGCAGGAGAAATTCTGTAGGGGTCAAGAAGGCCAGCCCATCCACTCTCAAGCCCAGCTCCTCGACTTCCTAGCCCTGATCTCCTCCAAGCTCCAGTCCCCGCGTCTGCAGAGCAAGGACGGTGGCTGCAGTGATGACCCGGGCCTCTTCTCACCATCCAGGGCTGCCACTCGGCGTGGGGCTCTAGGACGTGTCCTCTGCCCTGAGGACCGTCACCTCCTGCATCCAGACGGCTGGCGTGAGGGTCTGCACCATGGTGACGCAGGACGACCTGGACAACAGCGTGACCAGATGGATTCTCAGCCGGCTGAACCGTGAATATACACGGAGGGCACGTGGACTTTAATCATTCTGACGGAAGGTGCTGTAAGGCCAGCTTTTGAATTAAACCCGGTTCCATTTTAGTGTATTTGTGAATCGACTGGATGAAGAGAGAGGCAGCATGTCCTTGACTAAAGAAAAGCCCTTCTCTGAGCTGGGAGGTCACATTCTTCAGCTGCAAGCACATCGAAGGAGCAGCGTGGGAGGCCGCCTGGGCCCTCCTTAATCAATGAAGAAAAGACACTGCAGCCAGATCAGCCTCCGATTCTAAAATAAAATATGCTTCACCAAGCTGCAGATGACATGCAAAGGCAGGGGAGGCAGTGCTGAATCAACAGTGACTCGGGGTTCAGCAAGGTCTCAGAGGCCAAGATGGGTGCCGAGCAAGCCTGCAGCTCCGCCTGAAGGACGGGGAGCCCTGCCCTCGGACTTACAAACCCAGGATCAGGAAGCCCAGCCTCGCCTCTAATCACTGTGCGTGTGAATGCCTCCGGGGACTGTCGTAAATACAAGACAGCAGGCTGAAGGTGAAGTGACTCCACAAAAGCACTTTTTTTTTTCACTTATTTGCTCTTTAATTTTAAAATATGCAAACCTGAAGGTCTGGGTTGGATGACAGATTCAAGGGGCTTTCACAACAACGCAGACCACACAACGGAAGACTGCCTAAAACAGACCCAGTCAATTTACACAGGTGAGCGTTCAGAGAAAACCACGGAACAAGCCAGCACCCCTCTGCCCAGTGCTCAGGCACTCAGTCGTATCTGACTCTTTGCAACCCCCCGGACTGTGGCCCGCCAGGCCCTTCTGTCCACGGGATCCTCCAGGCAAGAATACTGGAGTGGGTTGCTATGCACTCTTTCAAGGGATCTTCCTGACCCAGGGATCGAACCCACCTCTCCTGCATTGGCAAATGGACTCTCTACCACTGCACTCCCTGGGGAGCCCTTTGCCTGGAGTGACATTCAAAGCAGCACGCTCAAATTGGAATCCTTTATTTCAAAGAAGCTGATGAGCCCCCAGGCCAGGCCCAGCACGGAACAAACAAGACAGCAAACACCAAGGCCCGACATCCCACCAGCGATGCCAGACATTTATGGCATCGGAGGTCGTGCCGAGCAGCTGCTGGCACAGTCTCGTGACCGTCTTATTTTTCAGGGCCGTCTCACGAGATGGCATTTTCTCCCAGTTCCACCAGTGAGAAAACACATGCTCACAATTAACCTCAAAATGTGAATTCACCCACCCTCATGCAGCTAGGAAGCGGCCAGCCTCAGGTCTGACTCCAAAATCCAAGTGATTTCCATGATGCAAAATATTCACGGCTGATAAGAATGGCCGAGGCTCTCTGCGGGGAGGGAGTCACACTGCCCTTCTCCGAAATTCTGAGCTGCTTTCTGTGGAGCTCTTAGAGACAGAACTGGAGGGACTAGTTAGTGGAGGGACTAGTTAGTGGAAATGACAGAACTGGAGGGACTAGTTAGTGGAGGGACTAGTTAGTGGAATGTAAGACGCCATCACTGCTAGTGAACCAGCGGCACGGCCGAGGGGACCACAGAGGCGTCGGCTCCATCGCCAAGTGGTGCGCGGGCATCGAGGGGTGGGGGCAGCACGGCCGCTGGCCAAAGCCGCCACGGATGCGGCCCTGAATCGCACAGGACACCGGCCCGCTGACCTGAGGCTCGTCCCCCTCCTCGATTCATCCCAAACTTCAGGCCACAAGACGCGGTGCCTTCTCCACATGCACAAGGCCATGAATGGCCTTCTGTCTAACACTGGCTCAGCTGGAAATAAGGAGTGACTCAGATTCTTGGAAGTAAGATTTATATCGGTGGGGACTCTTCACACATTCGTAAAGGGACAAATTCCTGTACAATGTTATTTTATCAATCTCTGAAAGCACAGCAGTCGTAACAGCAATTTTTTTTTTTTAAGTCGTGCCTCTCCTCTGAACCATGTTCTCAGGCCCCAGAGTCCATGAGGGACCTTCTCCTTTGAGGCAATCCCTGTTATTTTCCATTAGAACAGGTGCTGGTGTGACTTTCTCTCCCGCTCTGAGTGGTTCTGGGGAAGAACTGATCAGACTTTGGCAGGAAGAGTCCCCAGCACAGATGGACGGGGTTGGTGCGCCCACAGGAGAGCAGACCCAGGATTCTGATGGCAGATATGAGAAGCGGGCGCTCTGGGAATGTCTGCCTCGGGGTCCAGAGAGGCGAGGAAGGGTTAGACCCAGGGGCGGGGGGCCCCGTCACCACACTCGACTATTTAGCTGTCTCTCCAACCCCTCGCCATCCTGCCCATCATTCGTGGACAGCCCTGCCCCGCAGGCCCCTGACTCACTTCACCCCCCTGCTGACACCCTGGATAAGGGAGGGGCATCCTGCAGATGGGTGGGAGCTGCAGGACAGGAGGGCTAGCTTCGGGGGGACAGGAACTCGAGGGGGAGAGGGAGTGAGCCCCTCGGTCATGTGAGCACCCGGCTGTGACTTTCCTCAAGAGGTCCCGGAGGAGGGAGCAAGCTCCTTCAATCAAACTAATACCTTCTTATGAGACCCATTTAATAACCATCTGGTGTCCTGAATCCTAAGATCTGAACGTGGGGGGCTCAGTGCCACAAGTGACCGCTCATCGGCCAGATCCAGGCTTTGGTGACAGACACGTCTGTGACTTCAGGTGAGCAGAGGATGTGACACTTAAGACAAAGCGATCCTGTTGCAGTGCAGAGGGGCGACCGGAAAGCCTTCAGCACCTGAGATTCAGGAGAGCGAATTGCGTGGTGTGAGCACAGAGGTATCTGGGCGCACGTGTGCAGTGCCTCCATCAGTCCAAGCTCATCTAAGGCATAAATATTTACTGAGAGCCTACTATGTGCCAGACACTTCCCTGAGTTCTACAATCTCAGGGGCAAGTAAGAGAGGCCTCTGTCCTCCACTCACCCGGGAGACACACCCGTGTATGCAATGTTCTCACTGGACATGACGCCCGCTATGGCCGACGAGCAGTGGGACCCCAGAGGAAGACCACCTAAACTGGGGGTGATGGGCGGAGGGGCCAAGGACCAGGCACCTTAAGAGACAAAATCTCAAATGGAACAGTGATGATGACTGGAGCCGCTCATGTTTGAGGGCTCAGGGAGGTGAGTCCAGAGAGACTAACCCTGTACCCAAAATGTCGCACTGAACTACTGGAAACTTGATCTTGAAAGTCTGGCCAAAATGGACCCTGGTTCAGCTCCCATGCCGCCTTCCAGCCAGCAAGAGGCTGAGCAAGACAAAGCCCACGCCCACGTGAACCCCTGGGCTTCCCTTGCTCTCGGGGAGCTTGGTGGATAAGAAGGGAGCAGGAAGGCAGCCTGGTGGTGGGGAGGCCTGGTCAGTGAAGGTGGACCACATCGAACACCCTTCTCTGCCTGCAGGAAGAAAAGGCGCACGCTGACCCTCTGAGATTCCACATCATGACCCACTGGGGAAAGGACCCCACTGAAAGCATCATGCCACGGGGAGTACAGGGTCTGCGCTCCCCGGAAGTAGAGCGTCCTTTCCTAAGCTGAAATGGCACAAAGCAAAGAGGTTACCGGAGGACCCCTCCTGCTCACAGAATAGGTGGAGCTGAATCCCAGCAGCTCCCAGTTCAGAGCTGCGGGGGCTCGACGCTGAGTGTGCTCCCCAGGAGGAGGGGGCTGGGCGGGGCCACTTGCTGTTGGGGTGGGCACCACCTCTGTTATGCTCACAGTGAGACACACTGAGCTGAATGCAATTTACCTTTTAAAAAAAAAAAAGGAAAATCTTTGAATTTCTTTCCATTGGTGGTCTTTCATGAAAGCAAAATGACATAAAGTGAACTTTTGAAAAGTGGGCGATGCCCGTACATTGTGCAGAACTCAGGTCTGGTGAGATTATCAACACCCAGAGATGTATCAGGGAGCAGAGGCCGCATGAAACCAAACAGCTGGAGAACCCAGGGATGTGGTGATGGGAGACCAGCCAAGCTACTATAAAATGCTCAGAAAAAGAACTGGCCCCATCAGTCAGAGGTCGAGGGGTACTCAGCCTGCATGCACCGGGCGGGCTTCAGGGGGCGGCCCGGGTATCAGGAGGTGGTGGTTGGGCAGCTGGGGGCCTCCAGGGCAATGACCAGCAGGACTGAAGCTGCTGGTACATGCCTCCTGCTCCCGATGCAGGCCTGGAACTCCATGTGGCTGGACTTGCAAGAAGGAACCCATTCCTAGGGACCCCAGCCGGGAGGAGAAGGGGCAGGGGCTTGTCGAGGTGACTACTGAAGCAAGGAATCAGTGCACCCAACTCCAGGGCTGGAAAGAGGAACACAGTGGAAACCTGCAGACTCTTTACTCATTTAACTGATTTCGAAAAGCAGTGTCTGTGGGATGCTTCCTCCAGGACCCCAGTCAACAGGCGAAGAATTTTGCTGTATACAGTGCCTCTCTCTCTGTGCTTCCCTTAAATTTCGAGAATAAGCATTTGCCACGGTTTGTTAATTACTNCCAGAGGAAGACCACCTAAACTGGGGGTGATTGGCGGAGGGGCCAAGGACCAGGCACCTTAAGAGACAAAATCTCAAATGGAACAGTGATGATGACTGGAGCCGCTCATGTTTGAGGGCTCAGGGAGGTGAGTCCAGAGAGACTAACCCTGTACCCAAAGTGTCGCACTGAACTACTGGAAACTTGATCTTGAAAGTCTGGCCAAAATGGACCCTGGTTCAGCCCCCATGCCGCCTTCCAGCCAGCAAGAGGCTGAGCAAGACAAAGCCCACGCCCACGTGAACCCCTGGGCTTCCCTTGCTCTCGGGGAGCTTGGTGGATAAGAAGGGAGCAGGAAGGCAGCCTGGTGGTGGGGAGGCCTGGTCAGTGAAGGTGGACCACATCGAACACCCTTCTCTGCCTGCAGGAAGAAAAGGCGCACGCTGACCCTCTGAGATTCCACATCATGACCCACTGGGGAAAGGACCCCACTGAAAGCATCATGCCACGGGGAGTACAGGGTCTGCGCTCCCCGGAAGTAGAGCGTCCTTTCCTAAGCTGAAATGGCACAAAGCAAAGAGGTTACCGGAGGACCCCTCCTGCTCACAGAATAGGTGGAGCTGAATCCCAGCAGCTCCCAGTTCAGAGCTGCGGGGGCTCGATGCTGAGTGTGCTCCCCGGGAGGAGGGGGCTGGGCGGGGCCACTTGCTGTTGGGGTGGGCACCACCTCTGTTATGCTCACAGTGAGACACACTGAGCTGAATGCAATTTACCTTTTAAAAAAAAAAAAGGAAAATCTTTGAATTTCTTTCCATTGGTGGTCTTTCATGAAAGCAAAATGACATAAAGTGAACTTTTGAAAAGTGGGCGATGCCCGTACATTGTGCAGAACTCAGGTCTGGTGAGATTATCAACATCCAGAGATGTATCAGGGAGCAGAGGCCGCATGAAACCAAACAGCTGGAGAACCCAGGGATGTGGTGCTGGGAGACCAGCCAAGCTACTATAAAATGCTCAGAAAAAGAACTGGCCCCATCAGTCAGAGGTCGAGGGGTACTCAGCCTGCATGCACCGGGCGGGCTTCAGGGGGCGGCCCGGGTATCAGGAGGTGGTGGTTGGGCAGCTGGGGGCCTCCAGGGCAATGACCAGCAGGACTGAAGCTGCTGGTACATGCCTCCTGCTCCCGATGCAGGCCTGGAACTCCATGTGGCTGGACTTGCAAGAAGGAACCCATTCCTAGGGACCCCAGCCGGGAGGAGAAGGGGCAGGGGCTTGTCGAGGTGACTACTGAAGCAAGGAATCAGTGCACCCAACTCCAGGGCTGGAAAGAGGAACACAGTGGAAACCTGCAGACTCTCTACTCATTTAACTGATTTCGAAAAGCAGTGTCTGTGGGATGCTTCCTCCAGGACCCCAGTCAACAGGCGAAGAATTTTGCTGTATACAGTGCCTCTCTCTCTGTGCTTCCCTTAAATTTCGAGAATAAGCATTTGCCACGGTTTGTTAATTACTTGTCAAAGGAATCAGGCAGAGAGAGATTTTTAATGTGTTAGGAGCTGATATTGATTGAAAATCAATCAGAAATTAGGCTAGGGTTTCCTGCCCTGAGACGATTCCATAAGTCAATACAGAAACGGGCTGAGAGTTGGAAGATTCCATTTTCAGGCAACTTTTAGGATGACATCATTTCCAGGAAGTCAACACTTGAGTCATAAAATAGCACCTAAAAATAGAAAGGATCTCGCAGAGCTTCCAGCTCGGCCAGGACTCTGCCCGCGCCTCAGGCAGGAGAGGACTCAAGGTCATTTCTAGAACAAAGTCACCATCAGAAGCTGCAGCAGAAAACCTCCCCAACCCTGCCAGCTCATTGCACTCCTTCCAGCCCAGGGCCCGGGGCAGCCTGCATCCTGAGAGGGCCAGTTCTCACCAGGGAGCCCCAAGAGCCACAGGACTCCGGGGCCAGGTTGGGGGACAGCCAGCAAGCGTGTGGGTCTAGGGAGGCAGCCCCACCCCTGTCACCCCCCAGTCAGAGACCCCATGTCCAAGCAGCATGAAGGAGGGGTAAATCCATGTACTGGCCTCTCCCAGCCACCCACAAACCCCACCTCCATCCTCCATCCTCACTTCCTGCTGTCAATCAGGGGCAGCTTGGGGCGGGAGGGCCACCAGGCCAGCTACTGACCCCTATTCACGGTGGCCCCAGTGTGGCAGGCACCACGCCCCCAGTGATGGGATCAAGGATGCCACCTGGTTCATTTATTTTCTTAAGAATTGTATGCAATTAGGTATACAATTGGAGAAGGCAATGGCCACCCACTCCAGTGTTCTTGCCTGGAGAGTCCCAGGGACGGGGGAGCCTGGTGGGCTGCCATCTATGGGGTCGCAGAGGCGGATGCGACTGAGTTGCTGAGCAGCAGCAGCAGCCGGTGCACCGCGTGGCAGCCTGACACACACCGGGACGTGATGGCCACAGGCAGGCCGACACTCACACCCCACACGTTCCGCTCTGCGTGGACGCCAGGGGCACCGGACGTGCACCCCGACACCAGGTCCCCAGGAGCAGCGCAGGTCGCTCCCTGTGGTCCCCAGGTCCCCACGGTGGCCTGCCTGCTCAAGGGGCTCAGCTATCATGCTAAAGGAGGCTTCAGCACGAGAAGCGGTGTCACCTGCTGCAGAGACACTGGAAGGCGGGTCAGGCCCATCCCTGTCATCAGACGAGAAGCGCCGACACTGCGGGGGCACAGGGGCTGCTGGAGCGGCCCGGGCCACCCTCAGAGGCTACAGCGCGGAGCCCGGAGAGCCGCTCCCTGGATGCGAGGTGGAAACTCAGGACCCAGGGTCTGGTCTGGGGTCGCCTGGGCATCCCTGGTGGCTCAGCAGTGAAAAAGAGCCTGCCTGCAACGCAGGAGGTGCAGGAAACGCAGTTTCAATTCCTGGATTGGGCAGATCCCCTGGAGGAGAGCATGGCCACCCACTCCAGCATCCTTGCCTGGAGAAGCCCATGGACAGAGGAGCCTGGTGGGCTACAGTCCCCGGGTTTGCAAAGAGTCGGACACGACTTAGTGACTGAACAACAACAAAATTATTAATAATATGGTTAATTTTCATTTCTTCTCTTTGTTACTGTGTCAGATTGATTTTGAAGCAAAATGATTTTTTTAATATTTTGGTTCTTTAT
>SJYW01041160.1:301270-313890 GCA_006410735.1 Raphicerus campestris | reverse complement strand
TGGTTTTTCCAGTGGTCATGTATGGATGTGAGAGTTGGACTGTGAAGAAGGCTGAACGCCAAAGAATTGATGCTTTTGACCTGTGGTGTTGGAGAAGACTCTTGAGAGTCCCTTGGACTGCAAGGAGATCCAACCAGTCCATTCTGAAGGAGATCAACCCTGGGATTTCTTTGGAAGGAATGATGCTAAAGCTGAAACTCCAGTACTTTGGCCACCTCATGCGAAGAGTTGACTCATTGGAAAAGACCCTGATGCTGGGAGGGATTGGGGGCAGGAGAAGGGGACGACCGAGGATGAGATGGCTGGATGGCATCATGGACTTGATGGACATGAGTCCGAGTGAACTCTGGGAGTTGGTGGTGGACAAGGAGGCCTGGAGTGCTGCGATTCATGGGGTCGCAAAGAGTCGGAGACGACTGAGCGACTGAATTGAATTGACTGAAGTTGTTGAAAGATGTAGAAGAGCAAAAAAAAAAAAAAGGCTTCAGCTGATCCTCGGCAGAGGGGTAAAATCTGCGCCCCCCAATAGAAGACGGACCGCTCAGGAGTAGAAGACAGCATGAGTACCAGCAGAGGGTACACTCGAGCGGCCTGGGAGGGGGCTGCAGGGGTCTCGTGGAAGAGAGCGTGACGCAGGGGAGCGTGTGTCTTCAGTGAAGTGGGACTTAGGAGCTAAACAGGAGAACACAGGGCGCATAGTAACTGTTGTAAGCCCCAGGCTTTGCTTGCTTAGAGGCGCTGCCAGGCGCTCTCTGGACTGGCGTGTGCCCACTCAGGTGCAGAGGTGGCGGGAGACGCCCCCGCGCTCAGTGAATCGGGGCGACAACAGAGGTGCTTGGCAGCGCCCTCCTGGC
Source organism: Raphicerus campestris (assembly GCA_006410735.1). NCBI lineage: Eukaryota > Metazoa > Chordata > Mammalia > Artiodactyla > Bovidae > Raphicerus > Raphicerus campestris. The sequence continues at coordinate 313,036 of SJYW01041160.1, read as the reverse complement.
TGCTCCTCTGCCGATGGGCTCGGGGTGTCCAGGTCTGAGCCACGGTGACCTGCGTCAGGGAGCGCAAGGCTTGCAGCACCTCTTTGGACCTTGCTTAATCTCCTTTGATCACATACCCAGAAGCGGGCCTACTGGACTGTATGGTAGCTTTCTTCAAGTCGTCCCTAAGTCTGGCAATGGACGGGTGATCTTTACCTGCTCACTGGTGGACTCTTTTCTTCATGAGCTCTTGGAGTCTGTATTTGTCCTCTTGTTTTATTGAGGTAAATTGCCTTATCAGTTTTAACAATTCATGATAACAGACTGGGTCCAGATGGCCCCTTACCTCCAGGCAATGTTCCTCAGACAGGAGAGCTTTTGTTTGCTGTCTGTGCATCCTGTGAATTTAATGTAAGTCCTTTGGCATTTGCAAATAGACCTTTTAAATGACCATTTGTCGCAGAAGGCGGTTTCTTCCACGTGAGGAAGCCACACTGCTGCAAATCCAAGGTCGTGCTCTGAGCAAATGGGGATTCTCCTTCCGTCCTGGGTTGCTTGCATGAGTAAATCCGTGTAGGTCCACCCTGTTCCAGCCGTCAAAGGCAGCAGTGCAGGACTGCCCCGACCCAGGGTTTCTCTCCATCGGCCTCACCGACACACTGATACACATGCATGTGTTTCTTTTAACATAGCTTTCTCCATCACTACTGGCAGTAACTCTGCCTCCCCTGGTTCCCGAGACGCTGTGCCACACTGGGCCCAGCCCACCCCCTTCCCTCCTCCTAAGCCAGGGACTGCTGGCTCTCCCCAGGGGCAAGGCCCTCCCTCCAGAGGGGGGCTCCGCCTGCTGACCCGAGGTCCGCAGCTGGGTGTCCCTCCTAGGAGCCCTTCTTCCTGGGGCTCTCTCTGACCTTCTCTCTCCTTGGCAGCCTTCCCTCGTATATTGTGTTTCAGGCTTATAGATGTCTCCTGATTTTATTGTAAAGAGGACATTTGCATTTTTATTCTTATTCTTCTTGAGGCTTCAGGCTGATTTTCAAGAGACCCAGATGGAAAAATGCCATCTTTACATAGCTAATTCTAAACAGGAATCTCCCGGTAAATTCTGAGTAAGTTTTTAAATGCAAAGAGGGAAGAAAGAGGCTAACGGTCGACTCCCAAGGTCTGAGCTGAGCTGGCCTCGGGAACACACAGGCAGATGCCTGGTGGGTGAGCCCAGGAAAAGGCTGCCCCCCCCAGGGGCCTGTGCATGGGGCCCCAAGCTCTTTGGAGATCAAGTGAAGACCCGAGGGGGCTTTAAAGCCTGCCGGGTGATCTCACCAGGAAACCAGAGACTGCGGCCCCCTCCCCCGGGAATGAGGGGCCAGACATCAGCGCGGGTGGGCGGAGGTGTCTTCCCATGGGCAGCGGTCTGGGACGTGTGTCCGCAGGACCCACCGTCAGAGGCAGAGAGACAGCGTGCACCTGCATTCTGAACTTTTCTTTGCCTTCTTTTCCCTTTTAGTGAAATTCCTTTTTTATAAATAAATTACAGTCTCAGCTTACTCGAGGAAAATAAAAACAACTTCTTCATTTCATCCATGATCAGCCCAGAGAGAAGAGGTGAAGAGCAGAGAATGACTGGGTTCAGGGAAAAGCATAAAATGAATGAAAGAGGCACATGTCTGTGCCTGTGTGTGTGTCCATGTGTGTGTGTCTGTGTGTGTGTGTCCATGTGATGTGTGTGTGTGTCTATGTGTGTGTGTCTGTGTGTGTATGTCTGAGTGTGTGTCTGTGTCCAGGTGAGTGTAAGTCTGCATGTGTGTCTACGTCTGTGTGTCTGTGTGACGTCTGTCTGTCTGTGTGGATGTACATGGAGGTGTGTGTGTCTGTGCCTGTATGTGTCTGTGTGTCTATGTACGTGTCTGAGTGTGTGTATGTGTGAATGTCTGTGTGTGTCTGTATGTCTGTGGATGTATACGTATATGTGTGTGTCTGTGTACGAGTGAGCACGTGTGTGTGTCTGCACGAGACATATGGAAGAGAGGACGGCTCCTGCTGACACACTGTCCTCTCAGACTGGACCGGTCACCCCTGACCTCCACTTTCCTCAGCAGGACAAGTGAGGCTCAGTGGACAAGAAGCAGCTTTGGATGCATGGGGTGGGGGCCGGAAGGGAAGAGTCTGGAACACCTAGTTAAAGAGAAAACACCCGCCCCGGGGCTCAGCTGCCATGTATTTCCAAGACTTCACTTGGTCTCTGACCCTCCGTGTGCCCCCCAGCGCTCTCCACTCCGAGAGCAGCAAGCAGACACCAGGAGGCCACAAGCGGCGCAGCTGCCGCCCCAGGCTGGAGAAGGGGCCTGGCTCTCTGCTCCACGTGCTCAGAGAGCCCCACCGAGCCATCCGATCGCGATGCATAATTAATAGCGGGAAATGCTCTCTGTCGTCTCCGATTCCCAGAGGGCTCAGTAATGAACTTCCGTTTCCAACAAGAATACCCATCTCTGAGACAGATGTTGTCCCAACACGGAGCCAGGGCCCCCACTTTACCTTCGGGTAAAAGCAGGCCAGGCCTTCAACACCACAAGGACGGCCTCCCTATGTCAGGAAGGATGTGAGACCCATGTGCCCCCAGACCCAGCACGGCTCTTGTGAGCATCACTGCAGACCAGCACCGGGACCGGCCAGCATCCTGAGGGACAGCAACCAGGCCGCATGGCTGGATCTGAATCGGCCTTACCAGCAACTGCCCTCACATACTCTCCACGCTCCTGCACCTTCCTCAGATTCTAAACGGGCTGTTCTTCTGTTAACTGATCAAGCAGCATGCTTCACTGAAGTCAGCTTGTTACAGGACAGCGCCAGACAAGGATAAGAATAAGAGAGAAAAGTGCCAGCTAGCCCCGTCACACGTGGAAAGGTATGCACGCAAAGTTCCCCTGGGAACGTGAGTGCTGTCACCAGTGGGCATGAGAGCCAGGGTGGGTTTCACTTTCAGGTAGCTTGTCTCTTTCCAGTTGGCTGACCTATCGCAGGAACAGTGACCTGCCAGCGAACCATCGGGAAGTGTCAACAACGCACAATATCCTTTTCAAGGTTTTGAACCCAGGGTCCAGAAATCTGAGGCCAAGACCCAGGTCTGTTGGGCAGCAGGGTGACTTCTGGGAAGCCATCTCCCCTCCCAGGCCACAGCTTCCTCATTTGCCCGGGTGTGGTCTGTGCCCACACGTCTAACAGTCCACGAACGTGGAGCAAGGGCCCACGAGGCCCTGGGCCACACACACGGGATAAAGGGAGAGGGGAAGCCGAGCCAGTGGCCATGCCCCTGGGAGCTCAGAGCGAGGCAGGCGGCAGATGCAGGTGAGAAGACACATGGCATGCCCTGCGGGGCCGCCCCCAGGGGTAAGCCAGAGGAAAGCAAATGCATTTATCACACCCGACACCCGAGACACCCCTCTCCTTGGACAAGACTCCACATGGAAATTCCAGACTCCCAAGTGCGGGTGGGGCGGAGGTCTATCATCCTGGGAAACAGCAGCAGCTTCCAAGGAAACTGACCGAAATTCAGGAGTGACCTCTTCTATCATCCCTTCCTGGGAAAAAGCTTCCAGTGAGAGAGGAACAGCCCCCAGCGGCAGCAGCACCGCAGCCTTCTCCCGCTGAAACGCCAAGTGTGAAGGCCCGCAGGCTCGCGAAGACCATGGCCCGGCCCGGCCTCACCTCACAGTAAGCGCTGGCACTGACGTCGCACAGCTGAGTTTTGACATAAATCATTTGAGACCGTGTGTATTTCATCTTGGTTGATTCAAGAAATTACAAGTGTCCTCATACTCAGTGACAGAAGTTGACATATCAAAGGATTCGTAGGAACATCAACAAAAAATAAATCACCCTTTCACTGCCTCTCCCCAAAACTAAATTCCTCGTTTTACAAAGACCATATAATCCTTTCATTTTCAAACAAATACCACTGCATCATTGTTGTTCTAGCGTAAGCTCACATAAATCTCGCAGCGAGAAGCACCCTTTAATGGCCCTGCCTGAAGGGCTCTCGCGACGCCGGCACAGGGCAGAATCCAAGGGGATTACACGTGTCCGGACAGTCGGGGACGATCGGAGCACAAAGGCCCCCTCCTGCGAACCCTCCACGGGCGACCATGCGGTGCACTTTCCTGTCTCGTAAAAGGAGGCAGGAAGACAGCTATAACATGAATTGGCACTAAAGGCATGTACTAGTTATCTAATCTATTAATTTGGGGTTTAATATTAACTCTGGTGTCTGCTAGGACATGCATCTGACCCACATGGGCTGGTGTGGGGAGGGGGGCGGTGAGCTGGGCACCATCACAGTCTCTGGGGGGAGACGAGTGGTTGGAGGCAGGAATGGGGGATGGCATTCTTTTGCTTTGACCTTGTATTCGAAGACTGTGTTTACTTTCAGACAAGTATTGACTTTACATGGGGCCAGCCTCCTTGAGCCTGACGTAGCATGTTTCTCTGCAAATTTTAAAGGACTGCAGGTTCAAGAGGTAGCTTTTAACTCTAAGACATTTGAGCAAGTTAAGGTGATACCGCCATTCTTCAAAGGAGCAGAAGATGTTCACTCCTAAGGAAGACAGGCATGTGTCTCATTGCCCAGGCCACTCAGCAGGAGAATGTGGAGTCAGATCCCTGTGTTTATTTTGCCCCATGTTCCCCTAATTTTTGTTTATTCAAAACCAGAGGAAATGCACTTAAACTTTCTATGCTGCATTTGACGAATGAGGTTAAACTCTGGAAGAAGAATCATACCAATAACCATGCCATTTGCTCAAGCTGTTAAAGTCAAGTCTGAACCCAGAGGAGTTCTTTAACCCATCAGCACCACTGGAAGGAGAACGCTTGAAAACTGTAAGATCCCCTGCAAAACATCTGATGGGCTGAACAACATCAAGGACTTGCTGCTGAGTGCACCGAGGTGCTTGGGGGAGCAGAGAATGGCCTGCTGGCTAAGGTCTCCCAAGAAGTGGTCCCCAAGTTCTCCAGCCCTCAAACCCCATCCCTCCCCATGCTGGAACTTTCTCACAGCTTGCATCCTGGATCCAACGATGCTCTTGGATGACAGGACCACAAAGAAAGTCGAGTATTTTCATGAAATGAAACCACCAAGTGGGCGTCTTCACAAGCAAAGACCTGGCTCTCCTTAGAGCTGTTCCTCCCTGTGAAGCAGCTTTTGGGACGTGTCCAGGAGCAGAGGCATGTGGATGAAACCGGGGGCCCTGCTGCAGGTTCCAGGAGGGAAGAGGTGCATTTCTTGTTCTTGGGAATAACATGCAGGCTAATGTTCTGAATGCAGCAACAGGAAGCTCTCAGAACCAGCCAAGCTACCCTTCCAGACCTCCTCAGTGTCATCTTGCCACGTGGAGAAGAGTCCNCACTAAAGGCATGTACTAGTTATCTAATCTATTAATTTGGGGTTTAATATTAACTCTGGTGTCTGCTAGGACATGCATCTGACCCACATGGGCTGGTGTGGGGAGGGGGGCGGTGAGCTGGGCACCATCACAGTCTCTGGGGGGAGACGAGTGGTTGGAGGCAGGAATGGGGGATGGCATTCTTTTGCTTTGACCTTGTATTCGAAGACTGTGTTTACTTTCAGACAAGTATTGACTTTACATGGGGCCAGCCTCCTTGAGCCTGACGTAGCATGTTTCTCTGCAAATTTTAAAGGACTGCAGGTTCAAGAGGTAGCTTTTAACTCTAAGACATTTGAGCAAGTTAAGGTGATACCGCCATTCTTCAAAGGAGCAGAAGATGTTCACTCCTAAGGAAGACAGGCATGTGTCTCATTGCCCAGGCCACTCAGCAGGAGAATGTGGAGTCAGATCCCTGTGTTTATTTTGCCCCATGTTCCCCTAATTTTTGTTTATTCAAAACCAGAGGAAATGCACTTAAACTTTCTATGCTGCATTTGACGAATGAGGTTAAACTCTGGAAGAAGAATCATACCAATAACCATGCCATTTGCTCAAGCTGTTAAAGTCAAGTCTGAACCCAGAGGAGTTCTTTAACCCATCAGCACCACTGGAAGGAGAACGCTTGAAAACTGTAAGATCCCCTGCAAAACATCTGATGGGCTGAACAACATCAAGGACTTGCTGCTGAGTGCACCGAGGTGCTTGGGGGAGCAGAGAATGGCCTGCTGGCTAAGGTCTCCCAAGAAGTGGTCCCCAAGTTCTCCAGCCCTCAAACCCCATCCCTCCCCATGCTGGAACTTTCTCACAGCTTGCATCCTGGATCCAACGATGCTCTTGGATGACAGGACCACAAAGAAAGTCGAGTATTTTCATGAAATGAAACCACCAAGTGGGCGTCTTCACAAGCAAAGACCTGGCTCTCCTTAGAGCTGTTCCTCCCTGTGAAGCAGCTTTTGGGACGTGTCCAGGAGCAGAGGCACGTGGATGAAACCGGGGGCCCTGCTGCAGGTTCCAGGAGGGAAGAGGTGCATTTCTTGTTCTTGGGAATAACATGCAGGCTAATGTTCTGAATGCAGCAACAGGAAGCTCTCAGAACCAGCCAAGCTACCCTTCCAGACCTCCTCAGTGTCATCTTGCCACGTGGAGAAGAGTCCAGCAGGAGGATGTTTGCTGAGGAGCCATCACTCATGGCGCTTCCCTGTGGCTCAGCGGTAAAGAATCCACCTGCCACTGCAGGAGATCTGAGACACAGGTTCAGTCCCTGGGTCAGGAAGATCCCTGGAGAAGGAAATGGCAACCTGCTCCAGTATTCTTGCCTGGACAGTCCCACAGACAGAGGAGCCCGTTGGGCTGCCGTCCACGGGGTCCCAAAGAGCTGGACACAGGTGAGCACGGCACACATGCCATTCATCGCAGACCATGACCCACGGGAGGCATCTGCCCTGCACCCGGGGGGTCTGCCCATCCACTCCCATTCCACCAAAACCACCCTTCTGTCCCTCACCCTGCGAGGGACACTCCCAGCTGCACCCCACCCAGGACGCCGGCAGAGACATGCAGAGACCAGAGGCCCCAGGCCACCTGGAGCCCCTGCTGACCGAGGGGCAGCTCTGAGTTCACCTGCGCTGGGCGATGGGGGTCAGCGAAAAACTGCTATCAGCTGAAAACAACTCTGCCTGCTGTCGCCACGGGCAGCACCGTGCTTTAGCAAGTGCCCTCCAGCACCAAGCACCAGACCTACAGGTAAAACCGTAGGATGGACTCAGCTGTCCTGGGAAGGCTGGCGGTGCTGGTGGCCACACCCTCAGCTCATAGGAGCCTGTGCTGAGCATGGGCCGCCAGCTCCTGGACAGGCGCCCAACTCTGCCTCAGGCTCCTGCGGCCCCCTGCCCACTCAGTCACCTCCAGGAGCCCCCAGCCTCTCTCTCCAAGAGCCTGTAGGGCAGAGGAGGAAAGACCTGGGCTTGCCAAGCTGCCCCACCCAGGGTCACCCCTGCTTGTCCCTGTGCTGACGTGTCATCTGGAATTCAGCGTTAGATGCTATGGAACTGCCTGGCACACCACTCCCAGAGCATGAAATGCTGAGCAGGCTCAGGACGGCCCAGAGCTGACCGCACGCCCTGGGGGGCTGGAACCTGTGGGGCCGTGGTCCAGTCACTGTGGTTCATGTCCTCAGGCGACCTTCCTGCTCACGTGCTGGTCTCCCCGCTACTCCATCCCAGCTGAAGTTTGCTGTGAATAAAATGCCAGGTGTTACGACAAGCACTGTCTGTGGACTGCCCAGCATCACCTGCTAGAAGATAATGTAATTATTCCTACTTTGTAGATAAGGACGAACGAGAGTGGGGAGGCTGAACCACGTATCTGAACCGCACGTGACAGAGTCGGGACACACGCTGACCTCTCTGGGTCTCTCCGACCCAACCAGTCAGTGGGGTCTGTCCCTGGGGGTCCATGTCCCTTGGTGGGGTGCAGGCTCCTGTCCTGCCTCAAGCAGCGCAGCCTGGAGAGAGGAGCCCGGCTGTGTGACGGAAGCAGCCCCCTGGCCTGGGTGCGGGACTGGGCCCCGGTTTGCTGCCTGTCTGTGTGCATCTCACTCCGTGTCACTGGTCACGTGGTGCCCGCCCCCTTCCTAACAGGAAAGACACCCCAGCTCGGCCTCGGGTGCTCAGCCCTGGGGTCTCCTGGCTCCAACCACAGGGTTAGCGTGGGGCTCCAGGGCTCCTTACACGATGTCCCTCCCTGCCCCAGCAGCCAGCCCAGCATGGCTTCCAACATGCCTGGCTCGGGGAGCAGGGGCCTGGCCGTCCTGTGCACGGGGAGCTGCGCGGGCTCCTGCCCACCTGAACCCCAGGTCTCCGGGACGGCTGCACTGGATGATTTCTGAGTCCTTTCTTACTTTTCAATCTTCTAACTTTATCGGAGTCATCCCTAATGTTGGCTCTGTCTTTGTTTAATTGGAGCCTACTTGAGCTACAGCGTTGTCTCGGCTTCAGGTTGCGGCTCAAGGATCCAGGTGTACATGCACGGAGGAGCGTCCCCGTGTTACACGCAGGCCCTGCCGGTGATCCACTCCATATGAAGGGCCGTGTGTCTGCTGATCCTGACCTCCCAACTGGCTCTGTTTTGCATAAAGGTGGATGACGGCCTTCCCTGAGTCATGTGAGTGATCCTTCCCAGAAGTTAGGGTACATAACTGGTTCTCACTGTCATCTGCAAACACCAAGCTTTCTGGAAGGGAGCTGAGCAAAGAACCCAGCCCATGGGATGGCCAGCACCACGATTCTGGCCTCCTCCCCAGACCAAACCCTTGAGGCTGGCTGGGCCTCAGCTCCCACTTCAGGGAGCTGGGGCATGGCTCTCTTCCCATCAAATTCTCAGGAAAACATCTAGGTGATGTTGAAAGCTGTAGAAGGAAACCAATGTCCCCCGCTTCTATTAANTCGTTCTCGACTGTGGAGGAAAGCATCAGTGTCTCCATAATCTGAAGGTTTTAGTAGATGGCTTCCCTGGTGGCTCAGATAGTAAAGAATCTGTCCGCCGTGCAGGAGACCCGGGTTGGGTCTCTGAGTCAGGAAGATCCCCTGGAGAAGAGAATGGCGTCTCCAGTGTTCTCGCCTGGAGAATTCCATGGGCAGAGCCTGCTGGGCTACAGTCCAAGGGTCGCAAAGGGTTGGGCACAACTGAGCGACTGACACGCGCACTTTTACCAGATTGAAGAACTTCCCTTCAGCCGCTAGATGCCTGAGAAGGTTTGTCTTGAACGGGTTTTAATTTTTACAAAATTGTGTTATGATTCTATTGAAATGAATCTATTACTTTCTTTTTTTATTCAATTTCAATGAGTTTCCATTTCTAGGGTCTCCGATTTTCAAACATTAAACCAGCTTTACATTCATAGGATAAAGCCCACTTGGTCATGATGTATTTTCCACATGTATTGTTGGATTCAATGTGTTAACATTTCGTTAAAGATTTCAGCATCAATGTTCTTAGAAGATACAGGTCTATAATTTGTTTTTTTCTGTGAGTCTTTTTCTCAGGTTTGGGTATTACAATTATGCTGCCCTCGATAAATGAGTTTAAAAGTATCCTTTTTCTATTTCCTAAAAGATTATTGAAGGATTGATGGTTTTTCTGCCTTATATTTGAAAGAATTCTCCAGCGAAACCCTCTGGGTCTAGGATTCTCTTGTGGGAAATTACTTTGATAGGAATTTTAAGGTCTTGGATAGATATAAACTTACTTGGCTTTTTCCTTTCACTTTGTGTAATTTTTCATAAGCTGTATTTTTTTGAGGAATCTGTCCATTTCAATTTTCATTTATTGACAAATGTCAAAAGACAAATGTCAAACTGTCAGATCTATCAAATTATGGGCATAAGCCTGTTTGTAGTATTTCTTTCCTATACTTCTGCAGATGCCTGCAGGATCTGTAATGTTCTCCCTTCCTTCATGACTAATACTATCAGTTGTTGCTTTCTCTCTTTTTTGCTGAATTATTTTGCAGGAGTTTGTGACTTTATTAGTATTTTCAGTAGACCTCGCTGGGCGTCGTCCTGTTCCCGGCTGCTATGGGCTGCTCCTGATTTACTTCTGCTCCCAGTTCTATCATTTCCTTCCTTCTAGCTACTTTGGGTTTCATGTACTCATTTTTTTTTTCTAGTTTCTTGAAGTGGAAAATTAGATCATTGACTTAAATCACTTTCTTTCTAAAATAAACATTTTGAAGTTATAAATTTCCCTCTGAACACGGCTTTAACTACATTTCATAAACTGTGATATGCAGTATTTTTATTTTCATTCAATTTGAATTATTTCTCTTTTGCATTGTGATTTCTCCTTTGACATATGGGGCTTTTTCAAGTTCATCATTTAACATAAAAATATTTGGAACTTTTCTGGAGCTCTTATTCTTATTGATTTCAGATGCAATTCCATTGTTGCCGTAAGATACATTCTGTAATATTTCAATCTTCTGAAGTTGATTAAGTGTCGTTTTATGGCCTGGCATATGAATTATCATGATAAGCATTCCATGTATGCTTGAAAATAATGTAAAATCTGCAGACTTGGGCAGAGTTTCCATCAATGTCAGTTAAGCCACTGATATCCTATAATTTAGGTTTATAATTTAAGTGGATAAATTTATAAACAAAGAGATTTATAATCGTAATTCATAATTGAGACTCTCTGTCTTTACTGGTTCTTTTTGTCTAGTTATTTCATAGATTCCTGACAACACGGGTGGACTACGCCTAGTAAATTCTGCCATTTTCGGTGCAGCTATCTTGAACGTCTAGTCCTGAAGCTTTTTGTGCAAAGCATGTATGGTTATGTCTTGCTGATAGGGCTTCATTAGTGTGAAGTGGTTTTCTTTATATTTGGTGATACGTTTTGCCTCAAAGCCTATTTATATATATTACATATTATTATATCTATATATTGTATATCTATTTCATATACATCTATTTTTACATATAGGAGTCCCTGGTGGGTCAATGGTAAAGAACCCCCATGCCAACACAGGAGACCAGGGTCCAATCCCTGGACTGGGAAGATCCCCTGGCGGAGGGAATGGTGGCCCACTGCAGTATTCTTATCTGCAGAATCCCATGGACAGAGAAGCCTGGTGAGCTACAGTCCAGGGGGTCACAAGAGTTGGACACGACTTAGTGACTAAACCACCACCAGCAGCATTTTTATGAAATATATATATATCTGCCTTTTTCACCTGCATTCAGACTAGTCCTATATAAGTGTTCAACAGCTTCTGCCAGTGGCCACTGAGCTGGGCAGCTGGGCAGCTGAGCCCTGGAATGTCTCTGTGCTCTGTGTTGAAGACTAGGTTCCCGGGTATAGAATCCTAGGTTGGCAGATGCTCTCAGCGCCTCTGTTTAAAATGTGATTCCAGTGTCTTCTGGTCTCTGTTCCAGAAGAGACCTCTCTGGTTGCAGCGCCATTTGCCTTAGGCAAGACGCCTTTTTCCTCTAATTGCTTTTCGACTTCATATTTATGCTTGGATTTCAGGAACTTAACTATGACATGCCTAGAGGTCTGCAGTTTGGGTTTCTCTTCTCTTATCCTACTTGGAATTCTTTGAGGTTGTTGGATTTGTAAACTTGATGTTTTTTGAAGCATTCAGTACACTTTAAACTATTATTTCTTCAAATCTATTTTTCCATTCCAGTATCTTTCTCACTGCTTTTTGGAACTTTAATTACAGATGTGTTAGATTCCTTGATCTCTGTTTAACTCCAGGCTTTGGAAGCTTTGTTCATTTTCTTCAATGCTTTTTCTGTCCTTCAGAATTGATCACTTCTATTGACCTATTTTCTTTTTTTTTTTT
>SJYW01041160.1:286223-301107 GCA_006410735.1 Raphicerus campestris | reverse complement strand
AAAAAACTTACTTTTACCATTGAACATCTTAGATGTCTTTGTTAAAAACCAATGGGCCATGTAAGGGTGGGCTTTGGAACCTCCATTTTCCTCCACTGTTTACTAATGTCTATTTTATATTCTCAGGCTAAAACCACACTGCTTGACTTCTGGACTTTCCAATAAGCCTTGATGTCAAGTATCACAAGCCCTCTCACAGTCTTGAGGCTGGTCTATCTCTCTGAGGCTTCTAAATCAATGTTAGACTCACTTTTCTAAATGCTTACTGTGTAAGACTGGGATTGTACTGAAAACATTATCAAATTGGAGACGAGCGACAGCTTACCAGTACTGAGCCTTCCAGCCTTTCATGAACATGGTGCCTGCCTCTTCATTTACTGAGGGACTCCCTATTTTCTCTCATCAAAGCTTTGTCATTTCAGTGTGACATACTCTGCATGTCTTTTGTTAACTTTATTTCTAAGTACTTTATGCTTTTTTGATGCTTTTACACACACATTGATTTTTTTTTTAATTTTACTTTCCACCTGGCTGCTGCTAATTTATAAAAAATTCACCTGTATTTCTGAATATGGACCTTCATCCTGAGACTTTGTTAAATGTACAGATTTGTCCTAATAAGGTTTTGTTGTGGAGGTTGTTGTCAAAAACTTAGGATTTTCTGTGTAAATAATCAGCTTGTCTGAGACAGCACAGTTTTGTCTCCTTACTTCTATTTCTTCTTCTTATCTTAGTGCACTGGCGGGACCCCCATACGAAGCTGAATGTCGTGATGGTAAGAGGCGTCCCCGCCTCGTTCTCGACTGTGGAGGAAAGCATCAGTGTCTCCATAATCTGAAGGTTTTAGTAGATGGCTTCCCTGGTGGCTCAGATAGTAAAGAATCTGTCCGCCGTGCAGGAGACCCGGGTTGGGTCTCTGAGTCAGGAAGATCCCCTGGAGAAGAGAATGGCGTCTCCAGTGTTCTCGCCTGGAGAATTCCATGGGCAGAGCCTGCTGGGCTACAGTCCAAGGGTCGCAAAGGGTTGGGCACAACTGAGCGACTGACACGCGCACTTTTACCAGATTGAAGAACTTCCCTTCAGCCGCTAGATGCCTGAGAAGGTTTGTCTTGAACGGGTTTTAATTTTTACAAAATTGTGTTATGATTCTATTGAAATGAATCTATTACTTTCTTTTTTTATTCAATTTCAATGAGTTTCCATTTCTAGGGTCTCCGATTTTCAAACATTAAACCAGCTTTACATTCATAGGATAAAGCCCACTTGGTCATGATGTATTTTCCACATGTATTGTTGGATTCAATGTGTTAACATTTCGTTAAAGATTTCAGCATCAATGTTCTTAGAAGATACAGGTCTATAATTTGTTTTTTTCTGTGAGTCTTTTTCTCAGGTTTGGGTATTACAATTATGCTGCCCTCGATAAATGAGTTTAAAAGTATCCTTTTTCTATTTCCTAAAAGATTATTGAAGGATTGATGGTTTTTCTGCCTTATATTTGAAAGAATTCTCCAGCGAAACCCTCTGGGTCTAGGATTCTCTTGTGGGAAATTACTTTGATAGGAATTTTAAGGTCTTGGATAGATATAAACTTACTTGGCTTTTTCCTTTCACTTTGTGTAATTTTTCATAAGCTGTATTTTTTTGAGGAATCTGTCCATTTCAATTTTCATTTATTGACAAATGTCAAAAGACAAATGTCAAACTGTCAGATCTATCAATTTATGGGCATAAGCCTGTTTGTAGTATTTCTTTCCTATACTTCTGCAGATGCCTGCAGGATCTGTAATGTTCTCCCTTCCTTCATGACTAATACTATCAGTTGTTGCTTTCTCTCTTTTTTGCTGAATTATTTTGCAGGAGTTTGTGACTTTATTAGTATTTTCAGTAGACCTCGCTGGGCGTCGTCCTGTTCCCGGCTGCTATGGGCTGCTCCTGATTTACTTCTGCTCCCAGTTCTATCATTTCCTTCCTTCTAGCTACTTTGGGTTTCATGTACTCATTTTTTTTTCCTAGTTTCTTGAAGTGGAGAATTAGATCATTGACTTAAATCACTTTCTTTCTAAAATAAACATTTTGGAGTTATAAATTTCCCTCTGAACACGGCTTTAACTACATTTCATAAACTGTGATATGCAGTATTTTTATTTTCATTCAATTTGAATTATTTCTCTTTCGCATTGTGATTTCTCCTTTGACATATGGGGCTTTTTCAAGTTCATCATTTAACATAAAAATATTTGGAACTTTTCTGGAGCTCTTATTCTTATTGATTTCAGATGCAATTCCATTGTTGCCGTAAGATACATTCTGTAATATTTCAATCTTCTGAAGTTGATTAAGTGTCGTTTTATGGCCTGGCATATGAATTATCATGATAAGCATTCCATGTATGCTTGAAAATAATGTAAAATCTGCAGACTTGGGCAGAGTTTCCATCAATGTCAGTTAAGCCACTGAGATCCTATAATTTAGGTTTATAATTTAAGTGGATAAATTTATAAACATAGAGATTTATAATCGTAATTCATAATTGAGACTCTCTGTCTTTACTGGTTCTTTTTGTCTAGTTATTTCATAGATTCCTGACAACACGGGTGGACTACGCCTAGTAAATTCTGCCATTTTCGGTGCAGCTATCTTGAACGTCTAGTCCTGAAGCTTTTTGTGCAAAGCATGTATGGTTATGTCTTGCTGATAGGGCTTCATTAGTGTGAAGTGGTTTTCTTTATATTTGGTGATACGTTTTGCCTCAAAGCCTATTTATATATATTACATATTATTATATCTATATATTGTATATCTATTTCATATACATCTATTTTTATATATAGGAGTCCCTGGTGGGTCAATGGTAAAGAACCCCCATGCCAACACAGGAGACCAGGGTCCAATCCCTGGACTGGGAAGATCCCCTGGCAGAGGGAATGGTGGCCCACTGCAGGATTCTTATCTGCAGAATCCCATGGACAGAGAAGCCTGGTGAGCTACAGTCCAGGGGGTCACAAGAGTTGGACATGACTTAGTGACTAAACCACCACCAGCAGCATTTTTANCCTGGTGGGTCAATGGTAAAGAACCCCCATGCCAACACAGGAGACCAGGGTCCAATCCCTGGACTGGGAAGATCCCCTGGCGGAGGGAATGGTGGCCCACTGCAGTATTCTTATCTGCAGAATCCCATGGACAGAGAAGCCTGGTGAGCTACAGTCCAGGGGGTCACAAGAGTTGGACACGACTTAGTGACTAAACCACCACCAGCAGCATTTTTATGAAATATATATATATCTGCCTTTTTCACCTGCATTCAGACTAGTCCTATATAAGTGTTCAACAGCTTCTGCCAGTGGCCACTGAGCTGGGCAGCTGGGCAGCTGAGCCCTGGAATGTCTCTGTGCTCTGTGTTGAAGACTAGGTTCCCGGGTATAGAATCCTGGGTTGGCAGATGCTCTCAGCGCCTCTGTTTAAAATGTGATTCCAGTGTCTTCTGGTCTCTGTTCCAGAAGAGACCTCTCTGGTTGCAGCGCCATTTGCCTTACGCAAGACGCCTTTTTCCTCTAATTGCTTTTCGACTTCATATTTATGCTTGGATTTCAGGAACTTAACTATGACATGCCTAGAGGTCTGCAGTTTGGGTTTCTCTTCTCTTATCCTACTTGGAATTCTTTGAGGTTGTTGGATTTGTAAACTTGATGTTTTTTGAAGCATTCAGTACACTTTAAACTATTATTTCTTCAAATCTATTTTTCCATTCCAGTATCTTTCTCGCTGCTTTTTGGAACTTTAATTACAGATGTGTTAGATTCCTTGATCTCTGTTTAACTCCAGGCTTTGGAAGCTTTGTTCATTTTCTTCAATGCTTTTTCTGTCCTTCAGAATTGATCACTTCTATTGACCTATTTTCTTTTTTTTTTTTTTCCTATTCTTTCTTTATTTTTGGCTGCACTGGTCTTTGGTGTGGCAAATGGGCTTCTCTCTGATTTCATGATGCAGGCTTAGTTCCCCTGCAGTATGTGGGGTCTTAGTTTCCCCACCAAGGATGGAAGCCACATCCCCTGCATGAGAAGGCAGATTCTTAGCCACTGGGCCATCAGGGAAGTCCTATTGATCTGTTTTCAAGTTCACTGATTCTTCTGTTATCTGACTTCATTCTTCTGTGAAGTCAATTCTGCGACTACTTCAGTTCTATTTTTGAATATTTAAAGCCAATAATTTCTACTTACCAGTTATCTTCCAGAGCTCTCCAGCTATTCATTTACGAGGCATTACTTTCCTGTATCTTCTGGCATACACGTTATTAAGCTCTTTAGTGTATACCTATGCTCACTGCAGCATCTCGCTCACTTGAGTTGGTTGTAATTTGCTGTTTCTTTAAGTACGAGTCCATTTTCTTTCTTCTTCACACATCTGTGGAATGCTTAGTCACTCAGTCGCATCTGACTCTGTGACACCACAGACTGTAGCCCTCGAGGANACTTGAGTTGGTTGTAATTTGCTGTTTCTTTAAGTACGAGTCCATTTTCTTGCTTCTTCACACATCTGTGGAATGCTTAGTCACTCAGTCGCATCTGACTCTGTGACACCACAGACTGTAGCCCTCAAGGAGCCTCTGTCATGGGATTTTTCAGGCAAGAATACTGAATGGGTTGCCATTTACTTTTCCAGGGGCTCTTCCTGACCCAGGAATCAAACCTGCGTTTCTTCCTTCTTCACTGGCAGGTAGATTCTTTGCCACTGTGCCAATCACTATTAAACACAAGTCATTATGGATGAAACACTGTAGTTTCTGGATTATTTTACGCTTCTCTGGAGAATAATTTTTATTTCAGCAAGCAGTTATTTTCAGGTCAGTTCAGTTCAGTCGCTCAGTCATGTCCGATTCTTTGTGACCCCATGGACTGCAGCACACCAGCCCTCCCTGTTCTTCACTGTCTGCCAGAGCTTGCTCAAACTCATGTCCATCAAGTCGGTGATGCCATCCAACCATCTCATCCTCTGTCGTTCCCTTCTCCTCTTGCCTTCAAACTTTCCCAGCTCAGGGTCTTTTCCAATGAGTCAGCTCTTTGCATCAGATGGCCAAAGTATTGGAGTTTCAGCTTCAGCATCAGTCCTCCCAATGAATACTCAGGGTTTATTTCCTTTAGGACTGACTGGTTGGATCTCCTTGCTGTCCAGGGGACTCTCAAGAGTCTTCTCCAATACCACAGTTCAAAAGCATCAATTCTTTGGTGCTCAGCTTTCTTTATAGCACAACTCTCACATTCATACATGACTACTGCAAAAACCATAGCTTTGACTAGACGGATTTTTGTTGGCAAAGTAATGTTTCTGCTTTTTAATATGCAGTTAGTTTGGCAGGGCTCAAACCCCATACTCTGCAGTAGACAACAGCTAAATTCTCTGTTTAATTGTACTGGTTTCCAGATGCCACTTTCTCAGCCTTCAACACACAGCTCAGCTCAGCAGTCAGCTGCAGTTGGGTGGGCTGTATATGACAGTCTGTGGCACCTTTCTTTCATCATTTTATAACTTTCTAGATGGTCAGCCAGCCCCAGGGTCCCTCAGTCTAGAAACTCTGCAGGTGTCTGCCATCCCAGCAACAAACTGGGGATCGGGGAGGACCCTCAAGCAAAGAGGCGTGAACTCAAAAATATTGCCACCTTTGTGGCTTATATTTAAGAGTGGGCTCCTCTCCAGCTTCTGCCTATTATCCGTTACTCTCCATTGACATTGAAAGGGTTTTTACTATTATTATATTCTGTTTAGCTTTTGCAATGATTATCCTTGGGAGAGTTAACCTGATAAGCTACTCTGTCATTACCACAGCCTTGAACTTCCATATCTTGCATTTTGGGTATTGCCTATGATAAACCTAGGCTTCCCAGGTGGCTCAGTGGCAAAGCATCTGTCTGCCAGTGCAGAAGATGCAGGTTCCATCCTTGAGTCAGGAAGACCCCCTGGAGTAGGAAATGGTAACCTACTCCAGTATTCCTGCCTAGAAAATCCCATGGACAGAGGAAGCTGGCGGGCTACAGTCCATGGCGTCACAGAGTCAGTCACGACTGAGTGACTAAGCACACGGGATAAGCTTGGTAGGTTTTTGGTGCCCAAATCTGTCCTGAACTCGCATTAGACGTTTCTCTTCCTTTAATNCCTTCTCATAGGCGAGGAAGCACACTCGGAAGGGTGTCTCGTGTGCTCAGGCTTACAAGGCTGTGAGTAACTGAAAGATGCGTGCCAACACCTATTAAAATGTCATTTTTGAAACAAGGGGAAAAAAACACCCACATTCAATCCTCCAGGTCACTCCTCGCCCCTCTCCGTGTTGCTGTGTCTTGTTTTTCTTGAGTGAGCAGAAGAACCCTTTCACTGGTTACAGGCTGTCTCCCAGGCTGGGCCCTCCCACCCAGAAAAGAAAAGGACCCCAGCACCCAGAGAACCTCACCGTCCCAGGACGCCCGCTCCTTCTGCTCAAGGTCCCTGCGGACCGGGAGCACAGGACCCGGCCCTCCTCCCGTGAGCCTGGCGGTGACACGGGCCGCCTGCCTGGACCCCACGATGGGAGGGCGTGCAGCCCGAAGGCTGGTGGGAGAAAGGGCCCCTTGGGGCTCACACAGGTGTTGCAGAGGGCCTGGGGGAGGACGCAGCCTAGCCAGGCCCGCCTGCCACCACGTCGGCTCCAACAGTCCCGCTCACTCAGAAAAGGAGACGGGGAGACGGCGGGAGGGGGTCTCTTGGCAGAGGAGGGGCCCCGAGTCGAGAGAGGCCACAGTGCTGCATCCCCCGGGAGCAGGACACTCGGAGCCCTCTCCTGATTCGGCATCAAGGCCTCCGAGCCTACCATCGCCCCCACTCCCTCCTGCCTCCATTCTATGAGAGCCCAGTTAAGCTCAACACTGATATTGGTGCTCCTGCCTCAGAGATAAAAATAACTGGTGGAGCTGAACGGAGTTCTGTCCCAGTTTATTTAAGGTATAATCTCAAGCATCCCTTTGTCCTAATTACGGCGCCGCTCCCCAAAGGCGGGAGCACAGAGAAAGCCTGAGAGCAGGCCACGTTGTCTTTCCGATCTTCAGTGTGACTCTCTCGAATATTTACAACCCTCCCCAGAGCCGGGGTGGGGTGGGGGGTGCTTCCCGGGTGGCACTGCGGTAAAGAGCCTGCCTGCCAGTGCAGGAGACATAAGAGACGCGGGTTCCATCCCCGAGTTGGGAAGATCCCCTGGAGGAGGGCATGGCAACCCGCTCCAGTGTTCTTGCCTGGAGAGTCCTATGGACAGAGGAGCCTGGCGGGTACAGTCCATGGCATCGCAGAGCCGGACACACCTGCGTGACCACACGCGCACAGAGGAGGGGTAAGAAGGCTCAGCTTTGCCTCTTGGAGAAGAAAGTGGGGAGAAGATGCAGCCAGGCCTTCCTGAGGAACTCAGGCTCAGTTCTTCCAAGATCAAGAGACGGTTACACTCCTCAGCCGTGGTGACGGCCCCTCCATATGTGCAGCCAGGTGCCACTTCCGTCCTTCGTGAGGACCGTTCACACACCTGGGGCTCACAGCGCTATGGGCAACGCCCAGCGCCAGCCACGGCCGTCGGAACCTGCCGCCCAGACATTGGCTAACATCTGAATGTCTCATCTCACAGCAAGTTTCATGGAAATCCATTTTTAAAATTTATAAATATATATATATGTATATATACATTAGAGGTCTACTCTAGCTCCAATCCACCTGCAATGCAGGAGACCTGGGTTCAGTTCCTGGGTGGGGAAGATCCTTTGGAGAAGGAAATGGCAACCCACTCCCGTATTCTTGCCTAGATAATCCCATGGACAGAGGAGCCTGGCCAGCTAGTCTCTAGGGTCCTAAAAAGTCGGACACGACTTAGCAACTAAACAGCATATAATTTATGGGAAAGTGCGTAGGCAGACATTCTGGTTCTGGATGCTCTGCAAATCCATCTGAAGGTATAGCTTGAGGCCCTGAGTAAAGTAACTTATTCCATTAAAAGTAGAAAAACCCTTCAAACAGGACTGGGAACAAACAAGTGGGACATTCCAGCAGCCTGAGTCACTTCCTGCCAGCCAGCCCCGCCCTCCCGCGCTTCAGGCCTCGTCCACCACTACAGAGGCCTCCCAGGTGCAGGTCTGGGTGGACCCTTCCTGCTCAAAGGCCGAAACGAGCGATACCATCTAGGAGTCCTCCCCTCAAGCCTCCCCACTGAAAACTCTCCTGAAGAAGCTGAACCTTCATGAAAGAGCTGCTCTGTCCTGATGCCGGTGGCGGGTGAGCGTGAGTTCTGTGAAAGTGTTTCGCAAGCCCCCACTGTGTGAAAGGCAGCCCAGGCGGGGTCCTGGGCTCTGGGGCTCGCTGCTGCACTGTCGAATGGGATGACAGTGAACCTTCTCTGTGTCCCAAATGGGTTATAACTGCTCCACGCAGAGGGTGCCTTCAGTACGCGGTGTGCCAGCCGCAAAGAACTTCATCACTTACAGTGAATCACACACATACGCAAATAAGAACATTATTTAAATGAGAGGCCCTTCACTTAGAGAAACCGTCTCACAGTTACTTCAAGATCCAGTTAGATTTAAAGCTTCATTTGGGAAACAGAAGATGGAAATGAACTCTTCTCCTAAGGCTGTCTGGATCAGGGTCAACAGTGCGTCTCATTTGACTTCATCGAGCAGCAAGTCTGCCCAGGTAACAGTTGAGCCGAAGGGCTCCGCCCAGGACCTTGGCACCAGGGAAGGACGGGAAAGGGGTGGGGGGACGGTTAGCCATGCTCACCACACTCATGGGACTTCTCTTTAGCTGCTGTTTAGGAAAAGAACAGTCTACTTGGGGCTTCCCTAGTGGCTCAGATGGTAAAGAATCTGCCTGCAATGCAGGAGACCCAGATTCAGTCCCTGGGTTGGGAAGTCCCCCTGGAGAAGGAAATGGCCACTCACTCCAGTATTCTTGCCTGGAGAATCCCATGGATGGAGAAGACTGGCGGGCCACAGTCCCTGGGGTCGCAGAGTCAGCCATGACTGGTGATTCCCAGTACATTTGAGATGAAGAAATTCAGGCCTTAGACTACAGTTCCTAAAACAGAACACCCTGACATGTAAACACACAGATGTCACATGGAGGAGTCAGCGCTGAGTTTTCGGAAAGTTAAAATAAGCCTTAAAATCACATGGTGAGCCCCCTGACCTTTGGCAGGACCTGTGAGCCCCTGAAGGTATGACTAGCAACTCAGGTTTCTGCAGACAACCTCCTAAGGCTTGCCTGCTTCAAAAGCACACGGCTTTGCCATAAGCCCGTTGTATCAGCTCTCATTATTGCTTGAAAATAAGGACAATGTTAACTGTCCTCTGCTTTGATTTAAAATATATATAATATCAAGGTGTATTTGATTAGTCATGTCCAACTGTGTAACTCCATGGATTATACAGTCTGTGGAATTCTCCAGGCCAGAATACTGCAGTGGGTAGCCTTTCCCTTCTCCAGGGGATCTTCCCAACCCAGGGATCGAACCCAGGTCTCCTGCATTGCAGGCGGATTCTTTACCAGCTGAGCCACCAGGGAAGCCCATATATAACATTACATATAACAGTACATAAGTATATGATATCAACATGACATATTCATAAAACAGGTCATATGAAGAAGGGAAAGGCCTAACAGCAGGGATCATCCATCTGAGAAAAGATTTTTTACATTAAAGGAGTTGCTGGAAAGTGTTTTTGAACTTGAAGCTTCCAGAGGCATTGAAGCAGGTGCTTCTTGACAAACCCAAGAGAAGGCGGCTAAGGCTGAGGGCGACAAGACCCCAAGCGGGGCCCCTAGAGAGGACACCGGGACAGGAGGAAGCGTCTGCAGGCTCTGGGGAGTCGGAGTTCCTGGAGCCAGGCGCAGAGAGCGGAGCGGGTCGCGGGGCTTCTGGCAGGTCCCAGCCGCACCTGCCCGATGCTCCAGCCAGACAGCCCTGGCCTGCAGGCGTGGGTGTCTGAGACGGTGCGGGCACCCCGCGTGGACTTGAGGGCCAGGAGCGGCAGCGTAGTGTGGAGCCGCCGAGGCTCCCCGCTTCCCTGGCTCTCCCAGTAGGCGCGCGCTCACCTCCCCACCTCTGGGCTCAGCCCCACAGCCAGGTCAGGGCGGTCCTGGTCTGCTTGCNCGGGGCTTCTGGCAGGTCCCAGCCGCACCTGCCCAATGCTCCAGCCAGACAGCCCTGGCCTGCAGGCGTGGGTGTCTGAGACAGTGCGGGCACCCCGCGTGGACTTGAGGGCCAGGAGCGGCAGCGTGGTGTGGAGCCGCCGAGGCTCCCCGCTTCCCTGGCTCTCCCAGTAGGCGCGCGCTCACCTCCCCACCTCTGGGCTCAGCCCCACAGCCAGGTCAGGGCGGTCCTGGTCTGCTTGCATGAAAGCCTGAGCCAGGCTCCAAGCTGGGGCCCCAACAGCAGGCCACAGGAATCCTCCCACCAGAGCATCCTTCCCCCAGGCTCTCTGCCCGAGCCCGGACCCCTGGTACAGGCAGACTGCAGGCACCGGACCCAGCACACCATCAGCGGAGCTGGAGCCGGACGCTGCGGGGAGCTCAGGCCTGCTGACCGGCTGGAGAGAAAGGCAGAGCTGCAAAGGCTGGCCCTGGGAGGCTGGCTGTGGTGACCTAGGGGGCCAAGGCGCGGTGCGGGCAACCACCATCCCCACGCAAGTCCTCACAAAGCAGGCACGGAGACGCCAATGGGGGTGCCGGCACACGGAGACCCCAGAGGAGGGTGTGCCCCTCAGTGAGCGGCTCACTCCTCCAGCCAAGGGAAAACATGCTCCTTCCCCAGCTACGCACGGCGTCGTTTGAGGGAAAAAAAAACAACAAAAACGTGCTGATTAAGGCTTGTCCAGTTACTCTGGCTCTGAACGTTAAATAACCGGGGACATCGAGCTGACCCATGAACCTCTCCCCGGGAGGGGGAGGAGGAACTGGGCCCCCATTGGCACTGTGCCCACAGCAGGGAGCTGCCTGCCCCGGGGCAAAGTGGCCTTCTCGGACCCGGGGACACACGCTTTCTCCTCTCCTGACCTCCCTGGCAGTCGATCGTGCTGGCCCAGTGATGACAAGCGGCCCAGCGATGACAGGTCTTATGGGGTTGCATTTCTACCTGATGGTTTCATGTTCAAAAATCGCCATAAACCAAAACACGGTAAGACCCCCAGACCACATCCGTGCGCGTAGCGCCCAGCTCAGAGAAACTGCACACGATTTCAGGGTCAGAGTCAATGGCGGGGGCATCGGAAGACTCTGGAAAT
Source organism: Raphicerus campestris (assembly GCA_006410735.1). NCBI lineage: Eukaryota > Metazoa > Chordata > Mammalia > Artiodactyla > Bovidae > Raphicerus > Raphicerus campestris. The sequence goes on along the minus strand of SJYW01041160.1, from coordinate 289,822 downwards.
AAGTGACAACTTCCTCCCTCGTTGGCCTCCCCCAAGGACCCCTGCCTCACCCCGTGGCAGGGGCCATACCCCAGGGCTCCTTCTGGACGCCCCCCTCTAGAGCACCCCAAATTCACGTTCAAGCTGCTCCCAAAGGCCTGCCGGGTTTCCAATAAAGGGGCCGCTGTCATGCACTTCCTGACAGCCCGTCTCACCAGCTGAACCCGAGACCCCGCACACACGCCCACCCCCACCCAGCAGCCTCAGTGATCTTACAGCCACAATCTGAGCTGGTCACCGTGTGCCCCAAACGTCCAGTGCCTTTCCAAGACCCCCTAGATCAACCCCACACCTGCCCCTGACCCGCATGCGCCTCCGCCAAGCCCACACCCCGTGTCCCTGACCCTCCTCCCACCCCAGGGCCTTTGCACAGGCTGCTCCTCCCACAGACTCCTCCGCCCTAGGCTCTGCTCCGCTGAATGCCACGCACCCACGAAGCTCCCCCAGCCCCTCTGTATGCCCTCACATGCTCTGCTTCTCCAGGAAGGTGACACTCACGTTCTAGTGGAATTAACTAACATCCACGCTCTGGCAAGAATGCCTTCTGATGCTTGCATGTCCTCTCTGCCCAGCACAGCTCTACTTCCTGCTGAAGTTTCCAGTGGGTGAATAAGCAAACCAGTCAAAACAGTCGATGCATTGATTCCACGGTGCGTGCGACCCAAGTGAGCTCCAGTGGGGGAGTGGGTTTCTCCCCAGGGTGACTGAGACGACCTCGACACATCGGGGCTTAGTCCTAGGATGATGCACGAACGCCTGGGTGACGCGTCTGTGGCGTCAGCACAGACGCAGTCGGGAGAGCCCTCTGTGGACAAAGCAGCTGAGCGCAAGTGTGATCCGGGCCCTGCAGGCTCGCGGCCCCAGGGGAGGTGAAGTGCCCCCGGAGTCACCCCACGTGGGCCACCTGGCTGCCAGCATCCGGGCGCCAGGGAGACCCATTTCCAAAGACCACTGGCCCTGGGAGGAGGATGGACCCCAACAGCCCCGACCAGGCAGGGAGGGAGCCGGTCTGCCGCGGGCCCCTTGCTGCTCCAGGAGAAGTCAGGGCCCACAGAGGGTGGCTCCCAAGTCCAGCACAGAGCCTGAGAGTGGCCCGGAGGCTTGAGAGTGCCGCCAGCACCCGTCATCCCTGCGGTCCCGCCTCCAAGGGCCGAGCGTCTCCCTTCTGACCCCTGCGGCTTCCTCGTCCAGCGGGTCCTCATGGGCGCTCGACGTGAGCCTTGCACACACGGGCCTCGTGCCCAGTGCTGAGGATGGGCACCCCAAGGCCTCCCCTGGCTGGCACACTCCCCCACCCCACAGTCAGCATGACCCCTGATGATGGGCTGACATCCTAACCACTCAGGGGCTCATGTCTCTTCCCCTTTTCGCTCTTAGGAGGTCAGCAAGGAAACTGCAGGCATTTGAGAGCAACTCGCGCGCCTCCACACTCCCAGGACACGCTGCCAAGCCAGAGTTCTAAGCGAATCGGTGAAACAACATGACGGCATTGTGGGTGAGTCGAGGGCTCGCCTCCAGTGCATTAAGATGTTTTAGAGCTCGCTGGCAAGCCCCAACCTCAAAACCCTGATTATTTATTTATGCCCTTTTTTGTCTAAGAAGTTAAATCCCCAAAGCATCTCAATTTAGATCAAAAGCAATTTACCAAACTCCACCTGGCACACCTGTGCCTTGTGACTTGTTAATTACCCGCTTAGCATTTCCAGGGCTGCATGGAGAAGCAAGCCTTACCGGCTACAGGGGGAGCCTCTGATACCCGCTCCTGGGACAGAGCCTTCCAGAACGCCCGAGGTGTTTACCTGAGGAGGCTTTCCAGGGCGAGGAACTCCGAGCACCCAGCAAACAGACACATAAATGCAAGTGAGCTTGCTGACATGCTTCTTGGCTACCTGATCAAATTATATAATGGCACTAATGTATCTTATCACTCGTGATCTATTGCACACAGGATCATTAAGTCCTAGCACCCCATTTATTTCTCCAGAGCCCTTGGTTTACAATTTGGCATTAGGATATGAAGAATAACAATAATTACTTGCTTTTTACATTGCTTCAAACGAAAGAAATCGTTAAATTGCACACATGAAAAGATGATCTCATTTCTAAGCTGTCTCTCTCAGCTTGCCTGCTCTTTGGTTTTCCTTTCCTCCTTTCTTCTTTTTTCTTTTTCTTTCTCTTCTTTCTCTCCCTTCCTTCCCCCTCTCACACACTCTAAGCAATCATCAAAGTATCTTCTTCGGGAGCATAAGCAGTGGTTACGAACGCTGAGCAATTAAAAAGAAAGGGAGTTTATTACAGCAACCCAATGCAGAAAAGTTTTGTCTTTTCAGTATGACGAGACGGAAAGCATGACCTTTACCGAGCTCCAGAGGCAGGCAAAGCGTGCAGTGTCGTGAGTACGCCATGTCCCAGGCGAGAAGCTTCTCCATCTTAAATAGCTCCCTGCTTTTTAAGTTCAACTCTGAGAGAGCTGAATAGGCTGCCTGCTTTGAGAACATCTACAAAATTAAGATTACAAAATGTATTGGCTTCTGGAAGTCAGTAGCAAAGCCGCAGCTCAATGCCTCGCAACAGCGGCTTTCTGATCCTCCCCAAAGAAGAAATCACTCCCCCTTAAGCCCCCACAGTTCTTTATTTTTATCCCTCCCACAAAACCTGCTGCGTTTTAACTTGTATCGTAATTGTAATTATGTCCCAGCTCATTCATTATGCCGTAAGCCCCTTTAAAGCCAGATTCTATCACTGACTCCTCTCTGTATCCTTCCCTGCCCCAAACTGCCTCCGTCCCCCGCCCAGGGAGGAAGCAGTTGGTCCGGCTGCGACGGTGCCGCTAGGGTCTCATCCCGGGGTCTTTACTCCGCTCCAGAACTGGTTGTATCTTCCCTACCAGCATGAATTTCCAATGGAGCTTCCTGTTCTAAAGCTTAACTGGAACGTCTTCACAATAATTGGGATAATAATACCCCACCCTGCCCCGAAAGATCCCGATGTGTTAGACTGTGGATAAAAGGTACACAGAGAGGAAAAGAAAGTGATCCTGAGCGTCACAATCAAGAGGATCTTAGCGCTGTTGTTGTTCAGTCGCTCAGTCGTGTCCGACTGAGTGACCCCGTGGACTGCAGCACGCCAGGCCTCCCTGTCCGTCACCAATGGACAAAGCTCCCAGAGCTTGCCCAAACTCATGTCCATCAAGTCGGTGATGCCATCCAACCATCCAATCCTCTGTCGCCCCCTTCTCCTCCTGCCTTCACTCTTTCCCAGCATCAGGGTCTTTTTCAGTGAGTCAGCTCTTCTCATCAGGTGGCCAGAGTACTGGAGCTTCAGCTTCAGCATCAGTCCTTCCAGTGAATATTCAGGGTTGATTTTCTTTAGGATGGACTGGTTTGATCTCCTTGCAGTCCAAGGGCCTCTCAAGAGTCTTCTCCAACACCACAGTTCAAATGCATCAATTCTTCAGCCCTCAGAAAACAGAAAAATGAATAATCTCAAAAACTGTCAGTGCAGTTCAGCTCACTCACTCAGTGGTGTCCGTCTCTTTGCGTCCCCATGGGCTGCAGCAC
>SJYW01041160.1:258074-286186 GCA_006410735.1 Raphicerus campestris | reverse complement strand
AAAAACTGAACTCAAGGACTCCATATTTGAAGTCTGCACACATTCTAAAACCCCTCTTGAAAAGTCGATAATATTGGAACAATGGCTGATGTTTGGAAGAGAAGAGCATTCTTTACTCTGCAGAATTTTCTGCTAAAACCTCAGCTGTCAACACCGGCTGAGATCCTGCCTATCAGATGCCCTGGCCGCCTGACTCCCCTCGCCCAGCAGCCACTTAAAATACTTTGTTTCCTTTTAATCAGAATAAGCTCTGATTATCTCCCTTCAGAGCCACCGCTGTTCTATCACGTTGACAGGCTGGGGAGGGCTGCTGCGTTTTCACACGTGAGGCAGGACAGACACAGGTAGACACCCAGGAGACAGACAGAGCTTCACACAGACAATGGGNCCACCGCTGTTCTATCACGTTGACAGGCTGGGGAGGGCTGCTGCGTTTTCACACGTGAGGCAGGACAGACACAGGTAGACACCCAGGAGACAGACAGAGCTTCACACAGACAATGGGGAAATATCTCGTAGCTTCAGGGAGCACAGTGTGCTCCAAGAGAACACAAAGGAGCACTGCCTTTTTGCCCAGAAGCAGCGCGTTTCTGGATGTTTGTTTTCAAGGAGGTAAGGGAGGCAGGCAAGCTGGAATTTGGCTTCCCCGGCTCCCCTCTAAGTTGGTGAGGATTTAAACGGCTGCTCACTCGCTCTGAGGAGCACAGGCAACTATCAGTCTGGAGACAGATGGCACCAGGCAAGCTCCCTTACATGCGGCTCTTGATCACTGGAGACCCACGGGGTGAAGAAGTGGTTTCTGTGCCGTAAACAGAAAGCAACAGGACAATGCTGGCTTCCAGTCCGCTACAAAAAACACTGCTCTCACATTATTCTCAGAAGAAGCAAATCTCTATTACCTGCACGATCTGATTATCTGAGAACAGAGGAACGGTGGCTCTTGGCCTCGTACTGGTATCTGCAAGAGACAGTGAAGGAGGAGACGGGGCCATGGTTCCCTCCCCCAAGTTGAGCCCCAAGGACTAAAACAGACGCCTCCCAGACCAGCTCCCAGAATGGCCCATGGCTGTGATGACGAAGGCTGGCACCACTTTCTCCGAGAAGGCTTTCTCTCTGTTAAATGGAGTGGTTCCTCATCCATAAATTGCCCAAAATCTGTTTATTTGGGGGAGATAATAGCCAGAATGGGGCTTTCCAGGTGGTGCGGTAGTGGAGAATCCACCCGCCAGTACAGGAGATGCAGGAGGTGTGGGTTCAATCCCTGGGTCTGGACGATCCCCTGGAGGAAGGAATGGCAATCACTCCAACATCTCTGCCTGGAGAATCCCATGAACAGGGAGCCTGGCGGGCTGCAGTCCACGGGGTCACAAAGAGCCGTGTGTGACGGAGCGATGAGTACAAGCACAGTGAGCCAGCACACCACTGAAGAGCACCAGGGTTTCCAGGGCAAAGCGCCACCTGCCAGGGGCGCAGCCTTCCTCAGCACGACCTTCCGGCCGTCCACAGCCCCACAGCCTTGCCCACTCCCTTCCCACAGGGCTCCGTGATATCCCAGTGGCAGAAGCAAGAGCAAGCCCTAAATGAAACCTCTGCTAATTCACTAGCACAACCAGCATCGATACTTGTTCGACGCAAATTAGGAAAATCCAGTTCTCACCTAATTACCCATTAACTGTGGAATACACTATCGCCATCAAGTTCTAGGTGAAGCGACTGAGATTAACGGAGCGGTGGCTTTCTGCGTTTTTTATTGTCGCAACTAATGCCTTCAAGCGTAATATTATATTCCCCAAGGCTTTGTCTTGGCAGCTAACCTGTTAGTACAAAGCCTTGACGATAGTTTCCCATTGAAATGTGTGTTGTTCAAGATTTCTGTCACATCATTGATAACTTCTTTCAAAGACCACACGTCTCTACTTCAAATAAGCCACTCGGTCATGTAGCCAGCAGCCTATTGCCCTTAATTCTAAACAATCTTCGACAGTTCAGCAGAGGCAGGAGCGCTTACAGACAGCACTCCTGTCTTTACTGACAAAGTACTTTACTTGCTTTTGCTGTTGTTCAGTCTCTCAGTCATATCCGGCTCTTTGCAATCCCATGGACTGCAGCACGCCAGGCTTCTCCTTACAGACCACAGCCTTGTCATGGCAAAGGGGCCTGCATAGCTCACTGAAGCTCTGAGCCACGCCATGCAGGGCCACCCAAGATGGACGGGTCATGGTGGAGAGTGCTGACAAGACATGGTCCACTGGAGGAGGGAATGGCAACCCACTCCAGCATTCTTGCCTAGAGACGCCCATGGACAGGGAGCCTGCTACAGCCCGTGGGGCTGCAGTTGGACATGACTGAGCAACTAACACACTTTGTGCATGCTGCTGATCCCCTTTCCGTGGCTGCACAGGTAGGGCATACGAGAAGATGCATCTGAGTCTTTAAACTTACTCCATAAAAATGCAAGTAGATAAGTGCATGCAGAGAGGAACATGCTTTCATGTACGCTATCTAACTGCAAAACAGAGTGATTATCTCCAAAGGCCAGACTGGTGATTTCACCCCAATTTATAAACACCAAAGATAACTGAACAGTTAACTCATCTGTTCTGCAAGGCTGTCCCCGAACTGCATAGCATAGGATGCAGCTCAGGGCACCTGGAAAGCATCTGCTCTTCCCACATTCCAACCTGGAGCCATCGGAGTCTCTCAGGGCGGCGAGAGGCAAGGGACCACCAGGCATCGCTGAGGGCAGACCTCAGCAGAGGCAAGTTCCGGCACCCTTTCAACTCTGCTTCGGTGTTAAACCACCATCAGTAGTCACTGGGCACTTCTTACATACGTAGCACTTGACCAGGTCATCAGATTTTTGAACTCAGAAAAGTTGGCCGTCTTTACATCATGAAGCAACTAGTCATGTCCAACTCATTGCAACCCTATGGACTGTAGCCCACCAAGTTCCTTTGTCCATGGGATTCTCCAGGCAAGAATACTGGAGTAGGTCGCCATTCCCTTCCCTAGGGTATCTTTCTGACCCAGGGATCAAACCCAGGTGTCTTGCATTGCAGATTTTTTACCATCTGAGCTATCAGGGAAGCCCCAATCAGTCGATCTACAAACATCAATTAGAAAATGATTAAAAAAAAACTCTTGAACTCACAGTGTTCAGGAGGAACACTGGTGGCCCACCCAATAAGTGGAGCAAAAAGCATGAAAAAGAGACAGAACTCAAAAACTAATAACGATAAAAGAAAGCAGAAGCTGAAATAAACAAGCTGAGGCCCACGTGCGACTTCCTCCTGCTTAATCCAGGCTATCTTATCTCAAAAGCCCATTGGGAGCCTTTGATTTTCTTAGCCTGCTTTCCATATTCTAGTTCCTGGGTTTTTATAAATGTTACATAAAGTATTTAGTCTCAGATGAAAAAAGTGCCACTGAAGATACGCTTTTAGTTTCCTCAAATGTTGGTTTGGCTTCTATTTGGCTTGACATTTTGGGAAAGAATCTGAATGAGATCATTTTTAAAACAACATTGGTTGAAATCTAAGTTTCACTCAGTTCGATGTTTGTTCCTGAATGTGAGTGATCTTCGCTTTCATTTTCCTGGATCATCCTCACCTGGTCCGAGGCTGTGGTGAGGGGCAGGGGAGTGGCGGTGGTGGGGGAGGCAGGGGAGTGGCAGTGAGAGAGAAAGAGGGGGTGACAACCCTGAAAACCAAACTGTGCTTATTTCAAGGACAGTAAAGTCAGAGTTGTTCCCATTGTCTAGAAATTATTTCAGTGTTTTTTTTAATTACTGGAAGTACAGAAAGCTCATCTTTATAAAAATTATTATACCTTTAGTTTGCTTCCTGCAGAAAGGTCAGAGGGCCTACATTCAATTAATGGTGAGAATCTACTTCAGTCCAGGACATAATTCAGTGGTGACCACACTTACTGTTCTGATCGTCTCTGAGACAAAAGCCTCAGCCACGTATGTCACCCAGGCCCATTCACAACGAGACTCGTTACATGAACTGAACGCCCATACAGGAAACAAACAAGGAGAAATTCTGCAGCTTCTCCCACAGTGAAATTTTGTTGTGACAAGTAAGCTGCAGCTGTCTGGTCGATAAGCCAACAGACCGAACAGAGCAGCCCCTAGGTTCCTACCATCGGTGAGTCATTAAAATCTCACACTCACACCCGGAGGACGAAAGGAAGGACGTCACGCAAACACCTCCCTCTCTCTGTGCTCCAAGGGCAGCTTTGTGCGTGTCTTTGTTGCTTGTAGCTTAGGAGTTGAAGTGGGTTTTCCTGCCTGGAATGGCTGGAATTCTTGCAGTGGTGAGAGGCGGGGCAGAGCCCAGCGTCACTGGTGCTCGCACACAAGCACCGTGGGACTCAGCAACCACCGGCCGCTCCCCCGGCTCCTGCAGCGCACGGAGGAGCCAGAGAGGAGGGCTCGCTCTCAGAGGTGAGTCCTCTGATGGGGCGAACCAGGCCGGCCGGCCCTCATCCCAGACAGACCGGTCACTGGGAAGAGGGACACCAGAATCGCAGATCCCAGGGCACCACTGCACGGGCAGGCACCGCCGCATGGGCAGACCCTGCCGGGGCGCATGCAGCCCGTCTCCATCCGCCCTGACCACTGCCCAGCACCACGGGCACCCCGCCGGCGCCGGAACACGGNGAGGAGCCAGAGAGGAGGGCTCGCTCTCAGAGGTGAGTCCTCTGATGGGGCGAACCAGGCCGGCCGGCCCTCATCCCAGACCGACCGGTCACTGGGAAGAGGGACACCAGAATCGCAGATCCCAGGGCACCACCGCATGGGCAGACCCTGCCGGAGCGCATGCAGCCCGTCTCCATCCGCCCTGACCACTGCCCAGCACCACGGGCACCCCGCCGGCGCCGGAACACGGGCGCGCTGAGCAGGAGCGGCTGTGCTGACCAGGCGCCCGGGGTCCTTGGGCAGCTCCCCAGCTCGGGGATGCCTCTGACGGGCACGGCCCGCGTGACCCTGCACGAAAGCCATCTCATAGACCGGAGACTCGTGGCACATGCACCAGGTGCTGAGACACCCCCGCCCTGCCGCCTCACCAGCGTGCCCAGGGCCCGCTCCGAGTCCTGGAAGTCCTGCCTGCGGCCCGCAGCACTGAGTGCCCGCATTGCAGCTCTGTCCTGCTCTCGGCTCTGCAAAGAGAGGGCAAGCGTCTGCTGGGGAGATGCACGTCCTCACAGACTCTGTCCTCTGTGGTTTGGGTTGGAACTGGAAGCAAACAACCCCCCAGCATCCCCTACTCTGGGATCAAAGTCCAGAATCTTGGGGCTTCCCTGGCGCTTCAGTGGTGAAGACCCTGTGCCACCTACGCAGAGGGCGTGGGTTCAGTCCCTGGTCGGGGCACTAAGACCCCTCATGCCACGGGGCACAGCCCGTGTAACTAACGTCCAGGCTCTCTGTCATCCTGGGGCCACAGGGCCACGCGCCGGGAGGCAGCCCGAGAGGCACATCTCAGAGCTTCGTTCAAGCACCAGGATGAGGGAGGGCACGGGGCAGGGGCACGCAGGAACCACTGAAACGTGTGCCCCGGGCTCGCCCGCTCTCTCCTGCACAGTTGAGGAAGCACCAGCCCAGGACACCATAAACACCGCACAGCCGGCTTCCTCCTGCAGCACGGGCCACCTCTGCCTTCTTGGCGCCTTCACCCCTGCACCTCCCGAGACAAGGCCAGCCCTCCCTGGCCATCGCTCATCACTCCCTGGGCCCCAAGAGCCCGGGCCGGGCTGGCTCTCAGTGTCAGAAGCTTTACAAACCAACACCCGTGTCCTCAAAGCCAGGAAGCAGAAGAGACACTGAGACCCCACATGGGATTCCCAAGGCAGGCGCCTTTCCCACCCGACGGGTGGGAATGGAGTGCAGGCTGGGTTGCTGGCGTTGGTCCCGCATCCCAGGGCCTCGCCTGTGACCTGCTTATGAATGAAGGGAGCTAAGAGGGGTTAGGCTCCTACCATGTGCCCAGAGCACTCGAGGGCCTCGCGTAGCCCAGCTCTACGGGTGAAGGCAGGGTCCATGTGCCGGCAGGCAGCACGGGCCACCAGGCCCTTTACGGTCGAGTGGCNATTTAATTTATAAGACCATTTCCTTCCCTCTTTTCATAACTGTTGAGTACAGCACTGGTACCGGCCCTGAAGACACGTCCGCTTCTTGTCCGGATGAGCGTCACGAGGGGCGCCCTGTGCGGGTGTCACGAGGGGCGCCCTGGTCTCTGGGCCCTGCTCCTGCCCAGGGGTGAATGTGCGCATGTCCAGAGCCGCAGGGAAGTGTGGCTGACGGCGGTCAGAACAGGCCCACCGTGGCCAGGCCAACACACACGCGGAGGCGCCTTCCGGGAGACGCCCCCGCTGATGCCGAGAGACCCAGGCAGGCCTCCGGCCTGGCAGCTCAGCGCGCACCGGCCTCTGTTGGTGCCAGCAGCAGACGTGGGCCGCACAGGAGCTGCGTCCTGCTGCCCCAGGGCGTCACAGCCTGACCGAGGCCCCGCCGTCCCTGGGTCACCCCCGCCCAGGAGTCTCCCGCAGAGGAGAGCTCGGCCTCTGCAGGCCTGGCTCTGAGCCACGTTCTCAGCGACTGCCCGCTAAGGGCGGCCTGGGCCCACGTCCCGCTGCCCGGGGATGGCCAGGCCGCGGAGGCGTTGGTCCTGTAACCTAGGCTGTGTCTGTACCGGGCGTGTGACTTGTATCATAACTAGCGTGTGCGATGATTCGTTTCTCACACGCCTGTCGAGAATTGAGGGCTGACGGCACTCGTGCGGTGGAGCAGGAGTGCTGCATCCCCTCCTGATGGCCGCCTCCCCTCCTGATGGCCCTGGAGGAGGCATTAAGGACCCCATCGGTTTCTGGCACCCTGAGTTGATGAAATTACTGAATTCCCAAGCAGAAGTTGTAAGGAAAAGGGTTATGTTTAGCCCTACTCAATTTCAACCTAATCTTTTTTTTTCCTTTTTTATGTATTCACATGATGTAACATCGATTGTTTCAAAGGGCATAATTCAGGGACATTTAGTACATCATTACACAACCATCAGCTTTGTCTAGTGCCAAAATGATTTTCTCATCCCCAGAGGAAACCCCCCACCACAGGCACTTACTCCCTCCCTGTCTCCTCCAGACCCTGGAAAACCCTGCCTTCTGTCTGTAGGCATGACCTGTTCTGGACACTTCACGTAAATGGATTCACACTCTGTGAGGCCTTGTGGATGCCTTCTTTCACCTGGAGAATGTTTTGAAGATCCTCCCTCTGCAATGCTTTGGCACGAGTCCCCCAGCCCTTTCTTATGGCCAAATGGTGCTGCACTGTGTGGCTAGAGCAGATCTGTGCAGTGTCAGTGGTTCATGGACAGTTGGGGCTCTTTCCCAGACTCTTAGCCACTGTGGATAATGCTGCTATGAGCACATCTGTATGAACATTTGCGTGAGCCTCTCTTTTCACTGCTTTGGGTACATGCCTACCAGTGGGATTGGTGAGTTGCATGGCAACCTGTGTTTAACCTTTTGAGGCCGTGTCAGATTTTCCAAAGCTGCTGCATCACCTGCATCTCCACTGGCAGCGTGTAAGGGTTCCAGTTTCTCCGTTCCACCTGCAGTCACCTGCATCCAAGGCTGGGCTGTGGTCAGGCTCCCAGTTGGGAGGACCATGGGCTGCCGGCCTTGGGGGGATCTGTGGACAAGCCACCAAGATCTGAGTAAGCCTTAAAGTCTTTGTCCATGTTCTGAAACCTGCGAAGTCGCCATTGAAAGGGTGGCGGCCAAATACGAGGGGTTCTCATCCTCTCTTTTATCTGCATTTCTGTTCTCAGAGAAAGTTTCTGCAGTCATCTCAACTGTTGCTTCACAGAAAATAACTTTAGCCAGAGTTTTGAGTGGGATAAAATGGGATCAAAAGATCAATTTCCTGATTTACTTATTGTTAAGATTAAATGCAGTCACTGACGACTCATCTGTCTATGGACTTGGTTGTCCCTCAAAACGGAGGGTGCATTACATTCACAGAGCAGGCGTCCACTGCTGAGCAATGGCACGAGCCTCAGAGACTGTAAAATGGAGACAGTTAGGGCCAGTGTCCAGAGCTCAGAGCTCAGGTCTTTAAACTTTGCCATTGACTTATCTGAAGCTTCAGTTATCTGAAATAAGCTTACACAAATATGAAATATAATGTTTCAGACTGCAAGGTAATATGTAATGTAGTATTTGTAAAATAATATTAATTAGTGATGATTTGATTTGTACAGTCATGAGTTGTTAAAATGACTTCATTTTAACATCCACCAATGTAGATTAATAACGTAAGCTCAGACTTAAAGATTAATGGGGGAAACGATACTTGTTAATACTTTTCCAAGTATTGGGAGTTTGGTATGTTTTGAAAAGAGTAGTTTAAGTTTTGAGTGTCAGGAAATGGGTTTTCTCAGAGCCCGCTGCTGGCAGTGGGCGGGCCTAGATACTGGCAGGGAGCATTGACTGTACACCTTACCAACACTGAAGTGGACAACTTGGAATAAAGTTTTAAAAGTTTTTTTGAAAATGGCGGGGCAAGTTGCTCAGGCCACAGGGTGGGATTTCTGGGGCTTGGGACCCCCTGGTGCCCTCTCCGTGCTTCAGAACCCTGGAGAGGCAGCGTGCCCGCTGGCCACCACTGGATGCAGCTTCAGAGGGGTAGGGAAGCCCGAGGGACGTCATCGAAAAAGGTAAANGAGAAGGGGACAACAGAGGAGGACATGGCTGGATGGCATCACCGACTCAATGGACATGAGTCTGAGCAAACTTCAAGAGAAAATGAAGGACAGGGAAGCCTGGCGTGCTGTAGTCCATGGGGTTGCAAAGAGTCAGACACGCCTGAGTGACTGAACAACAGCTCTCTCCATATTCATCTATTTTTAAGTAATAAAAGCACTTACAACTGGGGTTGCTGATGAGATGCTTTGTTGTGAAACCCAGAGCACAAATTGGCACTTTCTCAATCAGACTCTGCTGTGGAGGGGAACAGGGTACTCTTTCCCCTCCTTCAGTTCAGTTCAGGCGCTCAGTCGTGTCCAACTCTTTGCGACCCCATGAATTGCAGCATGCCAGGCCTCCCTGTCCATCACCAACTCCTGGAGTTCACTCAGACTCATATCCATCAAGTCAGTGATGCCATCCAGCCATCTCATCCTCTGTCAACCTGTTCTCCTCCTGCCCTCAATCCCTCCCAGCATCAGAGTCTTTTCCAATGAGTCAACTCTTCACATGAGGTTGAGCTATTTCAAATCCTGAAAGATGATGCTGTGAAAGTGCTGCACTCACTATGCCAGCAAATTTGGAAAACTCAGCAGTGGCCACAGGACTGGAAAAGGTCCGTTTTCATTCCAATCCCAAAGAAAGGCAATGCCAAAGAATGCTCAAACTACTGCACAATTGCACTCATTTCACATGCTAGTAAAGTAATGCTCAAAATTCTCCAAGCCAGGCTTCAGCAATACATGAACTATGAACTCCCAGGTGTTCAAGCTGGTTTTAGAAAAAGCAGAGGAACCAGAGATCAAATTGCCAACATCCGCTGGATCATGGAAAAAGCAAGAGAGCTCCCCCTCCTAGGAGGTAAACTTAAAGTCAAGGCTCTACAATGGACTTGGAGGGTCAGACTGATTGGCAGAGAAAACGGCAAAGACCTCCGAGTCGAGCTGACTTCTGCTTCTCAGGGGGGATACGCCCTTCCCCGGAAATGCTCGTGACCACAGAGCGGTGCCCCGTCGCTGCAGGCTCCGCCATCCCGGCGCTCGGGCCCTGGGAGACAAACAGCGCTGAGGCCACCCCGCGAGCCACGCCGGTCCCGCTCACAGTGATGCGTCACTGCACAGGCAGCGCTGTGGTCCAACAACGGCGTCAGAGATGGGGACGGAGTCAGCAAAGGAGCCCCCGTGCCTCCCGAGCAGGCGCAGCATCTCCGCACCACGGTGGGCAGGAGTCAGGCGGCAGCCAGGGCCCCAGCAGGCGCGCCCCCCTCAACCAGCCTCCCCTTCCCAGCTCCGCCCTCTCCTGGGACCCCCTTAGGGGAGACTCAGACCTGACTCGTCAGGGCGTGGCCTGGCCGGCCCTGTTGTGCACACCCACTGGGGATGCCCGCCTCCTGATTCCAGGGGGCTGTCAGCAGCCTCACACGGGCTGAGAGGGCCCTTCCCCCGAAGCCCCTTCTCCACCCCACCGCAGGGCGGCTCCGCTGCTGGGTCTCTACCTGGGCAAAGGCAGGCCTAGGGCGCTGTAAACAGTGACCAACGGGGGAAGAGACAGACAGGGAGGCAGCGACCACGAGGAGAGATGGGGACCAGGAGCAGGACCAGGAGGGCGCGGGGCGGGCAGGGGGTGCCCACCCCGACCACAGGGGCAGCCCGCTGACCTCCAGGGCCATCAGCACTGCCGTCGAGACTGGAGAGTCCTGACCCAGTTGCTTCCTCTCCACCGCGGCCCAGCCTGCTGCCCTTCACGCACTGCCCTGGTTTGCTGGACAAGCTGGTTGAAGAGAGGGGGACAGGCGTGAGCCCAGACTCATCTGGCCATGGGAAGTCCAGGCCAAGCCTGCTCCCCCAGAGGCTCCTTTGCCTCCTCCGAAGCCCACCACTGCCGCGAGAGAGCTGTGGGCGGCGCGGGACTCTCACTAAAGGTCGTCTCCCCCCCTCCTCCCCGCTCCCGACCTGCAGACCAGCCGCCCAGCAGGAAGCAGCTACAGGTGAGAAGAGGGGCCACCACAGCGGCCAGCGCGGAGGCACCAGCACCACGCCAAGGATCACTGCCCAGCCCAGCCGCGGGACGACCTCACCTTTACCTTTTTCGATGACGTCCCTCGGGCTTCCCTACCCCTCTGAAGCTGCATCCAGTGGTGGCCAGCGGGCACGCTGCCTCTCCAGGGTTCTGAAGCACGGAGAGGGCACCAGGGGGTCCCAAGCCCCAGAAATCCCACCCTGTGGCCTGAGCAACTTGCCCCGCCATTTTCAAAAAAACTTTTAAAACTTTATTCCAAGTTGTCCACTTCAGTGTTGGTAAGGTGTACAGTCAATGCTCCCTGCCAGTATCTAGGCCCGCCCACTGCCAGCAGCGGGCTCTGAGAAAACCCATTTCCTGACACTCAAAACTTAAACTACTCTTTTCAAAACATACCAAACTCCCAATACTTGGAAAAGTATTAACAAGTATCGTTTCCCCCATTAATCTTTAAGTCTGAGCTTACGTTATTAATCTACATTGGTGGATGTTAAAATGAAGTCATTTTAACAACTCATGACTGTACAAATCAAATCATCACTAATTAATATTATTTTACAAATACTACATTACATATTACCTTGCAGTCTGAAACATTATATTTCATATTTGTGTAAGCTTATTTCAGATAACTGAAGCTTCAGATAAGTCAATGGCAAAGTTTAAAGACCTGAGCTCTGAGCTCTGGACACTGGCCCTAACTGTCTCCATTTTACAGTCTCTGAGGCTCGTGCCATTGCTCAGCAGTGGACGCCTGCTCTGTGAATGTAATGCACCCTCCGTTTTGAGGGACAACCAAGTCCATAGACAGATGAGTCGTCAGTGACTGCATTTAATCTTAACAATAAGTAAATCAGGAAATTGATCTTTTGATCCCATTTTATCCCACTCAAAACTCTGGCTAAAGTTATTTTCTGTGAAGCAACAGTTGAGATGACTGCAGAAACTTTCTCTGAGAACAGAAATGCAGATAAAAGAGAGGATGAGAACCCCTCGTATTTGGCCGCCACCCTTTCAATGGCGACTTCGCAGGTTTCAGAACATGGACAAAGACTTTAAGGCTTACTCAGATCTTGGTGGCTTGTCCACAGATCCCCCCAAGGCCGGCAGCCCATGGTCCTCCCAACTGGGAGCCTGACCACAGCCCAGCCTTGGGTGCAGGTGACTGCAGGTGGAACGGAGAAACTGGAACCCTTACACGCTGCCAGTGGAGATGCAGGTGATGCAGCAGCTTTGGAAAATCTGACACGGCCTCAAAAGGTTAAACACAGGTTGCCATGCGACTCACCAATCCCACTGGTAGGCATGTACCCAAAGCAGTGAAAAGAGAGGCTCACGCAAATGTTCATACAGATGTGCTCATAGCAGCATTATCCACAGTGGCTAAGAGTCTGGGAAAGAGCCCCAACTGTCCATGAACCACTGACACTGCACAGATCTGCTCTAGCCACACAGTGCAGCACCATTTGGCCATAAGAAAGGGATGGGGGACTCGTGCCAAAGCATTGCAGAGGGAGGATCTTCAAAACATTCTCCAGGTGAAAGAAGGCATCCACAAGGCCTCACAGAGTGTGAATCCATTTACGTGAAGTGTCCAGAACAGGTCATGCCTACAGACAGAAGGCAGGGTTTTCCAGGGTCTGGAGGAGACAGGGAGGGAGTAAGTGCCTGTGGTGGGGGGTTTCCTCTGGGGATGAGAAAATCATTTTGGCACTAGACAAAGCTGATGGTTGTGTAATGATGTACTAAATATCCCTGAATTATGCCCTTTGAAACAATCGATGTTACATCATGTGAATACATTAAAAAGGAAAAAAAAAGATTAGGTTGAAATTGAGTAGGGCTAAACATAACCCTTTTCCTTACAACTTCTGCTTGGGAATTCAGTAATTTCATCAACTCAGGGTGCCAGAAACCGATGGGGTCCTTAATGCCTCCTCCAGGGCCATCAGGAGGGGAGGCAGCCCTCCTGCTCCACCACACGAGTGCCGTCAGCCCTCAATTCTCGACAGGCGTGTGAGAAACGAATCATCGCACACGCTAGTTATGATACAAGTCACACACCAGGTACAGACACAGCCTGGGTTACAGGACCAACGCCTCCGCGGCCTGGCCATCCCCGGGCAGCGGGACGCGGGCCCAGGCCGCCCTTAGCGGGCAGTCGCTGAGAACATGGCTCAGAGCCAGGCCTGCAGAGGCCGAGCTCTCTCCTCTGCGGGAGACTCCTGGGCGGGGGTGACCCGGGGACGGCGGGGCCTCGGTAGGGCTGTGACGCCCTGGGGCAGCAGGACGCAGCTCCTGCGCTGCCCACGTCTGCTGCTGGCAGCAACAGAGGCTGGTGCGCGCTGAGCTGCCAGGCCGGAGGCCCGCTTGGGTCTCTCGGCACCAGTGGGGCCGTCTCCCAGAAGGCGCCTCCGCGTGTGTGTTGGCCTGGCCACGGTGGGCCTGTTCTGATCGCCGTCAGCCACACTTCCCTACGGCTCTGGACGTGCGCACGTTCACCCCTGGGCAGGAGCAGGGCCCAGAGACCAGGGCGCCCCTCACGACACCCGCACAGGGCGCCCCTCGTGACACCCGCACAGGGCGCCCCTCGTGACGCTCACCCGGACAAGAAGCGGACTTGTCTTCAGGGCCCGTACCAGTGCTGTACTCAACAGTTATGAAAAGAGGGAAGGAAATGGTCTTATAAATTAAATCAATTATCATCAATATTTAAAGGAACACTGTAGTCAATTACTTTATAATTCCCCCCATAATTTATTGATCTATAATTATTTTTAAGAGAGGCAGGCCTGCGCCATTAGCAGTATACCATCAGTTAACATTTTCCTTGGAGCAAAAGCTTTAGCAACACTGCCCGGGATTAGGTAATATTGTGCAGGTGTCTCTGACGCTGTTTTAAATGAGGCTGTCCTGGGCAAGTAGAGACATAAAGGCAGGTCCACTCAAAGAGAAAAGGCGAAGGCGCGGCAGAGACGGGAGGAGAGACGGTGAAAGGAGGGGACAAGAGGGGGCGGGGCAGGCGCACTGCTTCCCGCAGCACGTGTGGAGCCGCTGCAGGTGTGGCCAGACACAGAGCACGCCCAGCAGCACACTAGAGTGTGTGTGAGTGTGGGCGTGTGTGTGTGTGTGTGTAGTATGCACGAGTGTGTGTGTGCATGGGCAGTGGTGTGGTGTGTGTGTCAGTGTGTTTAAGAGTGTGTGTGTGGTACACGTGTGTGTGGTCTGTGTGAGTGTGCAGTGTGTGTAGTATATGAGTGTGTGTAAGTGTACAGTGTATGTGTGCGAGTGTGTAATGTGTGCAGTGTAGATGTGACTGTAGTATGAGAGTTTGTGAGTATGTATGAGTGTGTGTGAGGGTGTAAAAGTGTGAAAGTGTGAGAATGTTTGAGTACAATGTGTATAAGAACATGTGGGTAGCAGTGTGAGTATATATAAGTATGTAGTGTGTAAGAACATGTGGGTGTGTATAAGTGTAAGTATAAGAGTGTATGAGAGTGTACAGTGTATGAGTCTTTGTAAGTGTAAGAGTATGTGTCTGTGTAAGTGTGTATAGTAAGACTGTGAGTGTGTGAAGTATATGATTTATGTGTGTGTACGTGAGTGTGTAGTGTTTGTGTGTGTCTGTGTAAGAGTGTGTGAGTGTGTGCACATCAACAGGATGCTACTGCTGAAGTTACCAGGCTCACGTGCAGAACAGCTCACGCGGGAACCCCAGCCCAGGGCAGTGGCTGACACCCTCCCCTGGGACACCTGAGCTCCCGAGGAGCCATGGAGGAGTCCCGCTCCTCTAGCCCGCTCTCTGGGAAAGCGTCCCCCCAGTGGTCGCGAGAAGCAGAGGAGACCCTCCGGGGAAAGGGACCACAAGGTGACCGGAACCAGCACGACCCCCGGGAGCTGCTCCCAGAGGACAGAGGACACTGGGCACGTCCCCCGGGAATTCCAAATTCTTCTGACTTAGGGAATGACACAGTGACAGGAGGCCTTTTGCCTGCCACACCACAGTCCTTCCTGGGAACACCCTGGGAGCTGCGCCCCCAGAAGCCAGGGAGACGCTCGGTCAGCCAGCTCTGCTGCTCGAATTCAGCTCTCCTGGGCAGCTCTCCTCTCCAGCCCATGCAGTCAGGAGTTACAGCGCATCACAGCCACCAGAACTGGAAAGGAAGAGCAAAGCCATTACCAGCCACAGGAGATGCACCAAGAAAATCCAGTAAAGGCACGAGAAGATGCTTGATCTCACCAGTCATCAGCTCAGGGCAACTAAGAACAGTCAGACACCAGTCTCTGCCCACTGAATTAATGAAAGCTAAGGATTCTGGCAACGTGAGAACTCAGGGAACATGCGGACCAACAGACCACAGAGGCCAACTGACACCTCTTCGGAAAGAAATCGCTATCATTTTGTGAGGTGGAGCATTTGGACGCGCTGTGACCCCACAGTTCCCCTCCCAGGTAGATGCAACCCAGAGAACCCTGGGCACGTGCCTGAAATAAAATACACAAGCCTGGTAATAGCAGAACAGTTCACAGCAGCAAGACCAGAAACAATCAAACATCCTCACTTGGGGAATGAATAAACTGTGACAAACTCACACAAAGGAACGGCAC
This sequence comes from Raphicerus campestris, assembly GCA_006410735.1. NCBI lineage: Eukaryota > Metazoa > Chordata > Mammalia > Artiodactyla > Bovidae > Raphicerus > Raphicerus campestris. The sequence goes on along the minus strand of SJYW01041160.1, from coordinate 270,817 downwards.
GCAGCAGTGAAAAGGAGCAGCCAGCTGCATGCCGCAGCAGTTCCGTCTCCTTACCGTTCCAAAAGCCACCGAAACGGCGGCCGTGGGCCTGGCAGCTGGGAGACGAGATGCCAAAACCCGAGACGAATGCAATGGCCGGCCACGGACAGACTTATGGGTCTTTGGGAGAGAAATGTGAAGGACCTGGCAACACCTCAGCTACGGGAAGAGTCAGGGAGGAGTCCTGAGCTCAGGCTCGTGTGGTGGGCTAGGTGATGCCATCCCCAGAGATGCGGACACAGAGGGTGGGAGACGTGGGCATGAGGTGAGTCTAGATACAAGGGCGAGAGGGGTGCTCTGTAAAGAGGAGGCGCAATCCTGAGGACACGAGCGAGGGGCCGCACGCGCGACAGGGTGAGGACNACACCAGGTACAGACACAGCCTGGGTTACAGGACCAACGCCTCCGCGGCCTGGCCATCCCCGGGCAGCGGGACGCGGGCCCAGGCCGCCCTTAGCGGGCAGTCGCTGAGAACATGGCTCAGAGCCAGGCCTGCAGAGGCCGAGCTCTCTCCTCTGCGGGAGACTCCTGGGCGGGGGTGACCCGGGGACGGCGGGGCCTCGGTAGGGCTGTGACGCCCTGGGGCAGCAGGACGCAGCTCCTGCGCTGCCCACGTCTGCTGCTGGCAGCAACAGAGGCTGGTGCGCGCTGAGCTGCCAGGCCGGAGGCCCGCTTGGGTCTCTCGGCACCAGTGGGGCCGTCTCCCAGAAGGCGCCTCCGCGTGTGTGTTGGCCTGGCCACGGTGGGCCTGTTCTGATCGCCGTCAGCCACACTTCCCTACGGCTCTGGACGTGCGCACGTTCACCCCTGGGCAGGAGCAGGGCCCAGAGACCAGGGCGCCCCTCACGACACCCGCACAGGGCGCCCCTCGTGACACCCGCACAGGGCGCCCCTCGTGACGCTCACCCGGACAAGAAGCGGACTTGTCTTCAGGGCCCGTACCAGTGCTGTACTCAACAGTTATGAAAAGAGGGAAGGAAATGGTCTTATAAATTAAATCAATTATCATCAATATTTAAAGGAACACTGTAGTCAATTACTTTATAATTCCCCCCATAATTTATTGATCTATAATTATTTTTAAGAGAGGCAGGCCTGCGCCATTAGCAGTATACCATCAGTTAACATTTTCCTTGGAGCAAAAGCTTTAGCAACACTGCCCGGGATTAGGTAATATTGTGCAGGTGTCTCTGACGCTGTTTTAAATGAGGCTGTCCTGGGCAAGTAGAGACATAAAGGCAGGTCCACTCAAAGAGAAAAGGCGAAGGCGCGGCAGAGACGGGAGGAGAGACGGTGAAAGGAGGGGACAAGAGGGGGCGGGGCAGGCGCACTGCTTCCCGCAGCACGTGTGGAGCCGCTGCAGGTGTGGCCAGACACAGAGCACGCCCAGCAGCACACTAGAGTGTGTGTGAGTGTGGGCGTGTGTGTGTGTGTGTGTAGTATGCACGAGTGTGTGTGTGCATGGGCAGTGGTGTGGTGTGTGTGTCAGTGTGTTTAAGAGTGTGTGTGTGGTACACGTGTGTGTGGTCTGTGTGAGTGTGCAGTGTGTGTAGTATATGAGTGTGTGTAAGTGTACAGTGTATGTGTGCGAGTGTGTAATGTGTGCAGTGTAGATGTGACTGTAGTATGAGAGTTTGTGAGTATGTATGAGTGTGTGTGAGGGTGTAAAAGTGTGAAAGTGTGAGAATGTTTGAGTACAATGTGTATAAGAACATGTGGGTAGCAGCGTGAGTATATATAAGTATGTAGTGTGTAAGAACATGTGGGTGTGTATAAGTGTAAGTATAAGAGTGTATGAGAGTGTACAGTGTATGAGTCTTTGTAAGTGTAAGAGTATGTGTCTGTGTAAGTGTGTATAGTAAGACTGTGAGTGTGTGAAGTATATGATTTATGTGTGTGTACGTGAGTGTGTAGTGTTTGTGTGTGTCTGTGTAAGAGTGTGTGAGTGTGTGCACATCAACAGGATGCTACTGCTGAAGTTACCAGGCTCACGTGCAGAACAGCTCACGCGGGAACCCCAGCCCAGGGCAGTGGCTGACACCCTCCCCTGGGACACCTGAGCTCCCGAGGAGCCATGGAGGAGTCCCGCTCCTCTAGCCCGCTCTCTGGGAAAGCGTCCCCCCAGTGGTCGCGAGAAGCAGAGGAGACCCTCCGGGGAAAGGGACCACAAGGTGACCGGAACCAGCACGACCCCCGGGAGCTGCTCCCAGAGGACAGAGGACACTGGGCACGTCCCCCGGGAATTCCAAATTCTTCTAACTTAGGGAATGACACAGTGACAGGAGGCCTTTTGCCTGCCACACCACAGTCCTTCCTGGGAACACCCTGGGAGCTGCGCCCCCAGAAGCCAGGGAGACGCTCGGTCAGCCAGCTCTGCTGCTCGAATTCAGCTCTCCTGGGCAGCTCTCCTCTCCAGCCCATGCAGTCAGGAGTTACAGCGCATCACAGCCACCAGAACTGGAAAGGAAGAGCAAAGCCATTACCAGCCACAGGAGATGCACCAAGAAAATCCAGTAAAGGCACGAGAAGATGCTTGATCTCACCAGTCATCAGCTCAGGGCAAACTAAGAACAGTGAGACACCAGTCTCTGCCCACTGAATTAATGAAAGCTAAGGATTCTGGCAACGTGAGAACTCAGGGAGCATACGGACCAACAGACCACAGAGGCCAACTGACACACCTCTTCGGAAAGAAATCGCTATCATTTTGTGAGGTGGAGCATCTGGACACACTGTGACCCCACAGTTCCCCTCCCAGGTAGATGCAACCCAGAGAACCCTGGGCACGTGCCTGAAATAAAATACACAAGCCTGGTAATAGCAGAACAGTTCACAGCAGCAAGACCAGAAACAATCAAACGTCCTCACTTGGGGAATGAATAAACTGTGACAAACTCACACAAAGGAACGGCACGCAGCAGTGAAAAGGAGCAGCCAGCTGCATGCTGCAGCAGTTCCGTCTCCTTACCGTTCCAAAAGCCACCGAAACGGCGGCCGTGGGCCTGGCAGCTGGGAGACGAGATGCCAAAACCCGAGACGAATGCAATGGCCGGCCACGGACAGACTTATGGGTCTTTGGGAGAGAAATGTGAAGGACCTGGCAACACCTCAGCTACGGGAAGAGTCAGGGAGGAGTCCTGAGCTCAGGCTCGTGTGGTGGGCTAGGTGATGCCATCCCCAGAGATGCGGACACAGAGGGTGGGAGACGTGGGCATGAGGTGAGTCTAGATACAAGGGCGAGAGGGGTGCTCTGTAAAGAGGAGGCGCAATCCTGAGGACACGAGCGAGGGGCCGCACGCGCGACAGGGTGAGGACACGCACGTGGAAAGACAGTAAGTGCAAAGGCCCTTAGGCAGGCCTACCCTTGGCCCCAAAACCTCTGGGAGTCTGCGTGAGGCTGAGCAGACACGAGATGACGGAGGCAGCTGAGATGGGACAGAGCCTGCAAGGAGCGAGCACTCAGCACATCCTAGCAACCGTCCTCCTCTGGATTCGCCAAGTGACCCAGCATATGAGGTGCCTGTTCTAGGAAGCACGGGGAGACCACCCTTCAAGCCAACAGTTACTTCACAACATGAATAACCGCATCCCTAAAGGACATCAGTCCTGAATATACATTGGAAGGATTGATGCTGAAGCTGAATCTCCAATACTTTGGCCACCTGATGTGAAGAGTGACTCATCGGAAAAGACCCTGATGCTGGGAAAGACTGAAGGCAGGAGGAGAAGATGGATGAGATGGTTGGAAGGCATCACCAACTCAGTGGGCATGACTTTGAGCAAGCTCTGGGAGGTGGTGAAGGACAGCGGAGCCTGGCGTGTTGCATTCCATGGGGTCACAAAAGTCAGACACGACTGAGCAACTGAACAACAACCACAACCACTTCCAAACTCTTTTCTACATTACTGATTTTTCCCCTCAGGTGATTCAAGTTGCTATTTGTCAATCGCTATTCTGTCTCATTCAAGTTCCTCCTTTCGAGCCTAAAAGTTCCAATTTATCAAGTTTCTTCTCCAAATAGAGGTTTAAAATTAGAGCAAAAATGCAATAATAATAAGCTAGAAATAGCATGTTGCTATAGTGATACCAAAGTCTAAAATTAGATTTTGATCTATTAAAAAAACACAAAATTCATTACTCTGCTACTCATTTTTGCCATTTTTCTCTGGGCCAAACCCATTTCAAAAAGAACCTTTATTATATGGAATCACAGAATACGTGTCCCACAGTGAGAAAGAGATGGATCAGGTAATTCAAGTCCACAGGTAATCCAGAAACCTCATTCCAGTTCAATTTGAAAACGTTCTCCCATCAATACTTTATTACATCCACTCTCAAGTCACAAAACTGGCTGATTTATGAAGTTGGACAAGTCTCTTGGCCTCTCCAGATCTCGGTGTCCTCAGTGATTGCGTGCAGAAGCCACGCAAATGACCCCAGCGACTGCTCCGGGGTCACAGACCCCAGCAATTCCCATCACCCTTCCTTTACCCACAGGCAGGAGGGCTGGGGAAGGGACATCAAAGATCAACTGCCAATTGATTGATAACCAAGGCATGGATCCACAATTCCAAGTGATTCCATGGAATCTTAGAGCCGGGATTTATGCTTCCAGACTACAGCAAAGCATGCCTCAGAGTGGCACAGTCCTGGCCAGTGAGGCAGGGCACTGTGGCCTTATTCCATGGAAGAAGAGCGCAAAAAGAGGGAGGCCAGATATTCAGTGCCTGTCAGGAAATAGTTAACTAACAGATGCCTCTGTGGCTGAGAAACACGAGACGTGGATGAAAGCAGACAGCCCCAGTTCTGGGAGATGCATCTAAGGTCTCAAAGCACAGCAAACATATTTAGAACATCACCAAGCTAACTCCTTCCTTTACCAAAGACTCTCACCTCAGTATAGTGAGTAACCCACTCCAGTATTCTTGCTGGAGAATCCCATGGATGGAGGAGTCTGCTGGGCTACAGTCCATGCAGTCGCAAAGAGTCGGACACGACTGAGCGACTTCACTTCATTTCACTTAGAAAAGGCAGAGGAACCAGAGATCAAATTGTCAACATTCACTGGATCACAGAGAAAGCAAGGAAATTTCAGGAAAAAACATCTACTTCTGCTTCATTGACTACAAAAACGCCTCTGACTGTGTGGATCACAACAAACTGTGAAAAATTCTTAGAGATGGGAATACCAGACCACCTTATCTGAGAAACCCGTATGCAGGTCAAGAAGCAACAGTTAGAACTGGACATGGGACAACTGACTGGTTCAAAATTAGGAAAGGAGTACGTCAAGGCTGTATATTGTCACCCTGCTTCTTTAACTTATATGCAGAGTACATCATGTGAAATGCCGGGCTGGATGAAGCACAAGCTGGAATTAAGACTGCTGGGAAAAATAACAACTTCAGATATGCAGATGATACCACTCTAATGTCAAAAAGTGAAGAGGAACTGAAGAGCCCCTTGATGAGGGTGAAAGAGGAGAGTGAAAAAACTGGCTTAAAACTCAACATTCAAAACACTCAGGAAACTCAAACAGGGGCTCTGTATCAATCTGGAGGAGTGGGATGGGGCGGGAGATGGGAGGGAGGTTCAAAAGGGAGGGGATATATGTATGACTATGGCTGATTCTGGAGAAGGAAATGGCAGCCCACTCCAGTATTCTTGTCTGGAGAATCCCAGGGACAGAGGAGCCTGGTGGGCGGCCCAGAGTCAGACACAACTGAAGCGACTTAGCAGCAGCAGCAGCATGGCTGATTCATGTTGAGGTTTGACAGAAAACAACAAAATGCTATAAAGCAATTATCCTTCAATAAAAAAAAAAGTTAAAAAAAAAAAACCACAAAGATCAGGGCATCTGGTCCCATCATTTCATGACAAAGAGAAGGCAAGATGTGTATAAGAGANGCTGCCCAGAGTCAGACACAACTGAAGCAACTTAGCAGCAGCAGCAGCATGGCTGATTCATATTGAGGTTTGACAGAAAACAACAAAATGCTATAAAGCAATTATCCTTCAATAAAAAAAAAAAAGTTAAAAAAAAACCACAAAGATCAGGGCATCTGGTCCCATCATTTCATGACAAAGAGAAGGCGGAAAAGTGGAAGCCAATGGATTTTATTTTCTTGGGCTCCAAAATCACTAGGGATGGTGACTGAAGCCAAACAATTAAAAGACACTTGTTCCTTGAAAGAAAAGCTATGAAAAACCTAGACAGAATATTAAAAAGCAAAGACATCATTTTACTGACAAAGGTCTGTGTAGTCAAAGCTGTGATTTTTTTTNCCTTTCCCAGGGGATTTTCCCAGCCTGAGACCCAACCTGAGTCTCCTGAATTGCAGGCGATTCTTTACCATCTGAGCCACCATGGAATAAACTAGAGCATGTTTACCCAAAACTTCCAGATCGAACCCTCTTCCCATTAACAGTATTTCCACAGTGAAGCTCTCTTCACTCCAAAAGAGTGTGGTGGTTTTAATGAAAAGGCGCCGCAGCACCAGCTCACAGCGCTGTTGGTCAAGTTCAACTTCTTTTAGAAAAGTCGCACCGTCTGAAAGAGTCCGGAGTGCCCCCGTGGGTGAGCACCGTCTGCTGTGACTCACAGGCCGCATGGGAGACGGAGGAGCTCAGAGCAGGCAGGTGCCCTCTCCCCACCGTCACACGTGGTCAGTGCACGCTGGACTGACCTGCTCCCTGCTCCAAACACCTAACTCTGAAAAGGAGCCTGACCCTCAGTAACACAGGCTCCCCACCTGTGTGCTGCCCACAGAACATCNCTCTGAAAAGGAGCCTGACCCTCAGTAACACAGGCTCCCCACCTGTGTGCTGCCCACAGAACATTCTAATGCGAGTCTCAGATCCACTCGGACCTCAGAAAGAAACCCCAACTGTATCAAAATGAATAAATATGTCGCTCATAAGGCTGACTCCTCATACGACAGAAAGCTCAGAAAGCAGCATCTTTTCCTAAAGATCCTTTAGGAAGAAGACAGAAAGGACATAACCCCTCTGTGCGTCAGAACCATCCAGAAGCCTCTAGAACGACTGCTGTGTTCTGTCTGCCTTCGTTTCTGTGAATTGATCACATTCCACGTGCGCTTGCTTTCTGTCTCTTGAGGGCTAACAGTAACGGCGACGCATGAGGCCAACCAAGAGAGCACCTGCTCCTCGGCCCCTGGACAGCACCTTCTCCAAGGTGATGATTTATTCTTACTCTCAGAATTAAGAGAGTGGGGAATCGTGTCTTCTGGATAAACCTGGGCCTCGAGCTGGTCCGCAGGCCAGACTCAAACCCTCTGTAAACAGTGGCATCTCAGCATCTCCCTGGAGCCCTCTGCCTGCTTCCTTTCTGTTATTGCTGGCCTCTGGTTTATGCTCCGTGCCAGGCACCCAACTGTGAGGTCCCTGAGCAACAGGGACCCTTCCCAAGTCAAAGCCAATGGGTCCAGTAAACAAAACCAGATCTTCCTGCCAGACCTGCATCTATGGTTCAGATCCTGCTCACAGGCTCCCAACCTTCTGAGCTAAATTAGCAAGCGATCCAGAGAAATGGCACTTCCAGAACTTTGCACTTTTGTGAAGGAAATGAACGTGCAGACAGCAGCGTGTTGGACAAAACATGCTTTCTTTCTTCAAACAGGCAACAACATATCTAAAATGACACAGCCTCGGGGGGTGGGGACGGGCTGGGGTGAGCAGGTACAAACTATGACACATAGAATGGATAGACACCACGGCCTGCCTGCACAGCGCAGGGGCCTACACTCAGCGTCCTGGGGTGAACTGTACTGGACGCCTGCACAGCGCAGGGGCCTACACTCAGCGTCCTGGGAAGAACCGCACCAGAAAGAACGTGAAAAAAGAACGTGTATTTGTGTGTGTAACTGAGTCCCTTTGCTGTACAGCAGAAACTAGCACACAGTGAATCAAGGATACTCCCACTTTCAGGATAAACACACGCTCTGAATTTTACAGCCTTTCCCCTCAGTCCGCCCTAGGCCTTCCCCCAGACGCCGCCCCATGTGCCGTGGTCCCCCATGCCAGCAGAGACGAGCAAAGGGCACCCTCATGTTCTCAGCTACAGTGTTAGAAGAGGAAAAGACAAGAATGAAGCAAAGTCCAAGCGGACGGGTTTTCTGGGCGAGACCTTCGGGCTCACAGCACAGACGTGCCGGTTTGGGGTCATGCAGATGAGAAAGAGGGGCTCCACTGCCCACAGGAGCCTGCAGATGTGGTCAGCTCGTCTGCTGCCAAGGCGGGAGCAGAGGACAAGGTGCCTCCCCGAGGACACAGCCACCCGGCCTGCCCGCAGCAGGTGGGCCGCACAGGACGAGTCCCGCAGAGCTCCCCCAGAGCTGGGAACACACACGGCTGCTCTCTGGAACGTGGAGGACGGATTTCTGCCTTCCCATCAGCAGACACGCCTGAGCAAACGCGGACCTGAGCCGGGACCAGGCGCCCCTCCCTCCAGGGCCTTGCCAACCTGGAGAGTCTAGGAAACCGACGGAGCTTACAGGGGCTCTGTGTAGCTGTCACTTAGCCAGGATTTCAGGAAGTGGGAAGGTCAGGGCCCCGTTCCTCTCTTCACCTTTGGCTAACTTGGTAGCCCAGGAGCTACAGTTTCTTTGGCCCTCTGTCACCCGGGGCAACACTGACACTTCGTGTCACAGGCCCTCCTTTCAAAACTCCACTACGACCCCGACTTTCTCCTCTGGCCCACACTGCTTTGAACCTTTCTGAAACAATGGATTTTCACTATAGGCATTTTCACAAACACAGCCGCCAACCTCCAAGAAAGCGAGGCTCTGGTTGTCCCCACAAAGCCCTCGGTCTCCACGTGCACTAGAGACAGTCACGACCGCCTGCCCTGCCCCAGAACCTCTGGGGACCTCCCTCCTGGTCAGAGAGGGGGCAGAGAGCAAGATCCAAGGACCCACCCTCCCTGGCGCAGCTACTGAAGCATCACTGGTGCAAAGATACTTCCCATACCAAGTCGCGCTGAGTCAGTGAGAGTTTTTCTCAGAAATCTGAGCCAAGCGCTACAGAGGGATTTGGGCAGTGCGTGAAGGGCACAGGGGCTGGGGTGCCTTGCGGTAGCCAGACCCGACCCTGCTTAAGTCGAGGAAGCCAGTGCGTGACGCTAGAGTGATGAGACCAGGATGTGAGCAGCAGCACCGGTTCCCTGTTGCTCAGTCGCTAAGTCGTGTCCGACTCTTTGCAACCCCATGGATGTTAGCCCGCCAGGCTCCTCTGTCCACGGGACTCTCAGGCAAGGAGGCTGGAGAGGGTGGCCATTTCCTTCTCCAGGGGATCCTCCCGACCCCAGGGATCGAACCTGCATCTCTTGCATCTCCAGCAGGGGGATTCCTTACCCCTGAGCCACCTTGGGAAGGATTATCTGTCTGCACTCCCAGCTGACCTGAGACCCCACTGATCGTCACATTCCATCTTCGGCTTCTCCAGCTCCTGAACATAAACACCTTTCCCAATTTAACTATAGCTAGCTTGAANGGAACGTGGAGGACGGATTTCTGCCTTCCCATCAGCAGACACGCCTGAGCAAACGCGGACCTGAGCCGGGACCAGGCGCCCCTCCCTCCAGGGCCTTGCCAACCTGGAGAGTCTAGGAAACCGACGGAGCTTACAGGGGCTCTGTGTAGCTGTCACTTAGCCGGGATTTCAGGAAGTGGGAAGGTCAGGGCCCCGTTCCTCTCTTCACCTTTGGCTAACTTGGTAGCCCAGGAGCTACAGTTTCTTTGGCCCTCTGTCACCCGGGGCAACACTGACACTTCGTGTCACAGGCCCTCCTTTCAAAACTCCACTACGACCCCGACTTTCTCCTCTGGCCCACACTGCTTTGAACCTTTCTGAAACAATGGATTTTCACTATAGGCATTTTCACAAACACAGCCGCCAACCTCCAAGAAAGCGAGGCTCTGGTTGTCCCCACAAAGCCCTCGGTCTCCACGTGCACTAGAGACAGTCACGACCGCCTGCCCTGCCCCAGAACCTCTGGGGACCTCCCTCCTGGTCAGAGAGGGGGCAGAGAGCAAGATCCAAGGACCCACCCTCCCTGGCGCAGCTACTGAAGCATCACTGGTGCAAAGATACTTCCCACACCAAGTCGCGCTGAGTCAGTGAGAGTTTTTCTCAGAAATCTGAGCCAAGCGCTACAGAGGGATTTGGGCAGTGCGTGAAGGGCACAGGGGCTGGGGTGCCTTGCGGTAGCCAGACCCGACCCTGCTTAAGTCGAGGAAGCCAGTGCGTGACGCTAGAGTGATGAGACCAGGACGTGAGCAGCAGCACCGGTTCCCTGTTGCTCAGTCGCTAAGTCGTGTCCGACTCTTTGCAACCCCATGGATGTTAGCCCGCCAGGCTCCTCTGTCCACGGGACTCTCAGGCAAGGAGGCTGGAGAGGGTGGCCATTTCCTTCTCCAGGGGATCCTCCCGACCCCAGGGATCGAACCTGCATCTCTTGCATCTCCAGCAGGGGGATTCCTTACCCCTGAGCCACCTTGGGAAGGATTATCTGTCTGCACTCCCAGCTGACCTGAGACCCCACTGATCGTCACATTCCATCTTCGGCTTCTCCAGCTCCTGAACATAAACACCTTTCCCAATTTAACTATAGCTAGCTTGAATGGGCTTCTGGTTGTTGCAGTGAAAAGAGCTCTGACTGCAAGGAGAAGACGAGGCGAGCGCGTGTACTCAGGGCAGAGAGGAAGGAAGGGCCCCAGGATGCGGGGGGACCGGTCGCAAGCCCTCGGCAGTTGCTGCGACAGACAGTCGTCCTGCTGCGCCTGCTGCCCCACCTGCGCCGCTGACCACAGTCGCCCCAGGGGAGGGTGAGTAGGTGAGACAGGGACAAAAACCCATCCTGCCGCCAGGGGTGCAGCTCATTATCATTTCCAGGAAGAATTCGGAATTTAAAAACTAATCCGGAAGTGCACCTCCATAACCCTGGAGAAGCAGTTCCCAAAAGTGGACTTGCACGCACCAGAGCGCCCAGGGGTGGAAGACAACTTCAAGCAGGTGAGCCTTTGAAGTCCCCTCCCTGCTGGTGACTCGAACACTGCCAGGGAAGCGTGGTGCAGCTGCCCCACAGTAGGACGGTAATGCCCGTCTTTAGGGGCAGGAAGCGAGCCTAAGAAGACGGCATCTTGAACATCGCCAAGAGGGTTTCCTTAAATCTCCAGCTTTGATCACAAATGTAACAAAAATATGTGAGACTGAAGCAGCCTCTCCTTTGCGCATACATCAAAGAAGCTATTAGTACAAGAATCTAGAAGTTTGTTCAAATAAATATTCCCAACCAGATTTCTGGGTTCATCAGAGTATGAGGCCTTTAGACATTCCCAGTCTGGTCTCGGGCGACGAGGAACCTGCTGGGCTGAGATCAGCGCAACAGCTCGGCGGTCACGTGGCTGGGGGTCACTCCCTCCCTCGTGTGCCGCCTCACAGACTTGCCCACCTGCACACGGGGTGTGTCATCACGCACACCCCCCTCATAACCATTCACTTTCTACTGCTCAACAGTGTCGGACAGCTTCCTGCTCAGCTCCACAGTTCCAGTGTGGCCAACCACATTCTTCCCTGTCCACTGTCTGCACAGCTACATCCAGAGACTTTGAAAACAAGGCAGGCCCAGTCTCCCCTCCTCTCTCTCAAGAATACGCAAGCCCTCAGGGGGCAGGGGAGGGCAGTGCCCAGGGGCTCACCATACACCGCGAGGTGCCAGCTCTCCACACCAGGCAGCGAGCTGTGCGCCTGCCCGGGCAGCACTGGGCGAGCCCAGCTGTGGTCAGCGTCCACTGGAGCGGAGGCGGCTGGGCCTCTCTGTAGTACCCAGAAAAACTAGGCATGACTCAAGAGGGCATGACCCTTCTGCCCACCTGTGACGCTGCACGGCTCTCCACCCCCGCCGACGCAAGAACTGCCCCCTTTCCTCCGCAGCTCCTGTCACTGCTCCCCCGGAGGCACCTCTTCCCTTCCAGCAATGCAGCTGCGAGTTTCGGTGAGTTCTGACATGTGTCCCGGGAGCCCAGCCACCAACACCTCTTCGCACCTGTCCTCTGCTCTGCGCTGCCCTCCGGCCCGCACTGCCCACTTCTAGCACTGGGCGCTGAAAACAACCCAAGGCGACAAGTTGAGGGCTATTCACTGGGAGAAAACCCGCCTGCAGCAGGTAAGGGGGGTGAGTCTGGGGCCTTCCGACCTGGGGGCATTCCTGCTCCCCCACCCCGCCCAGAGCAGGTGGGGAGGGCCTGCAGCTTTGTGATCAGAGGGATGGACTTGGTCTAGGTGCTGGCAAAGCAGCTAGACAAGCAAGGGTCACGGGTGGGGTTGGGGTGGCACCACGGAAGCAAACAAGCCGGGGAGCCCTGAGACGCACGAACTGATCCGTAAACTACACGCGTAGGGGAGACTCCGGGGGAGCAAGGGAGCGGGAGCGTGGGGTCAGCAGACGCAAGCTTTTATAGAGAGAATGGGTAAACAAGGTCCTCCTGTGGCACAGACACCCACATTCAGTATCTTATCATAAACCATCAGTTCAGATCAGTCACTCAGTAGGGTCCAACTCTTAGGGACCCCATGGACTGCAGCACACCAGGCCTCCCTGTCCATTACCAACTCCCGGAGTTTACTCAAACTCACGTCCATCAAGTCAGTGACGCCATCCAACCATCTCATCCTCTGTTGTCTC
>SJYW01041160.1:239304-250149 GCA_006410735.1 Raphicerus campestris | reverse complement strand
TAACCATTCACTTTCTACTGCTCAACAGTGTCGGACAGCTTCCTGCTCAGCTCCACAGTTCCAGTGTGGCCAACCACATTCTTCCCTGTCCACTGTCTGCACAGCTACATCCAGAGACTTTGAAAACAAGGCAGGCCCAGTCTCCCCTCCTCTCTCTCAAGAATACGCAAGCCCTCAGGGACCAGGGGAGGGCAGTGCCCAGGGGCTCACCATACACCGCGAGGTGCCAGCTCTCCACACCAGGCAGCGAGCTGTGCACCTGCCCGGGCAGCAGTGGGCGAGCCCAGCTGTGGTCAGCGTCCACTGGAGCGGAGGCGGCTGGGCCTCTCTGTAGTACCCAGAAAAACTAGGCATGACTCAAGAGGGCATGACCCTTCTGCCCACCTGTGACGCTGCACGGCTCTCCACCCCCGCCGACGCAAGAACTGCCCCCTTTCCTCCGCAGCTCCTGTCACTGCTCCCCCGGAGGCACCTCTTCCCTTCCAGCAATGCAGCTGCGAGTTTCGGTGAGTTCTGACATGTGTCCCGGGAGCCCAGCCACCAACACCTCCTCGCACCTGTCCTCTGCTCCGCACTGCCCTCCGGCCCGCACTGCCCACTTCCAGCACTGGGCGCTGAAAACAACCCAAGGCGACAAGTTGAGGGCTATTCACTGGGAGAAAACCCGCCTGCAGCAGGTAAGGGGGGTGAGTCTGGGGCCTTCCGACCTGGGGGCATTCCTGCTCCCCCACCCCGCCCAGAGCAGGTGGGGAGGGCCTGCAGCTTTGTGATCAGAGGGATGGACTTGGTCTAGGTGCTGGCAAAGCAGCTAGACAAGCAAGGGTCACGGGTGGGGTTGGGGTGGCACCACGGAAGCAAACAAGCCGGGGAGCCCTGAGACGCACGAACTGATCCGTAAACTACACGCGTAGGGGAGACTCCGGGGGAGCAAGGGAGCGGGAGCGTGGGGTCAGCAGACGCAAGCTTTTATAGAGAGAATGGGTAAACAAGGTCCTCCTGTGGCACAGACACCCACATTCAGTATCTTATCGTAAACCATCAGTTCAGATCAGTCACTCAGTAGGGTCCAACTCTTAGGGACCCCATGGACTGCAGCACACCAGGCCTCCCTGTCCATTACCAACTCCCGGAGTTTACTCAAACTCACGTCCATCAAGTCAGTGACGCCATCCAACCATCTCATCCTCTGTTGTCTCCTTCTCCTCCTGCCTTCAATCTTTCCCACCATCAGGGTCTTTTCAAATGAGTGAGTTCTTCGCATCAGGTGGCCTAAATATTGGAGTTTCAGCTTCAGCACCAGCTTAAATCATTATAAACCATAGTGGAAAAGAATACTGAAAAAGAATATATAAACATAGGTGAAACTGAATCACTTTGCTGTACAACAAAAATTAACAACATAAATTAACTATACTTCAGTGAAAATGAAAAAAATAAAGTCTGTTCTCCTTCCACAGAGCCTTGGGAAAAAAATAAAAATAATAAATTAAACAAGCTACCTGTGTGGGTAGCAGGCCCCAGGGAGGTCTGTAAAAGTCACAAGCATGGGGCATTTGTGAGATGCTGTGCCTTTGAACGCAGTCTGCACACAGCCCACGTGGCAGAAAGGAATCCTCAGTGTCCTGAATGTCAGAAAATAACCTCCACTCAGATCGTCAGCTGACTGCTAAGCTACACAGGCATGGGGAGCCCTCTAGGGCCAAGCAAAGAAGAACAAAAAAATGACTTGAGATGTCCATGGCTGTGCATTACAAGGAGACATTTTATACCACGAGTCCAGGCAGGTTACTTGCCGACACTCTCAGAGGAACAAACCAGGATCACGGGATATGCAGAGAAGTAGAAAGCGCATGCGTAACCCATACTCAGGAGAGACGAAGAGCAACCAATAGAAAGTGATGCCACGTGGGCCAGAAGTTGAATTTAACAAAGATCTTCTAAAAAGCTATAAATATGTTCAAAGAATTAAAGGAAAATGTGTTCAAAAAACTGAAGGAAAATGTGCTAAGCATGTGTGAGTAGAAAAGGAATGGGGGGAAAGTTGGAAACTATAAAACAGAGCCAAACAGAAATGCTGGAGTTGAAAATTACAATAAAATTAAAACTTCACCAAATGGATTCAGCAGCAGATCTGAGGGGGCAGAAGGAGACATTCAATAAACCTGAAGACAGATCAATAGAGAGCATTCCATCCAAAGAATAGATAGGGAAAAAAAAAGATCTGAGAAAAAGAAATGAGTAACACATGTGTGTGGAACAATGCTGTGTGAACCAACATGTATGCAATTGGAGGCCCAGAAGCAGAGACAGGAAATGAAGTGAGATACTGTACCCAAATTTCCCAAACGGGGTGAGAACATTAACTTAGAGAGCCAAGAAGTTCACCAAACCCAAGCAGAATAAGCAATGAGCAGACCGTACCTAGGCGCACAATAGTCAAGCTGCTAAAGGCCAGAGACAGAAGGAAAAGCTTGACAGCAGCAAAAGAACAGCACGCTGCACGCAGGGGAGTGGAGAGGCCGTTTAAAGCAACCTCGCCTCACAAGCAATGGAGGCAGAAAGGCACGGGGATGACATGCAAGTAGAAAAAACTCTCAACTGAGAATCCTATGCCCAGGTAAACTATCTTTCATAAACGGTAGTGGAATAAAGATATTGCCAGATATATAAAACCAGTAAAGTCTATGATCAAAACTGCACTACAAGTAATGATAAGGCAGTTCTTTAGGAGAAAAGGAAAGGACAGCAGATAGTAACTCAGATTTCTGGGAAAGAATGAGGCACACCAGAAACAGCATGTGGATAAACATCCAAACAGATTGTCTTCCATCTATTAATTTTTAAAGCAAATCATGCTGATGGACTTTAACAAAAAGAATGTGCATGTAAGTTTATATGCACGTCTATAATTCTACATTTTACACTGGGCTTCCCTGGTGGCTCAGCAGTAAAGAACCCACCTGCAATGAAGGAGACGTGGATTCGATCCCTGGGTTGGAGAGATCCCCTAGAGGAGGAAATGGCAACTCACTCCAGTATTCCTGCCTGGGAAACCCCATGAACAGAGCACCCTTGTGGGCTATGGAGCACAGGGTGGCGAGGAGCTGGACACAACTGAGCAGCTGAGCGTGCACACACACATCTTACGGCAGTGCAAAGCACCCATACTTTTCCAGAAGAAAGGCATCATTGATTTGAAATGGATTGTAATAGGTTTAAAATAACTATGCAACCTCTTGAGCAACCACAAGATAATAAAACAGAAAGAAAGGCATACAAAGAAACACAGGTAAGAAATCAATAAGGATATTAAAGTGCTCTATTTAAATATTTAACACAGAAGAACAGGAGAGCAAAATGGCAGATGCGAATCCAATCATAACAATAATTACATTAAATATAAATATACAGATCAGTCCAATAAAAGAGCAAGGATGTTCAGGCTGGATCTAAAAGCAAAATCTAACTATATGCTGTCTATAAGAGACACATTTTAATTCAAAACTATAAAGATGGGCTTCCTGGATGGCTCAGATGGTAAGAATGTGCCTGCAATGTGGGAAGCCAGGTTTGACCACTGGGTCAGGAAGATTCCCTATAGAAGGGCATGGCTCCCCACTCCAGTATTCTAGCCTAGAGAGTTCCATGGACAGAGGAGACTGGCCGAGTACAGTCTAGGAGATTGCAGAGTCAATGTGACTGAGTGACGAACACTTTCACTTTCACAAAGATGGCAACAGTGAAAAACACGCCAACGTCACACCGGAGAGAGCTGGAGCGATTGTGTTCATCCAATAGTTTTAAAACCAAAGAATGTTACTCAAGACAAAGAGGGACATTTCGTGATGATGAGATAGATGTTCAATAAGGCAGAAATACATGATGATTTAGGTACGCACGCACTTAATAAGAGAGCCCCTGACACATGAAGCCAAAACCGAGAGTGCTGAAAGGAGAGTCGGGTCACCGCTGACGACCTTACTATTTTCTCTCCATACTTCATAGATCGAGTAGACAGAAAACCAGTAAGGATACGGAAGCCTTAAACAACACTGTCAGACAATTGAGGTCTGTAAGGCACTCCTACCCAACAACAGCAAAAGATGCACTTGTTTCAAACACTCATGGAACACTCTCCAGGACAGACCATACGCCGAACCATAAAGCAGGTCTCAACACATTTCAAAAGACTGAAATCATAAAGAGTGTTTTCTGACTACAATAAAATGACATTTTAAATTGATAACAGAAGAATACTCTGGTAAATCCCCAAACATGTGGAAAGTATATAAGATATTTATAAATTACCAACAGGTTACAGAAGAAATTGTGAGCAAATATATAGCTTAAAAAAGATGAAAATGAACACACATCAGAGTTTGTAAAATGCAGGTAAGGTGGTGCTTAGAGGGAAATTCATCACTAAAAATTTATATTAGAAAAGAAGAAAGTCTATAATTAGTGACATAAAATTCCACTTTGAAAAGCTAGGAAGATAAGAGTAAAATAAGACAGAAAGAGATACTGAAATCATGCAGAAATCAATGTAACGAGAACAACCAAGTGATGAATGAAAACGAAACCAAGAAACGATTCTTTGAAACTGTCAATAAAATGTATAAACCTTTAGCTGACATGGCGGTTGGTGAACAAATGCCATGTTCACCTCGTCATCTGCTCCCCCTTCGAAAGCTCTCTCGAGCTGGTTGTGAAAGAAGAGAGTGAAGTCGCTCAGTCGTGTCCGGCTCTTTGCGACCCCGTGGACTGTAGCCCGCCAGGCTCCTCTGTCCATGGGATTCTGCAGGCCAGAACGCTGGAGTGGGGTGCCATTTCCTCCTCCAGGGGATCTTCCTCACCCAGGGATCAAACCCAGGTCTGCCACACTGCAGACAGACTCTTGTACTAAATGAGCCACGTGCGTAGCTGGTCGTGGCCGACCTCCTAATGCTAAAGTTCAAGGTCTCCGCTCAGTACCATCCCCCTTGACCAGCACAACTCTGAAGGCCAGCTTCATTCCTGAGCCACGTCCAGCCTCTTCAAAATTCCTCACTTCCACTCCTGGCCCACTGTCTCCTCCTAGCCCAGAGCTGGGACCGTCCAACGTGCAGCCCCTCAGCCTGCCCTCCTGTGAATTTTCCATCCGAGAGCTCACCCGCTCACGGTGTTCACAGCTTCACAGCACCCGCCCTCCAGCCGTCCACCTCCTTCCACTTCCTCGTGCCCATCACACCGGGCTCAGAACAGCCGAGCCTCGACAGGGCACCTCCCCTCAAGCCAGCTGCGTTAACTGCCTTCCCCACTTCCACCAGAGAGCCCCCTCAGCTAAAATGCACCCTTCTTGTGTATTCATCTTACCCCAGTGACGCGGCTGCAAGGCGAAGGAGATCGAGCTTATTCATTTTTTCCTGGGTCAACATTACGAACATAGCTCTGCACCCATCGAACGCCAGCAGCCGCTGTTTCTGGGTGAAAACGCTTCAGCCGCCTATCTGGGGCTCGCGGCCGTGCCGGGTCTCTTCTGCCTGCTGCCTCCTCTCCCCGACCCCCGCTGCAGCCCTCCAGTGTGTCTCACACGTAAATCACAGCCGCAGGCTAGCACGCACATGCTGCTCTCTGTGCTTAGCAGCTTGTCTCCCACGCAAACCATGAACGGAAGCGCCAGCCTTGCTATCAGTCTTCCGAGCCTGGAGACGCAGGCGTGCCCCGTCTCGGGGCTTTCTCCAGGTATCCTCAGCGCCCCGCCCCTCACTCGTCTCCTTTCCCGGACCATCCGTCTGCCAGCTCGCTTACCCTCCAAACCACTCCCAGCCCGCACGGTCCAGATCAATACCGCCCTCCATTAGAAAGCACTCCCATCCTCTCAGAGTCCAGACATTTACTGTCTCTACTATTCTCACACACAGTGTTTCAGACGCAAGGTTTTTCTACTTGTGTGTGCGTGTGTGTGCTCAGTCGTGTCCAACTCTTTGCAACCCCGTGGACTGTATCCCGCCAGGCCCCTCTGCCCGTGGGATTTCCCAGGCAAGAATAGAGGAGTGGGTTGCCGTTTCCTTCTCCAAGGGGTCTTCCCGACCCACAGGTGGAACCTGCCTCTCCTGCGCTGGCAGGGGGGCTCTCCCGCTGAGCCGCCAGGGGAGCCCCTAGGGCATGGCACCTGCTCAGTAGGTGCGTGCCAATCTCGCGTCTGTTACCACCTGTGCCCCCGCTAACAGCAGCTGCTGGGTCCCCGCTTGGCAGGCTCCCCTGCCCCCATCCAGGCCTTCGCTGCCTCCCCCGAGCTCCGAGTCACCCAGCTCCAGCTTTGTCACCACCCTGGCACTGCCACAGGCAGCTGTCTGAACCAGATGCGTCCTGAGGACAGTTCCTGGAGAGGCTCTGGCGCCCAGACCAGGAACACCAAGATAGGCAGAACCCCCCAGACAAACATTTTAACAAATCTTTTTTCTCAGCATTGATGTACTAAGCATAACACTAGCCCATTCTGATCAGAACAACCAAACTCTGAATCCTTGTTTCTGTCTGTCATTTAATTTTTTATCGTTAACACCTTTTGTACATAATTCTGCTCAACACCGCCTTGAGGTAGGCCACCACTAACACTGACCTTACCAAGAGGTCTCAGTTACATGATCCTTTTTTAAAGACCATCCTTACTTGCTAAATTGCTTTTTCTTACAAATCTACAGCCACTGATAGGATTTAAAAATTTTAAAAGACCCATAAGTGTCCTCTCCATCTGACAAAGTGTGAATCTTTGTGAAAGGAAGGCGGTCATCTAAGTGAAAGGAAAGTGATCTATGTCCATTTCATAAATTAAGACTGTTACTTCTCTCCAAGGGGAGATATCAAAAGCTCAGATGGTCTAATCCTTCCTGAAGTATAGCATATTGCAAGAAAACTGTAAAATTCATGCAGTGAACAGTCATTTTCCCTGTCCAGCATCCTGCCCCGCTCTGTTCACCCTGCTCCTCTGACACCTGGGAGAGCATTTAGACAGGAGGGCCGGCCCCCTTGGCCAGCAGTCCCGGCAGGGCTCCCTGCTGGCCGGCCAGGGTGAGGTCTTTCGGGGCTCTGCGTGTGGAGAGGCGCCGGCCGTGGCCCGGCCCTGCACCTTGCGCTGAGGCGGGCCCACACGGGGCCACTCTGCGGCTCGTCTGCTCAGACCCGCTGTGCCCCTGGGGCCCTGTCCCTTCCACGTCTGCTCGTCACCCTTCAGTCTAACTTGGGAGCCCCACATCCTTCCAGGAAATCCTCCTTTCTCGTCGTGAATGGTCATAATTTCTGCCACCGTCAGCTGCGGACCCTGGGAATACAGGGGGTGCAGGCTGAGTGTCCACTGCCACCAGGGACCTCATGTTTGCTCACTCCCTGGGCCACACTGACCCTCCCCAGGAGGGAGGTGTGATTCGCCACATGCCTGGCGTGTGTGTTACCAAACCCCACCCCCTAGGTGGCTAAAAGGTGGAAATGACCCAAATGTTCCCCAACTGATAAACGTACAAAATGTGGCACATCCATAGAATGGAATCCTACTCAGTCAGTACCAACACGTGCTACAACAAAGACGAGTCGTAAGAAGCCGTATGCTGCCCGAGAGAGGCCAGTCACAAAGCCCAAATGTTGCCTGATTCCATTTATGTGAAATATACAGAATGGGTGCATCCATACACACAGAAAGCAGGTTGGCAATTGCCAGGGGCTGGGAGATGGGGGGACAGGGAGTGACTCCTTAATGGATATGGAGTTTTCTTCTGCAGTGATGAAAATATTCTGGAACTAGAGGTGGCAGTCACACAACCACACGCATATACTAAATGTCACTGAATTGTATACTTTTTTTAATTGTGCACTTTAAAATGGGTACTTCTATGTCATGCGAATTTCACCTCTAAAAAGAAAATACGAGAAGCAATCTAAGTGTTCATCAATAGACGGACGGATAAAGCATAAGACACCCGCAAACACACACACAGAGGAATATTCCTCGGTCATAAAAGAAGAAAAGTTTGTCATCTGCAACAACATGGATGACCTTGGAAGGTATCACGCTGAGTAAAACAAATCACAGAGAGAAAGATCAATACTGTACATCATCACTTATATGTGGAATTTTAAAAACAAAATGAGTGACTAAACAAAGCAGAAACTGAGTCTCAGACATAGGGAACAAACTAGGGAGGAGGTAGGAGAGGGAAGCGGGAAGGGCTTGAGAGGGCAGGAGCTAAGGAGTGCCGACGACTGCACACGAACAGACACCCTACGCGGGCCTGCACAGCTCAGGGATGGAGAGGCACGCTCTACAGTGACTTCATCTTTCCTGTATTTACTGCCGGTCGCACTGGGCTTTCCCCAGTTGCGGCGAGAGGGGGCTACTCTCCATTTTGGTGCTCGGGCTTCTCACTGTGGGGCTTCTCGGCTGCGGGCCTCAGGAGTTGCGGCTCAGGGGCCCTCAGGCACGGCTCAGTAGTTGTGGTGCTTGGGTTTAGTTGCTCCACAGCACCTGGGATCTTCCTGGACCAGGGATTGAACCTGTGTCCCCTGCATTGGCAGGCAGATTCTTATGCGCTGCTGCACCAGGGAAGTCCCATAATAACTTTAAATGTAATATAATCTCTAAATTCTGATTCACTGTCGTACACCTGAAACTAAAATAGTACTGTAAGTCAACTATATCTCAATTAATCAATTAATTCAATTAAATAAAGGCTTAGAGCGGAAGGAAGGAAGGAAAGAACTTAGGAAGGGAGAGAAGGACAAGGAGAGAGAGCAGAAGAAGAGAAAGGAAGAACAACCCAGGGAAGTAATATTCCCATCTTACAGATGAGGAAGGGAAGACGGAGAGCAGGTCCATGCTCAGGTCCAGACCCAGGGACTCCTCCTAGACATTCACTTACAGCCTCCCAAGCCCTCAGTCTGGAGAGGTCAGGGTGAGTGGAGGGACAGGCGGAGTTTCCCACAACAAAGAGTGTGTGCGTGCGTGTGTGTGTGAGAGAGAGACAGAGAGAATCCATCTGGATCTAGAAAACATTAACAGACAGCGGCTGGCCTCTACTGATGAGCTGATGAAAATCACCCTCAGCCTGGGGATGAGGTCCCTGGGGGCTCAGATGGTCAAGAGCCTGCCTGCATTGCAGGAGACACAGGTTCAGTGCCGGCATCGGGAAGATCGCCTGGAGAGGGGGATGGCTGCCCACTCGAGTGTTCCTGCCTGGAGGGTTCCACGGACAGAGGAGCCTGATGGGCTACAGTCCATGGGGTCGCAAAGAACTGGACACGACCGAGGGAGTAACACTAACACTTGTTAAGTACACAACTACTAACGAATGACAGAGAAGCACCTTTCCACGTCTCCTGTTTCACTAACTTCCACTGACACACAGCCCAGCACCACCACAGACAAGCTAGGATCCTTCCACGTCTCTTACTCAGCTTCTGTCACGATTTGCCTCCTTTCTGCTTCCTCCCCTTCTCATCTGTGCATTCAGCTACTAGAAGTTATCCCACCGTGTTAATGCTTTTTTCATCTCATGCCTTCATAGCCCTATTAGTTTTCCAGTACTGAATAGTATTTTTACCCTCTTAATGCTGTTAATTTAGTTATTTTCAATTTGATGATCTGTACTTGACAGTTTCTGACCTTCTATTCAAAATCAAAGTCCTCATTATGTTCACCTTAAAAAAAAAATCATAGCAGAGTTTTCTTGGATTATTGGCCAGATGGCACCACTTAAAAAAAAAAAAAAAAAACAATCCAGAAGTCTGACACAAAGCTACAAGTACCAAATAGCTTATATTGGAGGAAAATGCAGAGATATGACAGCTAATACAATAAAACTCATTCTTTTCCATCCTATTCAAAAGCAAAACGTCAATCTAACAGCAGAAGTATATCAGCAGTGTTTATTATCTGCCAAGTAATAGGGTTATAAATAAAAGTAATTCTGAGTGCTTGTAAGAGTCTTGACACCAGTGAATTATCCCATTAGGAAGCAGCGTTCCATCCCCTGTGCTGTTAACTGTCCACCCTTCAACACAGCTTGTCAGGAAGAGGGGCCAAGACTATTCAACAAAGCCTGCTGGATCCTTGCAGGAGGATCTCCTTACCTCCCCAGCCCCAAACCCAACAATATGCCTTAACCTCTCAACAACACCAACTTTCCAAGAGCTCAACAACCGTGAAGCCCTTCTGAGTATTTTTTTAAATCTCAAGAAATAAAGGTGGAAAGAAGTTCACTAACAAACCCATTACTTTAGGAGAAATTCTCAAATAAAAATTATTTCCAAGAGGAATAAATACTGCAAAGGGCAAGAAAACTGTGAGTTGGGAGAAATTTATAAATATGAAAAGCATGTATTTTAGTGAAGAAAACTACACCAAATCTCTCAAGAATGTATTAAACACTGACATGGTTTGAATAATGATGGCTACTTACTACAATTATATTTGTGAACACAGGCAGTGGGCAGCAACACCAGCAACAAGAGGGAAGAAAGGGCTGAGCCTGAGCTCTATGGGGCTGTGGCCAGGTGGGAACAGAGTGAACCAGAGGATGGATAGATGAATGGATGGATAGATGGATGGGTGGACGGATAGGTGAATGGATGGATGGACGGATGGGCTGATGGATGGGTGGACGGATGGATGGGAGGATGGACAGATGGGTGGATGGATGGATGGATGCATGGGTGGCTGGACAGATGGATGGGTGGACAGACAGATGAATGGATGAATGGACAGATGGGCAGATGCATGGAAGGACAGACAGACAGATGGATGGATGAATGGACAGACAGATGGATAGGTAGATAGATGGTTGAATGGACAGATGGATGGATGGATGGATG
>SJYW01041160.1:222487-234549 GCA_006410735.1 Raphicerus campestris | reverse complement strand
ATAGAGAGAATGGGTAAACAAGGTCCTCCTGTGGCACAGACACCCACATTCAGTATCTTATCGTAAACCATCAGTTCAGATCAGTCACTCAGTAGGGTCCAACTCTTAGGGACCCCATGGACTGCAGCACACCAGGCCTCCCTGTCCATTACCAACTCCCGGAGTTTACTCAAACTCACGTCCATCAAGTCAGTGACGCCATCCAACCATCTCATCCTCTGTTGTCTCCTTCTCCTCCTGCCTTCAATCTTTCCCACCATCAGGGTCTTTTCAAATGAGTGAGTTCTTCGCATCAGGTGGCCTAAATATTGGAGTTTCAGCTTCAGCACCAGCTTAAATCATTATAAACCATAGTGGAAAAGAATACTGAAAAAGAATATATAAACATAGGTGAAACTGAATCACTTTGCTGTACAACAAAAATTAACAACATAAATTAACTATACTTCAGTGAAAATGAAAAAAATAAAGTCTGTCCTCCTTCCACAGAGCCTTGGGAAAAAAATAAAAATAATAAATTAAACAAGCTACCTGTGTGGGTAGCAGGCCCCAGGGAGGTCTGTAAAAGTCACAAGCATGGGGCATTTGTGAGATGCTGTGCCTTTGAACGCAGTCTGCACACAGCCCACGTGGCAGAAAGGAATCCTCAGTGTCCTGAATGTCAGAAAATAACCTCCACTCAGATCGTCAGCTGACTGCTAAGCTACACAGGCATGGGGAGCCCTCTAGGGCCAAGCAAAGAAGAACAGAAAAATGACTTGAGATGTCCATGGCTGTGCATTACAAGGAGACATTTTATACCACGAGTCCAGGCAGGTTACTTGCCGACACTCTCAGAGGAACAAACCAGGATCACGGGATATGCAGAGAAGTAGAAAGCGCATGCGTAACCCATACTCAGGAGAGACGAAGAGCAACCAATAGAAAGTGATGCCACGTGGGCCAGAAGTTGAATTTAACAAAGATCTTCTAAAAAGCTATAAATATGTTCAAAGAATTAAAGGAAAATGTGTTCAAAAAACTGAAGGAAAATGTGCTAAGCATGTGTGAGTAGAAAAGGAATGGGGGGAAAGTTGGAAACTATAAAACAGAGCCAAACAGAAATGCTGGAGTTGAAAATTACAATAAAATTAAAACTTCACCAAATGGATTCAGCAGCAGATCTGAGGGGGCAGAAGGAGACATTCAATAAACCTGAAGACAGATCAATAGAGAGCATTCCATCCAAAGAATAGATAGGGAAAAAAAAAGATCTGAGAAAAAGAAATGAGTAACACATGTGTGTGGAACAATGCTGTGTGAACCAACATGTATGCAATTGGAGGCCCAGAAGCAGAGACAGGAAATGAAGTGAGATACTGTACCCAAATTTCCCAAACGGGGTGAGAACATTAACTTAGAGAGCCAAGAAGTTCACCAAACCCAAGCAGAATAAGCAATGAGCAGACCGTACCTAGGCGCACAATAGTCAAGCTGCTAAAGGCCAGAGACAGAACGAAAAGCTTGACAGCAGCAAAAGAACAGCACGCTGCACGCAGGGGAGTGGAGAGGCCGTTTAAAGCAACCTCGCCTCACAAGCAATGGAGGCAGAAAGGCACGGGGATGACATGCAAGTAGAAAAAACTCTCAGCTGAGAATCCTATGCCCATATCTTTCATAAACGGTAGTGGAATAAAGATATTGCCAGATATATAAAACCAGTAAAGTCTATGATCAAAACTGCACTACAAGTAATGAAAAGGCAGTTCTTTAGGAGAAAAGGAAAGGACAGCAGATAGTAACTCAGATTTCTGGGAAAGAATGAGGCACACCAGAAACAGCATGTGGATAAACATCCAAACAGATTGTCTTCCATCTATTAATTTTTAAAGGAAATCATGCTGATGGACTTTAACAAAAAGAATGTGCATGTAAGTTTATATGCACGTCTATAATTCTACATTTTACACTGGGCTTCCCTGGTGGCTCAGCAGTAAAGAACCCACCTGCAATGAAGGAGACGCGGATTCGATCCCTGGGTTGGAGAGATCCCCTAGAGGAGGAAATGGCACCTCACTCCAGTATTCCTGCCTGGGAAACCCCATGAACAGAGCACCCTTGTGGGCTATGGAGCACAGGGTGGCAAGGAGCTGGACACAACTGAGCAGCTGAGCGTGCACACACATATCTTACGGCAGTGCAAAGCACCCATACTTTTCCAGAAGAAAGGCATCATTGATTTGAAATGGATTGTAATAGGTTTAAAATAACTATGCAACCTCTTGAGCAACCACAAGATAATAAAAGAGAAGGAAAGGCACACAAAGAAACACAGGTAAGAAATCAATAAGGGTATTAGAGTGCTCTATTTAAATATTTAACACAGAAGAACAGGAGAGCAAAATGGCAGACGCGAATCCAGTCATAACAATAATTACATTAAATATAAATATACAGATCAGTCCAATAAAACAGCAAGGATGTTCAGGCTGGATCTAAAAGCAAAATCTAACTATATGCTGTCTATAAGAGACACACTTTAAATTCAAAACTATAAAGGTGGGCTTCCTGGATGGCTCAGATGGTAAGAATGTGCCTGCAATGTGGGAAGCCAGGTTTGACCACTGGGTCAGGAAGATTCCCTATAGAAGGGCATGGCTCCCCACTCCAGTATTCTAGCCTAGAGAGTTCCATGGACAGAGGAGACTGGCCGAGTACAGTCTAGGAGATCACAGAGTCAATGTNGGGGAAGCCTGGAATGCTGCAGTCCATGGGGTCGCAAAGAGTCAGACACGACTGAGTGACTGAGCACCCACCCACCCACACACATCCACCACCCCCCCACACACACCCACACACCCACACCCACACACACACACACACACACACAATGGACGACTTACAATCGGCTTATTTTTCACGAAATATGGTGAACGAGGAGTGCATATCCTATGCTCTCTGAGGTGACCGAGTTGTCAGAATGCTGAGTTTAAACTCATGCTTCCCTTCTGTCAGCACCACGACGGCCTGTGTGCTGTCTCAGCCACCGCATGTACCAGTGTTCACAGCGGGCCTCTGCGGAATTCCTGAGCACACGAACCAGCTCGGGCTCCTCCCAGGGGAGGGCCCTCACGCGCCCCGCTGGCCAGTCTGCTTGGCTGCTACCAGCAGAGCCTCACTTCTCACTGTTCTGGGGGGATGTGTCCTCGAGACCCCTCTCTGGGGCTCGCAGACGGCAATGCCCCTGCGGCCTCTCCACACAGGCAGCCCCGGGGTCACGTCCTCTTCTCAGAGGACGCCAATCACAGCGGACTCACCTCATGTAACTTCAGCATCTCTGTGAAGGCCAGTCTCCAAGCAGAGTCACACCCTAAGTACTGAGGTCAGGACCTTAGCACATGGATTTGGGGCATGATTTGGCCATAACGGGCTGGCAAAACACCCTTCTCTTCCTTGGAGGTGAACTGAGACACAGAGAGCTCTGGGTTCTCAAAAGTAGGGTTTGAACCACAGGTCCAGGAATCGTTCACAGTTCACAGTTAGTGATGAAGTGGGAAAGAAGAAAAAAGTCAGTAAATGCTACACCACGGTGGGTGGACTGGGCTATATGTCCAAGCACCGGACAGGAAGGGGCTTCACAGTGAGACGTGGAGCTGGGCTTCTGCTCCAGTGATTCCAAAATAGGAGCAGATGAGGGAAGTGAGTGCTTGGGAAGACCCTGACACTTAGAAGGGTGGTCACACTGGGAAAACAGAATGTTTCCACACAAAGCTTTCAAACTGTGGTGCTGGAGAAGACACTGGAGAGTCTCTTGGACTGCAAGATCAAACCAGTCCATCGTAAAGGAAATCAACCCTGAGTGTTCACTAAAAAGACTGATGCTGAAGCTGAAGCTCCAATACTTTGGCCACCTGATGAGAAGTGCTGACCCATTAGAAAAGGCCCTGATGCTGGCAAAGATTAAAGGCAGGAGGAGAAGGGGGTGGCAGAGGGTGAGATGGTTGGAAGGCACCACTGACTCAATGGACATGAGTTTGAGCAAGCTCCAGGAGATGAAGGACAGGGAAGCTTGGCGTGCTGCAGTGCATGGGGTCATGAAGAGTTAGACACGACTGAGCGACTGAACAACGACACAAAGCTGAACGGGAGCTGCGTCTCCACTAAGGACTCAGCGTGCTTCCCGCTTCCTGGAAGGGCCGAGGCCCATGTCTGCTCACAGACAGGGATCCTAGAGACAGAAGAAGGGGACTGGAAAGAGGGGGCTGTCCCGAACCTCAGGCCCCAGGGGGCAGACTTGCCCAGCACTGACCCTGTGAGTCAGGGCCTGGGCGGTCCACCCAGTTCTGCTGAGCAAGGGTCCCCGTTCCTGCCCTCACTCAGGAGACTCTCTCCACAGACTTTCTAAATTTTATATAATCAGGTTGAATTTACTCTCTCCTCTCATTAGAAGTACTTATAAGAGAGTCTCTTCTAGTTAATACTTATAAGTTCATGAGAGAACTAAAAATCTCTCAATCGTTCCAAAATATAATTTTAATAATTTCTCAATAATTCAGCCGTTAAGAAGAAAAGAAAACCCGTGACAGTTTTCTAAACGGGAGCAATTTCCTCTTTAATGATCTTCACTGCCATCTTGGTCTCAGGCAGGGTTGCGCATTGCCACAGGCCACATAAATACTGTACCCCCCTGACTGCTGTGCAAACAGTCAACATCACCCCCAGCCCAGCGGCCTCCACCCATCTCTGCATGGCTCCGTGCCACCTGCCGACCTCATAGGAGTGCACCCCCCAACCCCGTGACTCCGAGTTTCTGGCTGAGGCACTGGGAGGGTCGGGAGACAGGCCTAAGAAGCTGCATAAAGGGACCTCCCCCAGAGCCCCAGAGCCCGCCCCGGCAGCTGCCCCCGACCCTGGCTAGCAGCTTCCTGCTGGAGCGGCCTCCGGGGGCTGGCCCCNTCTGGCTGAGGCACTGGGAGGGTCGGGAGACAGGCCTAAGAAACTGCATAAAGGGACCTCCCCCAGAGCCCCAGAGCCCGCCCCGGCAGCTGCCCCCGACGCTGGCTAGCAGCTTCCTGCTGGAGCGGCCTCCGGGGGCTGGCCCCTAAACTCGCTCAGTGACCCCCCTGGGAGCCCCTCCACCGTGGCCTGGGCATCTGCACTCTCTGCTTCTGCCAGAACCCCATCCACGAGACACCACTGCAGCAAGCAAGGAGGAGGCTTCAGCCAACCACCGTGTTCTTGTTGCTTCACGACAAGGAAGATGCTTTCCATGTAGAAAGTGTGGCGAAGGCACCAGGGGCCTTACTAACGCAAACTCAAGAGAAGAGCCGTCGCTGCTGCAGTTCAGCATCTTCAGATGGTGCATCTCAGGCGCCCACGGCCCCCAGCACAGCCCCCCTCCCATCGGGACTTCCTCAACAAGACGGGCCTGTCACTCAGGACTCAGAGACCCACACAGCGTGGTGGCCACACAGGCGGCCTGCCCTGTGTCCACACCCCTGGGAGAGGGGTGGTCCACAAGGGCAAACGGCCCCTGGAGCCCACTCCTTCCCCTCCTGTACCTTCACGTTGTTCCACTCCATGGAAAGACGCTGCATCTTCTCAGGAATGGCAGATAAAAACAACGGTGTGGCCTCCAACCGAACCTCCCCGCCTTCAACTCATTCGAGGAGCCCCTGACAGCCAAGCATTTTGCTCACAGTGACTCACAAAACCAGCACCTACCCGAAAAGCCTTCCTACATAAGGGCAGAGACAAGAAGTCAGTTGATGATTTTAAAAAATGGGAAAAGGCACTTTTAAAAAATCAAACAAGTCTGATAACAGGGTGAAATAAAGAAGTCACTATTTCTGGGACCTAAAAATAGTCTGTTGGAGAAAAAAACTCTCTGGCTATTGATCGAGTAGGAAAAGAGATATCTGTTTAAAGCAGGGAGTCTCAAATTCCCGATTTCCCTGTGAATGCATCATGAATCACGGAAGACCTGCCAAGGTCTTTCTGCTCCAACCACTCGTAAGCCATTTGGGGAATGGTATGCTATTGACCTTCATCGTGTATGCTGAGGGTTCTCTACATTTCTTTTTGTGTTCCCATTGGAAAGACTCATCCACCATCAGAGTTCTCAGATCAGGAGCTAACTTCATTAGAGTTGGCATGGCATTATGAAACACTCTGACACCAAAAGAGAACCTCACCTGAGACTAAGCATAAATGTAGGCTGTGAAAGGTGCTTCCCGGGCAGAACCAGAATTTCCCTTGTTAGCAGGGAAGTCTCCCAGTCGGCCCCAAAAGCATACCCTATACTCCAGAACACCTCAGTATTTTCCCTTTGCCTGGGTCCTTTAGTCTTTTTTTCCCAAGGTGTTAGATTTTGCACATGTGACAAGACAGCATCACCTGGTGGAGAGAATGCTGGAGCAGAATTCCAGATAGGTCAGCGTCATTTCACCTCTTTATATCTCGATTTTCTCAACTACAGAACGTGGAGAGGCGCTTCCCTGGAGGGTCAGTGGTTAAGACTCTGTGCTTCCAACACACAAGGCACAGGCTCAGCCCCTATTGTCGTGCTGTTGTCTTTGTGACCGTGGACTGCAGCATGCCAGGCCTCCCTGTCCTTCACCACCTCCCGGAGCCTGCTCAAACTCACGTCCATTGAGTCAGTGATGCCACCCAGCCATCTCATCCTCCGTCGTCCCCTTCTCCTCCTGCCCTCAATCTTTCCCAGCATCAGAGTCTTTTCCAATGAGTAAGCTCTTTGCATCACGTGGCCCAAGTATTGGAGTTTCAGCATCAGTCCTACCAATGAATATTCAGGACTGATCTCCTTTAGGATGGACTGGTTGGATCTCTCTGCTGTCCAAGGGACTCTAAGAGTCTTCTCCAACACCACAGTTTGAAAGAATCAATTATTTGGCACTCAGTCTTCCTTATGGTCCAACCCTCATATCCATACATGACTACTGGAAAAACCATAGCTTTGACTAGATGAACCTTTGTCTGCAAAGTGATGTCCTTGCTTTTTAACATGCTGTCTAGGTTTGTCATAGTTTTTCTTTCAAGGAGCAAGTGTCTTTTAGTTTCCTGGCTGTGGTCACCATCCACAGTGATTTTAGAGCTCAAGAAGATAAAATCTGTCACTGCTTCCACTTTTTCCCCTCCTATTTGCCATGAAGTGACAGGACCAGATGACATGACCTTAGTCACTTGAATGCTGAGTTTTAAGCCAGCTTTTTTTTTTTTTACCCCTAGACTGAGAACTAATAATCCAAAGGCTGAGGGGCAAGGCCAAAAAATAAAAGGAATGGGACAAACGCACCATCACTTCACAAATGCATTACACGGATAACTGCAAGGAATCCAGGAGCACTTCTAATTTCTCAAAAAAGCAAGACAGAGTTAGTCAAGTCTCTACTTTTAAAGCTCTCATAGGCAATGTTCTCATAGTTAGAACTGGCTTAAGGCTCTCTCTACACTTCAGATGGAGGGTGTAAAACAGGTCCTTCCCCATCCGGAAGCCAACATGCCCACCCCTCTGTCCACTCTAGTCCCTCCCGAGGTGTGAGCAGATCTCAGTGCTATTTCTATGAGGGCTGTTTTGTTCGTTTGTTTGTTGCATTTCAACAGCAAATTATGGAAAATTTCCAGTGTGTCTTATGCTGGAATCTCAAAGTCTCTCACACGAAGTTCAGCAGGGCTTCGGGAGTATTTGGAGACACACTTCAATCTACCCCAAATGCAGACACCTCTCTGCTCCGCTGCAAGGAGTCAAGCCCTTTATAAAGAGAATGTGGTGATCCTACCCACAAAATTAAAACCTGAAAATTAGATAAAATCTAAGAGAGCAGTTGCTGTAACAAAATCTCATAGGCTGGGCAGTTTATAAAGAACAGAAATTTATTTTTCATGGTTTTAGAGGCTGGGAATCTAATACTAAGGTGTCAGTATATTCACGGCCTGCTAAGGACCCCTTTCCTGGTTCATAGAGGGTCCTTCTCCCTGTGTGCTTATGTGGGGAGGAAGGAGCAAGGAGCTTTGTGGGTTTTTTTAAAATAAGGGCACTAATCTCATTCATGAAGCTCCCCCCTCATGACCAAATCACTTCTCAATGGTTCTACCTCCAAACACCATCACCTTGGGGGTTAGGTTTCAATGGATAAATCTGTGGGGGATACAAACATTCAGATCATAACAAAAGACAACATTTGGATGGAAATATTTTCCACTGAAAGATGCCCATAATTCTTCCTGGCTATAAAATCCATTTGGTCTCTGGAGAAGATTTATGGCTTCATGACTTAAACCAGCTTCCATCAGCGCACTTCAGCCACCCCAGAGTGGAGCCTGTCTGCACCACTCCTATCTCTTTAAGACACTCATCACCCCTGGGACATCCTCCAGGATAGATCACATGCTACTCTACAAAACAAGTCTCAGTAAATTTAAGAAAAGTTATCAAGCATCTTTTCCAACCGCAATGCTATGAGACTAGAAATCAACTAAAAGAAAAATACTGCAAAAAACACAAACATGTGGAGGCTAAAAACAAACACATCACTGAAGAAATCAAAGAAGAAATTTATTTTTAAACACCTGGAGACAAAGGAAAATATGACAATCCAAAATCTGTCGGATGCAGCAAAGCAGTTAGTTCTAAGAAGGAAGTTTATAGCAATACAAGCCCGTGTCAGAAGACAAGAAAAATCTATAATAAATGAGCTAACCTTACACTTTGAGGAACTAGGAAAAGATGAACAAACAAAACCCAAAGCCAACAGGAGGAAAGAAGTCATAAAGACTGAAACAGAAGCCAAAAAATAAGAGAAAAATAGAGAAGAGCAATGAAACCAAGAGCTGGTTCTCTGAAAAGATAAAACAGAATTGATAGACCTTTGGCCAGACTTACTGAGAACAAGACAGAAAGTCCAAATAGATAAGATCAGAAGTGAAAGAGAAGTTACAGCCATCACTACAGGAATACAAAGCATCATAAGATTATTACAAACAATATGCACCAATAACAGGAACAATCCAGAAAAAATTAATGAATTCTCAGAAATATAGTTTCCATCTAAACTCAAACAGAATCAAAGATACAGAGAGCAAATGCGTGTGGGCTAAGTCACTTCAGCCATGTCCAACTCTTTGTGGCTCCATGGACTGTTCCCCACGAGGCTCCCCTGTCCATGGGATTCTCCAGGCAAGAACACTGGAGTGGGTTGCNCTGGTTCATAGAGGGTCCTTCTCCCTGTGTGCTTATGTGGGGAGGAAGGAGCAAGGAGCTTTGTGGGTTTTTTTAAAATAAGGGCACTAATCTCATTCATGAAGCTCCCCCCTCATGACCAAATCACTTCTCAATGGTTCTACCTCCAAACACCATCACCTTGGGGGTTAGGTTTCAATGGATAAATCTGTGGGGGATACAAACATTCAGATCATAACAAAAGACAACATTTGGATGGAAATATTTTCCACTGAAAGATGCCCATAATTCTTCCTGGCTATAAAATCCATTTGGTCTCTGGAGAAGATTTATGGCTTCATGACTTAAACCAGCTTCCATCAGCGCACTTCAGCCACCCCAGAGTGGAGCCTGTCTGCACCACTCCTATCTCTTTAAGACACTCATCACCCCTGGGACATCCTCCAGGATAGATCACATGCTACTCTACAAAACAAGTCTCAGTAAATTTAAGAAAAGTTATCAAGCATCTTTTCCAACCGCAATGCTATGAGACTAGAAATCAACTAAAAGAAAAATACTGCAAAAAACACAAACATGTGGAGGCTAAAAACAAACACATCACTGAAGAAATCAAAGAAGAAATTTATTTTTAAACACCTGGAGACAAAGGAAAATATGACAATCCAAAATCTGTCGGATGCAGCAAAGCAGTTAGTTCTAAGAAGGAAGTTTATAGCGATACAAGCCCATGTCAGAAGACAAGAAAAATCTAGAATAAATGAGCTAACCTTACACTTTGAGGAACTAGGAAAAGATGGACAAACAAAACCCAAAGCCAGCAGGAGGAAAGAAGTCATAAAGACTGAAACAGAAGCCAAAAAATAAGAGAAAAATAGAGAAGAGCAATGAAACCAAGAGCTGGTTCTCTGAAAAGATAAAACATAATTGATAGACCTTTGGCCAGACTTACTGAGAACAAGACAGAAAGTCCAAATAGATAAGATCAGAAGTGAAAGAGAAGTTACAGCCATCACTACAGGAATACAAAGCATCATAAGATTATTACAAACAATATGCACCAATAACAGGAACAATCCAGAAAAAATTAATGAATTCTCAGAAATATAGTTTCCATCTAAACTCAAACAGAATCAAAGATACAGAGAGCAAATGCGTGTGGGCTAAGTCACTTCAGCCATGTCCAACTCTTTGTGGCTCCATGGACTGTTCCCCACGAGGCTCCCCTGTCCATGGGATTCTCCAGGCAAGAACACTGGAGTGGGTTGCTGTGCCCTCCTCCAGGGGGTCTTCCCCACCCAGGGATCACGTCTCCTGCATCGGCAGGTGGGTTCTTTACCACTGCTGCCACCTGGGAAGCCCTAGAGGGCAAGTGGGTGGTTGCCAAGCGGGGAGGGAGAGGTGGATGGGAGGAGAGGTGAAAGAGGTGAGGGGGATCAACAGGCACGAATCTCCAGTTAGATAATAGATGTCATGGGATATAACATACAGCGTAAAGAATATGGTAGATAATATTGCAATAATTTTGTATAGGGATGACAGTCATGTGACTCACCATGGTGATCATTTCATAATGTAGGCAAATGTCAAATTACTATGCAGCACGCCTGAAATTAACACAATATTGTATGCAAACTATATTTGAACAAAAAATTAGAAAGCAAAAACAACAAAAGACGACACTCATCAATTTTTAGCCTGTTCTCTGCTCAGTGATATTCTCTTCCAAATTCATGGAAAGCAGTTCAAAAAAATCTGACAAATGGGGTCACTAAACAAATATTCAGTGTTTTTATTACTATTAATGCTTATTGCTAAGTCACTTCAGTTGTGTCTGACTCTGTGCAACCCCACAGATGGCAGCCCACCAGGCTCCCCTGTCCCTGCGATTCTCCAGGCAAGAATACTGGAGTGGGTTGCCATTTCCTTCTTCAGTGCATGAAAGTGAAAAGTAAAGTGAAGTCGCTCAGTCGTGTCCCACTCTTAGCAACCCCATGGACTGCAGCCCACCAGGCTCCTCCGTCCATGGGATTTTCCAGGCAAGAGTACTGGAGTGGGTTGCCATTGCCTTCTCCAATTAATACGTATTAGGCTATGGTTTTTCCAGTGATCATGTATGGATGTGAGAGTTGGGACTATAAAGAAAGCTGAGCACTGAAGAATTGATGCATTTGAACTGTGGTGTTGGAAAAGACTCTTTGAGAGTCCCTTGGAGAGCAAGGAGATCCAACCAGTCCATCCTAAAGATCAGTCCTGGGTATTCATTGGAAGGACTGATGTTGAAGCTGAAACTCCAATACTTTGGCCACCTGATGTGAAGAGCTGACTCATTTGAAAAGACCTGGATGCTGGGAGGGATTGAAGGCAGGAGGAAAAGGGGACAGCAGAGGATGAGATGACTGGATGGCATCACTGACTCAATGGATATGAGTTTGAGTGAACTCCAGCAGTTGGTGATGGACAGGGAGGCCTGGCGTGCTGTGATTCGTGGGGTTGCAGAGTCCGACATGANATGACTGGATGGCATCACTGACTCAATGGATATGAGTTTGAGTGAACTCCAGCAGTTGGTGATGGACAGGGAGGCCTGGCGTGCTGTGATTCGTGGGGTTGCAGAGTCCGACATGACTGAGTGACTGAACTGAATGCTTATTATTCTGTCAGATTAACTTTAAAATAATTTTGTCAACTCAAAAAAGTAAAGAAGAGGGATTTCTATCCACTTTTTACTGAATTTTTACCCCCACAAATAACTGTGGAAAAACTGGCATCTGCAGAGTATTCAGTTTTCCTAATGCATCAACATAGGAGCAGCCGTGGAGAGACACCCACGCCCAAGGCGAGAGAAACCCAAGCAAGACGGTGGGTGTTGCGAGAGGGCATC
>SJYW01041160.1:205242-222456 GCA_006410735.1 Raphicerus campestris | reverse complement strand
ATTTGATTCATGCAACAAATATTTCTAGAGAGCTGCCAGGTCACCAGTGTTGTGCTGAGATACAAGGGTGCACGAGAAAGATGTGACTCCACCACTAACAGTGGTGAGTTACAGGGTAAGCAGTCACAGCTGATCCCTATGTGGACGCCATGACAGGGAAACCCCTGCATGGTGGGGGCTGGGATGGGGGACACCTGGCCTGGAGGGACTCTGCAACCCAGACACAGGCAACACCCCAGAGCCAAGAGATCTTCCCATCAACATCTCAGCATCAAGAAACCACCTGCCCCCCTCCAGCAACTGCTCCCCAGCTTTTATAAACTCCTCTTTCAGCAAGTCTGATCACTGGTGTAAGAAACATCTAAGGTTAACTGTCAGAATGTACAATGGTCATGTCAATTTTTATGCACAATTTTGAAAATCAGAAATACAATCAAGTAAAACATTATGATTTTTTCTTTTGACTTTTTCAAATCTCCAGATCTGTTCCTCTTCAGTCTGGAATAGTTGCAACGAAACACAAATGACAGCAGCCACAGCACAAACCAGGGGACTGCAACCACACTCAGTCATGCTTGGGCTGGGCGCTCACTTCCGCTTCCGGGGGNTCTTCAGTCTGGAATAGTTGCAACGAAACACAAATGACAGCAGCCACAGCACAAACCAGGGGACTGCAACCACACTCAGTCATGCTTGGGCTGGGCGCTCACTTCCGCTTCCGGGGGTGACTCACCAGGACCATGGATTTTCGGAAGCATAAATGGAACCCAACCACATAGTCCCTAAAACACTAAGAGAAACCACGCTGAGCCATCAGCGAGATCCTGATGGAGTTTACAAAGTGAAGGTCAAGTTCCGCAGTAGCGCCTCGGTGACATCGAGGTCTGCTGACACAGCGTCCGATGGGAAGGGGTGGGGGCTTTATTTTTGAAAAATGTCACCTGCATCATGGATGAATTTGAAAGTTGTGCCTCCTCTACAAGCAAAAATGTCCTCAGACACAGCTTACTCAGCATAAACCAACCAATCCTGTGCACCTCCAACAGTTAAGTCACCCTGTGTTGTACGACTCTGCAGATGGTATTCTCCTTCACAGTGCCTATCTCAACTCAGCTAAACCATCTGCACAGTCTTCCCAGGATCACTCTCTTCTAGACTGGAACCCAGACCCCACAGGTTGGGACCACTTCTTCCTGTTCCTCATGTCACTGTCCAGTGCCCAGCACACGAATCCGTGTTGACTAAAAACCACAAGTGTGCCACATTTCGGGGAGGGAGGCATTTAGAGAAATATAACACAGCATCCTTGTACCCAAGGAGCTACAGATCTGGCTGGTCAGACAGAACGTCACCACATCACAAGGTAATTCAGAGTAGACAGAATAAGGCAAGTGACGAATGGTTTAGATACTAACCTCAACAGACACTGCACACACAGTACTAAAATGCACACCTCTGTGCTCAAAGCCGGGCCATGCAGAACTGCGTGCTTCAGTGATGTTTCCAGAATTGGGCTCAGACGGTAACGCGTCTACCTGCAATGCGGGAGACCTGTGTTCGATTCCTGGGTCGGGAAGATCCCCTGGAGAAGGAAAAAGCTACCCACTCTAGTATTCTTGCCTGGAAAATTCCATGGATGGAGAAGTCTGGTAGGCTACAGTCCACGGGATAGCAAAGAGTCAGACATGACTAAGCAACTTCACTGGCTCAATTTCACTGGCTAGTATTCTGTAGAAAAATAACATTAATCCCCTTTTTGCAATAATAATAATAATAAAATGGTAATATTCAGAATATCCTAAACAAACTTCCTGGTTTCAAATGCTTGTAAGATATTTTAATAGGAAAATTATCTAAATGTATTAAGCAACAGACAAAGATAAAGGACTTTAAAACAATTCCTTCCTTATATGTCCAACTGTCATAAAGAACATTAATAAAAATTCAGTCATTGCTATTATCCCAACATGTAAAGAGCTTAGAAGTTGCTCCTCCTATCCTGACAACAAGGAAAAAGTTTACTGAACGGAAAATCAGTTACCTTTTGGGGATCCATCAGAAATTGAGGTCACAGGGCAAACCACTGCCCAGGGAACTGGAGACAGAAGAGTCAGACAGTCATGCCGAGATCTTACCCAAGACAGAAGCAGTACAGCTGCAACTGGCGGGGACTTGGGAACGGTGGTGTCGGTGCTGGGGCCACAGGCACACGCTGGAGAGGTGCAGGGGCCACAGGTGGACACGCTGGAGAGGTGCTGGGGTCACGGGTGGACACGCTGGAGAGGTTCCTGGGGCCAAAGTCTTGGGGGGACCCCACATAGTCATGCTAAATCTCTAGGAACACCCCCAGATTCCCAGGTGAACAGCCAAGAAAAATCCTCCTCTGTTTCTGGCAGAGAGAAAGGGAAAACAATCATTTTGTAAAGATACCCGGGGCGCTCGCTGTCACAAAGGTCTACTTGGTGGGGAAAGACCCATCTGACCTGGATCACTGTCCAGCCCACCCCACCTTCCTCTCTCGCCTGAGGAACACGGCAGAGGTCAGGAGCCACTCACAGCTCTACTTACAGAGAGGCAAAGCCTCAGAGAAGGAATAAATGAAAAAAGTGCAATGATTTTATCCTGATTCTTAATTCAGGTCACAGACAAGCATCTGTGGGTAGTCATCAGAGTAAGGATGCAGCAGGGATTACAGTGCTGGGGTGCAGGCAGTGAACAGAAACAGTGGCAGAAGCGGGTGGGCGAGGGCATCAGGGGACTGCGATGCCTAGCTAACAGGCAGCTGGAAGTGAACTCAGATTAGCTGCAGACATATGCTGCATACTGTCCAGCAGTCACTAATGAAACACTTAGAAGTCGGTGTAACTGATGTGCTGAGAGAGGACAGAAAGTGGGACCGTACAATATTTTGATCACAGACCATCAATTAAAACCAAAGAATCACTATCTGACCCCAACAGAGAAAGGTATGCCCTGTTAAGCAAAGCCTTCCAAGGAATCCCATCTGAGGGATCCTATCTCCCCTCAGAAGTAACGACACTCAACCTACATGCTCCTTGGCACCCAGCCTGAAGATGCAGCTGGATGTCTGGAGCAGACAGTCCCAGCAGCCCAGCCTGGAGTGGTCCCAGGGCAAAGACACGGATGCCAGCCCGAGCATCAGGAAATCCAGGCTCTGGGTCTCACCTCCTGCTGATTAGCTAACAATTAGTCTACACCAGTTTATTCACTCCTCCAGCCTCATTTCAATCATCTTTAAAGTGAGCTAACATAGTCTAAATACAGTAAATCCCCTACATACGAAACTTCAAGTTTCGAACTTTCAGAGATGCAAACGCGCGCTCCATCAACAACAGGCGTGAGAGGAACTGCAGCTTGCCTCTGCCTCCTCTTGCTGACAGCCCTTCAGCTCTACCACCTCCACCTCCCTGCCCTGCTCCAGTCAGTGACTCTTCCTGCCTGTTCACTCGAGGCCAGCCCGTGTGCCAGGTGCCATATGGTGGTTGTCACTGTTCAGTCACTCAGTCGTGTCCGACTCTTTACAACCCCATGGACTCCAGCACGCCAGGCTTCCCTGTTCTTCACCATCTCCCGGAGTTCACTCAAACCCATGTCCACGGAGTCGGTGATGCCATCCAGCCATCTCATCCTCTGTCGTCCCCTTCTCCTCCTGCCCCCAATCCCTCCCAGCATCAGGGTCTTTTCCAGTGAGTCAGCTCTTGGCGTCAGGTGGTCAATTATTGGAGCTTCAGCTTCAGCATCAGTCCTTCCAATGAATATTCAGGACTGATTTCCTTCAGGATGGTCTGGTTGGATCTCCTTGCAGTCCAAGGGACTCTCAAGAGTCTTCTCCAACACCACAGGTCAAAAGCATCAGTTCTTTGGCACTCAGCTTTCTTTATGGTCCAACTCCCACATCTGTACATGACCACTGAAAAAACCATAGCTTTGACTATATGGACCATTGTTGGCAAAGTAATGTCTCTGCTTTTTAATATACTGTCTAGGTTTATCATAGCCTTTCCTCCAAGAAGCAAGTATCTTTTAATTTCATGGCTGCAGTCACCATCTGCACTGATTTTGGAGCCCAAGAAAACAGTCTGTCACTGTTTCCATTGTTTCCCAATCTATTTACCATGAAGTGATGGGACCAGATGCCACGATCTTAGTTTTCTGAATGTTGAGTTTTAAGCCAGCTTTTTTACTTTCATCTTCATCAAGAGAGTCTTTGGTTTCTCCTCGCCTTCCTGCCATAAGGGAGGTGTCATCTGCATATCTGAGGTTACTGGTATTTATCCCAGCAATCTTGATTCCAGCTTGTGTTTCATCCAGTCCAATGTTTCTCACGATGTACTCTGCATGTAAGTTAAATAAGCACTGCTGTACTTTTCAAGGTACTGTAAGAGTTAAAATGTTTTTTGGTTTTTTATGTATTGTTAGTGTGAAAAGTATTATAAACCTATTATACTATGGTCCTACATAGTTGGGCACCTAGGCTAACCTTGTTGGATTTGTGAACAAACTGGGCTTATTAGGAACATGCTCCCAGAATGAAACTCATTCGTACGTAGGGGACTTACTGTAATGGCTAATGGTCTTTCCAAATTCACAATTCTTGAATTCTAAATTGATAAAAATAATACAATAGCTACTAAATGTATACAAGTATACTCTGCAGTATCTGTGCATGGCTGTGCATCCAGACAACACAAAATACGGTCAGACAGATCTCCACCATTAGCATTCCTAACAATGCCTTCATTGACATTGGTTTATAATTTCAAAGCCAGCTGGTAATTCTTGTTTATCAAATGTAAACACAATGTACATAAAAATAGCCCATTCCACACCAGATTCCTTACCTCTCTTCACTTCTAAACTTACTTTTTAATTAACACTTTTAATTAACATTTAATAAACTTACTTTTTAATTAATGTTTCTTGATGAAGAGACAACGACTTCTCCACTCATTTATCCTGAATGCTTGATTCTTGATTTTGCTGGTTTAAAGAATCCCATGACATCACCACAGTACCAAGACCACAGGTACCATTTGTGAGTATACTCTGCACTGTATTCGATGGATGTATTACATACATCCCTTCATTTGCTCCTCATGATAGAGCTATGGTGTAGGTACCATCCATATTTAATCCACAGAGAAACTGAGTCTCAGAGAAATCAGGTAACTTGGCACTTGACGCAAATCTAGTACCTTTCAGGGTTGAATTCAACTCAGATCTGACCTCACCCCGTGCTCTCACCACCATGTCAGTTTTCAAATATCTTTAGTAACAGGGCCCCTTTCTGGAGAAAAAGGTACATGGAATCTCAATATACAAAACAAATCCTGGACCTCATGCCATGCCACGCTTCTCAGTCATATCCAACTCTTTGTGACCCTCTGGACTGCACCCCAGCAGGCTTCTCTGTCCATGGACTTGTCTAGGCAAGAATACTGGGGTGGGTTGCCATTTACCACTCCAGGGGATCTTCTCAGCCCTGGGCTTGAACCCATGCCTCCGTGTCTCCTGCGCTGGCAGGCCGGTTCTTTACCACTGCGCCATCTGGGAAGCCCACTCATGAATGCTGGACCCATAAGTCACAAATAAATATATCCACGGCCCATTATAAAGTAAATCAATGAACATAACTATGAATTCTGATGAGCATGTGAACTCGGCCATTACTGTTATATTAGCGATTTTTTCAGGCTCTGCATCAATTTGCTCTTGTATTTTGTTTCCAGTGCACAGCACTCAACACAGCCGAATGGGTTTTTAACATTTGTTATGTTGCAGTCACAAGCTAGTCTTCAGTTCAGTCAAAGCGGTCCACAAGTTTAAAGGAAGGTGAGGAGGAAACTATAAAAACACGAAGCCCCAAGAGTCCCAACACACACTGCACTGAGCTGAGGCCCAGAGCACGGCTTCGGGCGCCCATGCTGCCATGCCCTGCAGGCCGCCAGGCTCTCCCAGGCCACGCGCAGACCAGCACTCCAAAGCCTGCGCACGCTTCCCAGGGCCAGCAGACAGCACAGACATGGCTACACATGCTGGGGTGGCAGGATCTTTTATAGGAATCACAAGCCTGAATTTTTCTTTTAAAAACGGGGAAAAAAGATCATTTAAGAGACAAAATTTTTAGAATTAACAATAAAGCTACAGAGTTATAAGAAATGCCCCCAATGGCAGGATGTTCCTTATTTTAAAGTTTTCCCAAAAGAATTCCTCTGGAAGCATAAATCAACATTCTAATGGCTTTTTATCTTCCAATGTATTAAAATATCTTCCAGTGTATTAAAATACAGAATATTTTGTATTTGAGGATGTTGATTTTCTCACTATTTAAAAAAAAGGTGGGGGGGGGAGCTTAAGAAAGAAATTCACAGGCATAGAACAGAAAACAAACTTAGGGTCACCAAAGAAGAAAGGGGAAGGGGGGGATACACTCAAGTTGGGGATTAACATACACAACTCTATGTACAGAACAGACAACCAGCCAGGACCTAGTTACAGCGCAGGGAGCTGTACTCAGTATTCTGTAATAACCTGTAAGGGGGAAGAATCTGAAAGGAACACATATATAACATATATCTGTAACTGAGTCATATAATGAAAAATGTATATTAAGAGAATTTGCACACACATCCCTGGGTCACTGCCCTGTACACCTGGAACACAACAGTGTAAATCAGCCACACTTCAGTCCTTTATAAAGGAGCGTAAATGTCATGTGAAGGTCATGTTCTTACTCACAGCTTGAACGCACCCTGCCTTGGTGCGTGGAGTGGGTCCTGACTGGAACACGCACAGAAGGGCATCTAACTCCAAATGCTCAANCATGGGGTGAATGTCTGTGTCCCCGAGGACTTACAGGCTGATGCCCTGAGCACCCACGTGGCCATATCTGGAGATGAGGCCTCGAAGGAAATAAAGGTTAAATGAGGTCACAAGGGAAGGACCCCCAGCCCAACAGGATTAGTGTCCTCACAGGAGCAGATGCCAGAGAGCTCCCCAACACTCACTGAGGGAAGACCCACAGGGGCCACGGGGAGGGGGCGGCCTCCCCCAGAGCCCAACCTCGCTGGCAGCCTGGGCTCAGAGGTCCAGCCCCCAGACCGAGAGACGCAGACGCCTGCTGACACCGCCTCCCGGCCAGCGCTACTTGGTCACGTTGGGCTGAGCTGACTGACACAGAAGGAAACGGAGGATCACGACATGGACAACTGTGAGGCGAGATGCTATTCGACAGCTCGGGCCTGCGTCGACGATGCTGGATGTTCACAAACAGGTTGTTCTCCAACTATTTCCTTTCTTAAAAATTGCCTCCCGGCTTCCCTGGTGGCTCAGTGGTAAAGAACCTGCCTGCCAATGCAGTAGACATGGGTCCGATCCTGGTCCAGGAAGAGCCGTGTGCAGCCACCAAGGCTGAGCTCTGGAGCCCACGCTCCATAACGAGAGAAGCCACCCCAACGAGAGGCCGGCACACCACGGCGAGAGAGTCACCCCGCTCGCAGCAACTAGACACAGCCGTGAACAGGAACACTACTTTAAAAACTGCCTTCACGCCTCTTGGCCATTTTCATTTTCACACAAATTCTTAAATTAGCCTATCAGTTTCCATAGAACACTGCGTAGTTTTTATTGGAACTCCACTGAATCTACAAATGTATTTGTAATGACAGCACTTTTACAAAAAAGTGTTTTCTAATCCATTGATACAGCAAGTCTGTTAACATAGAAGGATCTTTAATTTATTTCAGCCAAGTTTTATACTTCTCAGTATGGAGACCCTGCACTTCTTTCCNCGTGGCCA
Organism: Raphicerus campestris; assembly: GCA_006410735.1. Taxonomy (NCBI): domain Eukaryota; kingdom Metazoa; phylum Chordata; class Mammalia; order Artiodactyla; family Bovidae; genus Raphicerus; species Raphicerus campestris. The sequence goes on along the minus strand of SJYW01041160.1, from coordinate 214,637 downwards.
TATCTGGAGATGAGGCCTCGAAGGAAATAAAGGTTAAATGAGGTCACAAGGGAAGGACCCCCAGCCCAACAGGATTAGTGTCCTCACAGGAGCAGATGCCAGAGAGCTCCCCAACGCTCACTGAGGGAAGGCCCGCAGGGGCCACGGGGAGGGGGCGGCCTCCCCCAGAGCCCGACCTCGCTGGCAGCCTGGGCTCAGAGGTCCAGCCCCCAGAACCGAGAGACGCAGACGCCTGCTGACGACGCCTCCCGGCCAGCGCTACTTGGTCACGTTGGGCTGAGCTGACTGACACAGAAGGAAACGGAGGATCACGACATGGAAAACCGTGAGGCGAGATGCTATTCTACAGCTCGGGCCTGCGTCGACGATGCTGGATGTTCACAAACAGGTTGTTCTCCAACTATTTCCCTTCTTAAAAATTGCCTCCCGGCTTCCCTGGTGGCTCAGTGGTAAAGAACCTGCCTGCCAATGCAGTAGACATGGGTCCGATCCTGGTCCAGGAAGAGCCGTGTGCAGCCACCAAGGCTGAGCTCTGGAGCCCACGCTCCACAACGAGAGAAGCCACCCCAACGAGAGGCCGGCACACCACGGCGAGAGAGTCGCCCCGCTCGCAGCAACTAGACACAGCCGTGAACAGGAACACTACTTTAAAAACTGCCTTCACGCCTCTTGGCCATTTTCATTTTCACACAAATTCTTAAATTAGCCTATCAGTTTCCATAGAACACTGCGCAGTTTTTATTGGAACTCCACTGAATCTACAAATGTATTTGTAATGACAGCACTTTTACAAAAAAGTGTTTTCTAATCCATTGATACAGCAAGTCTCTTAACATAGAAGGATCTTTAATTTATTTCAGCCAAGTTTTATACTTCTCAGTATGGAGACCCTGCACTTCTTTCCGCAGATTTACCGTCAGCCATTTCATCTTGGTGATGCTACAGTAATTTATTAAGATTTTGTTTCTAATAATTATCTAATGACAGCATATAGAAGTGCAAGTATTAACCTTGAAAACTTTACCCATGATTCTAATATTCACCTGTAGATTCTTCTGATTTTCTATGTATACTACTCAATACAACATCTGAACACATTCAACCTGAATGAAACACTGGTACTATTTTCTATCTGCTAAATGGTTTATTCAATAGCAGTGGGAATCTGTGTTTTAAAGGAATATTTAGGAATTATGCTCCCAGGTTACTTTAATTAGATTAGAGCCCATTAGCAGAACTGGAACTCTTCCCCACCCAACCCCATCCTCAGGCCAGGATGAGCCAAACACCCTTTACTATGGGCATGGACCACACCCTGTGTCTACATCCTCGTCTCTAAAATGCTTCCTATATGACACCATCTTTTCCTTCCTTGTCTCTCTCTTGTCCTGAAAATAAGGCCTGTCTTCTTCAATTCTGTATCCCCAATACCAACTGTAACATAAGAAGCTCTCGATAAATATTTATGGAACCAAAGGACCAAGCTAGGTTATTTGAGTCCAATAACGGCCATGAGTTTCACTAACTGATCTTAATCTTTGTGAAAGCAGGTGTAATTAATAACCAGCTTACAGGAAACTCTGGGTCAAAACAGAGGTAAAGCAGGAAGTGCCCAGTGACTAGCCCGGTGTGGGCAGATGCAGTGGGCACACGCACATCCCCTTCTGGTGGGCTGGGCCCACACACACGAGAACACTAAGCGCGTGACCCCAGGGCCAGGTTTCTGCAGGGTGTGCACGCACCTCAGACACGCATCACTGCCTCCACCTCTCACACCCAGGTCCTCAGGAACAAAGGGTCTCTACGGCAAGCAACAACTTCAACTCTTAATGATATTTTAAACTGATCATAACCAGTGCATGCTTGAGTGTGCTAAGTCACTTCAGTCATGTCTGATTCTCTGCAACCCCATGGATTGCAGCCCATCAGGCTCCTCTGTCCTGGGGATTCTCCAGGCAAGAATACTAGAGTGGGTTCCCTTTCCCTTCTCCAGGGGATCTTCCCAACCCAAGGATCAAACCCAGCTCTCTTGCATTGTGGACGGATTCTTTACCATCTGAGCCATCAAGGAAGCCCAAGAACACTCAAGTGAGTAGCCTATCCCTTCTCCAGCAGATCTTCCCAACCCAGGAATTGAACTGGGGTCTCCTGCATTGCAGGTAGACTCTTTACCAGCTGAGCTACCAGGGAAGCCTCCTTCTTTATCACTAGCACTACCTAACCAGGCTACATGTCAAATCTCCAGATCGCTATAGTCACAGTGGGCTGTCATCAGCCACAGAATTCTTATGTTCAAGCCCTAACCCCAAATGTGACAGTTTTCAGGGACGGGGCCTTTGGAGAAGCAATTCAGGTTAAATGAGATTATGAGGGTAGGGCCCTGATCCAACAGGAGACCAGGAAGAAACCCTAGGAATCTGACAAGAGAAAGGCCACAAGACCCAGCAAAAAGCCAAGGAGAGGCCTTGGGAGAAACCCAGCTCGCCGGCCCCTCGAGCTTGGGCCTCCAGCTTCCTGACTGAGAGGATACACTTCTGGGGCTAAGCCAGCCAGCCCATGTGTTTTGTTACAGCTGCATGAGCTGACTAATACATGGGCCCACATGCAGCTGTTGGACAAAGGCCCTCCTATGTGTCTGCACCTGCCCTGTCCTTCCCCCACCCATCACTTCAGGCCCCAGCAAACTGCAGAGCACAGGGCTCCCCCTACGTGTCTTCCCCAGCAGACCCTGCACTGGATCTGGGAAGATTCCCATTCTCATCCCCAAAGGACCCACCCCATGGGTACAGCCTTCCGCATGGACATACAGACGTGGGCAGCCACAGCAATGGAGCAGAACTCACCTAGCACACGGAGGGGGCAGGGGGCACCTGAACCTTCCGCACGATGGAAGAGGAGAGGCCACACCAAGGGAGGGGATGCCTGGCTTGGCCTGACTCCAGGCCGACTCACGGTTTATCTGGTGCAGTGGTGGAGTAAGTGAGNTGGGTACAGCCTTCCGCATGGACATACAGACGTGGGCAGCCACAGCAATGGAGCAGAACTCACCTAGCACACGGAGGGGGCGGGGGGCACCTGAACCTTCCGCACGATGGAAGACGAGAGGCCACACCCAGGGAGGGGATGCCTGGCTTGGCCTGACTCCAGGCCGACTCACGGTTTATCCGGTGCAGTGGTGGAGTAAGTGAGGCTGAGGGGCACGCGGCTGTGAGATTTATCACCCATAAGGCTCTGTGACCTGCCCCAGGAGAAGCAACAGGGCTGCTGTACCCAGTAAGTCTACATCAAGATACTTGTGTTTACATGTTTATGGAAAACTCTAAATTTCTATGAACACTTGAATTCCTACAGGTTTCATTCCTTTGCTTCTTCTCTTAACTTCTGAGGTCCTCACCAACCACCCTCTTTGTGGCGCCCTCAGGGCGACTATCCTGGGAGCAGATGAGGCTCACATTTCCAGCGCCTCTGGCTCGCAGACCACAGCAAGAGAAGGGGTCTTGCAGCTCTACCGTGGGGCGGGAGGCACAGAGGACGGGCAGTCGTCTCCCAGCGTGAGGATCACATTCTGCTCCTAGAATCTGAGACATGCACGAGCCTCACACCTTGTCCCCACTACATCCAAGCCAGTGACATCCAGCAAAGTCTGCAGCTGGGTTAACACAGCTGTACCCGTGGTGACTTCTTGGGTGTTTGTCTCCGCTTCAGTGATTACAGGATGGTTCTGTGTTCACATTAGAGGGGACCTGGTGAAAGATACGAGTCTGTGGTATTTAGCAACTCGGCTCTAAATCTAAAATCATCTCAAAATAAAAGCTTGAGAAAAACAAAAGCACTGGCTTTGGATTTGACCTGGACATGACTGAGGGGAGGAGATGCGTGGTCGCCGGCTCTCTGGCTCAGGACAGGGCAGATGGTGGTCCGCCCACTGCTAACAAGACCCTCTACTCATTAAGACAGCACCAGCATCTGTAGCAAGCAGCCCCCAGCGTTTCCGAAGCTGCCTTCAAGGCCAACCGGCTCTTGGTCTTCAGTCTGCGGTGCTGGGGTCTCTCACATGGCAGCGCTAGTGTTCGGAGGGAGAGGTGAGGTGCCGGCCCCTGGGTTTCACGGCCAGATGAAAAGCAAACCCATCACTTCTGCTCAAAGTCCGTCATTACCACCAAGTCACACAGTCACACCCAAGTCACAGAAAGGAAGTTTTTCTGTGAGTCCAAGATGAAGCCGAGGTGATGCGACCAGCACTGGTGGCCCTGACCCTGACCCCTGACGTCTGACCCAGGAGTCACTTACCAGCCATCAAAGCCTCGCCCAGGTGCAGGTGGAGATGTTCAGCGCCCTGACCTCTGAGACCTTCCCTGGGCCTCAGTAGCCTGAGGTTGCTGAGATGGGTCGCGGTCACCTGGGAGGTGACGGTCTGAAGCTNTTAACAAGGTGAAGCACACTGCCCAAATGGAATGTGTCTCAGCAGTAAAAAAGGAACTCGGCTTGCATGTCACAACACGGATGAATCTCAGCCACATCATGCTTAGGCCAGACCCAAGAGCTCACATACGTTATGACTGCATGTACAGGACGTACTGGAGTGGGCAAAGCTGCAGGGACAGAAAGCAGCTGCGTGGCTGCCAGGGGCTGGGAACAAGGGGAAGGAATTTGTTACAATGGACGGAAGGAGACGTTTATGATGATGGGCTGTATGTCTTGATTTTGGTGCTGGTTACGTGATTGTTTGTGCTTGTCAAAATGCATGGAACTGTACAATCAAAAAGGCATGTGTATTTTTTTACCTTGATATATTTAACTTTATAAATATTTCAGGTGTAGAAATATAAATTTAAAGGAATAGTATTGCTTCAAACAGGAGACAAAGGGAATGCCAAAAAATAATGCTGTGCCTGGATAAATTCTGGTACACCCATACCATGGATTATTTTGCAGCTGTTAATTATATCTGTAATATACAAGCTTGCATTTCCTACCAATAATTAGCTCTACAAATGCAGCTTGAAGAGCAGAGCTAATCTTCTTTTATGAGAATCGTAATCTAGAAGAGTTAAGAGTTAGCATACCCGAATGTCCCCGTCCCAGTCCTCTCTCCTTCCCCTTTTTATTGATTTGAGCCATTGCTTGTTAAAACCCGAGAGGAAATAGAAGTACAGGGCATCCCAGAAAACAATTAATTTATCTCCCAATATAATCAACACAGGGTCATTAAAAAGAATCTGAAACCAAATGTTCAGATGAAGATTACATGCCTTTGTTTTCCATCCAGTTTTTATGGTGTTGAAACAAGGATTTTTTTTTTAAAGCCTTGACTTTCAAAAGGTCACATGAGCACCGTTTCCCTAAATCTTTGTCTGGTCTCACAACAAGTTTCCTTAATGCTGCCGCCCATCAGGTAAAAGCCAGGCCGAGGGGAAAGTTAAATAAAAAGCTATCTCAAATAGCATTTTTAAAAGGCAAACATCAACCTTGTAAGTATTAAAAGCACGTTCTGAAATCCGCTCTGATGACAGTTTAAGAAAGCTGCTTTTATGTGCGGGGAGCCCTGCGGTGCAAGGCCTTTTAAATGTGAGTGTTTACCTGAAAGACCGGCAAGGGCCAGGAGCTGGCCTTGAAGAGGCGCCGTCAGTGGCAGCCGGGGAGCTCAGCCTTGAACTAATAAACTGTCCTGCACCTTTGTCTCGCCGAGAAAGACGGGCCTGCTCTCCCACAAGAACGTACAAGCCTCTTTAAAGGACTTGGGTTTTCACTCTGCGTCTCTGCACTTGTTGATTTAGAGTTTCTGTGAGTGACAATGCACATCACTGGTTTTTTTTCTAACTCTGTCATCTGTGCTACTGAGTGTACTTTGACTCAGATCAAAGTTGAAAGCTTCTAGAAAGATACACAAACCACAGTGTGACAAATAGCAGGCTGTGTTTGACCCGGCAAACAATAAATTACTTTCATCAATCCCGGTAAAGAATCCCATGTTTTCAATGCTAATTCTGAGGTCTGAAATGACAGAACTTTACTACATTCTCAAAGAACGAAGAGCTTTAAATAATAAGGAAAAGATATATAAATAAAACTCACATACTACAAGTACTGAAATTTCCATTGTTCAGAGAACTGTGATTTCAATCTGCCCTTGTCTGAAATCCAGTCGTAAAGTTTAAACGAAGTAGCATAAGTTCCAATAAAACGTGTTAATTTGCCTCTCTTTTCATTGTTGTTAGCTGCTCAGTCACGTCTGACTCCTTGTGACCCCATGGACTGTGGCTCACCATCCTCCTCTGTCCACGGATTCTCCAGGCAAGAACACTGGAGTGGGTCACCATGCCCTCCTCCAAGGGATCTTCCCGACCCAGGGACNTTCCTTAATGCTGCCGCCCATCAGGTAAAAGCCAGGCCGAGGGGAAAGTTAAATAAAAAGCTATCTCAAATAGCATTTTTAAAAGGCAAACATCAACCTTGTAAGTATTAAAAGCACGTTCTGAAATCCGCTCTGATGACAGTTTAAGAAAGCTGCTTTTATGTGCGGGGAGCCCTGCGGTGCAAGGCCTTTTAAATGTGAGTGTTTACCTGAAAGACCGGCAAGGGCCAGGAGCTGGCCTTGAAGAGGCGCCGTCAGTGGCAGCCGGGGAGCTCAGCCTTGAACTAATAAACTGTCCTGCACCTTTGTCTCGCCGAGAAAGACGGGCCTGCTCTCCCACAAGAACGTACAAGCCTCTTTAAAGGACTTGGGTTTTCACTCTGCGTCTCTGCACTTGTTGATTTAGAGTTTCTGTGAGTGACAATGCACATCACTGGTTTTTTTTCTAACTCTGTCATCTGTGCTACTGAGTGTACTTTGACTCAGATCAAAGTTGAAAGCTTCTAGAAAGATACACAAACCACAGTGTGACAAATAGCAGGCTGTGTTTGACCCGGCAAACAATAAATTACTTTCATCAATCCCGGTAAAGAATCCCATGTTTTCAATGCTAATTCTGAGGTCTGAAATGACAGAACTTTACTACATTCTCAAAGAACGAAGAGCTTTAAATAATAAGGAAAAGATATATAAATAAAACTCACATACTACAAGTACTGAAATTTCCATTGTTCAGAGAACTGTGATTTCAATCTGCCCTTGTCTGAAATCCAGTCGTAAAGTTTAAACGAAGTAGCATAAGTTCCAATAAAACGTGTTAATTTGCCTCTCTTTTCATTGTTGTTAGCTGCTCAGTCACGTCTGACTCCTTGTGACCCCATGGACTGTGGCTCACCATCCTCCTCTATCCACGGATTCTCCAGGCAAGAACACTGGAGTGGGTCACCATGCCCTCCTCCAAGGGATCTTCCCGACCCAGGGACCAAAACCGTGTCTCCTGTGCTGCAGGCAGATTCTTTATTAGCTGAGCCGCCAGGGAAGCCCTCTCTTTTCATAGTTGAGAATAATTTGTGGTGTGTCTATGGCCACTCAGATGGCATGGAGCTACACAACCTTGCTCTCACCTTGTGGACTCACCAGGGATGCTCTGATAGGAATGGTCATCAAATAATGTGGGGACAGGGACACCCGCTTAGCCGGCTTGTACCTCCCGCCACCTGTAACCACTAATCACAGCAAGAACTTCAACTGTCCACAAGCACGAGCTACCTACTGGCACTGGGGAAGCGCTCTACACACATTCCCTCGATGATTCCTGCAAAATTCCTCACAGTGTGCATATACCACCTAACAATCTAATGCAGACATTATTACTCCCATTCACCGAATGAGGAAACTGAGGCACAGGAAGTTGACTGTGCTGCCCAAGAACACACACACCTTGTAAGTGACAGAGCCTGGACTTGAACCTAAGTCTTTTCACTTTTCCAAAACCCAAATCTTACTGCATCGCAGTAAGAACAGTTTATCCTAATATTTACCATGCTGTGCTCAGTCGCTTGAGTCATGTCCAGCTCTTTGCAACTCCATGGACTGTAGCCCGCCAGGTTCCTCTGTCCATGGGATTCTCCAGACAATACTGGGGTGGGTTGCCATGCCCTCCTCCAGGGTATCTTCCCGACCCAGGGATCAAACCAGCATCTCCTGTGTCTCCTGCATTGCAGGCAGATTCCTTACTGCTGGGCCACCAGGGAAGCCCAATAAACAGTCTCTGTAATAGTTTAAGAATTGACACACATATCTTTTACTTCAAAATCCTTCCAGAATCCAAGAAAAAAGTCCTTTTTTATCCCTAACTGTAGGTTTAAATTACATGGCTATTCCAGCTTGGCAAAGGATGAAGTTCACGCTGGGTTGCTGGGAGCCTGCTGTGGGTGGGTTACTGAGCTGTGTGCTGGGAACACCACAGTGAACAAAATCAAGTAAAACAATTCTCGGTTCCATGAGACTTCTTGTTTTGATTTTTTTTTAATGTAGTTTTAGATTCAGATGTCCTGCCAGATTCTAAGAACCAGTAAATTCAAACTGGAGCTAACATTTTAAATTTTGAATAATCCTTGTATCCCCTACAACTACCCAGAAAAATTAAGTGACACAATTTGGGCGACAATTGATAATCAGAGAACAACAATAGGGAAATTGCAAACTGTGGAATGAAAGCGGCTGGCCCGTTTCCATGAGATCAGAAGCGATGAAACACGCAGGAAGCACTGAGCCGTGGAAACGCCAGAAGTGACAGCAAGGAGCCGCTTTCACTCTTCACTCTCAAGCAAAGTGCAATCACTGCCCCTGCTTAGTGATGCTTAGTTTCTTACCCTGTTGACATCTTTTGTTAAAGCTATTATAGAAATCCCTACAGAAAAAAATAAGCCTCGATTATGAAGCTAAAGCTTTTTTCTCCTCCACACTGAAACCATTTCTAATGAGTCAGGATGGTGTGAGGCCACACGGTAAACCTGGCAGTGTGCACTGAACGTTCTCTCCTGCGCCTCCGCGAGCCTGCTCCCTGAGCTCCAGGGCACCTGGCCCCCTCATGCCCGTCCTGGGGTCTCACGGGGCCACCTCCTGGCCACCCGCACCCCTGACGCTTCGGCATCCCTTCCCCAAAGCCCTCCCCTCTCCTATCTGCAGCTGAGCATCTGGGCGGGAGCCCTGCTGCTCCGACTCCTCCCAGCATGGGACCACCAGGCCTGCCCTCGCACTGCCCCTCCAGCCCTCCCCTTCCCACCCCGGCCCTCTGCAAGCCTGTCTGCCCTCCCTTCCACGCTGGAGCCTGCTCTCCCGGGCCCTGGACACACACCTGCCCCGGCTGCTTACCTGTGTGGCTCCTTCCAGGACCCCCCTCTGCACGTGCTGCCCAGATTTCTTCGTCTCTTCTCTTCCACTTTCCCTCAGGTCTTCTCTGATCTTAAATTCCCACCCCAAACCCTCGTCATCACTGCCTCCCAGGCCCCCCCCCCCCACCTCTCCCCCCCCCCCC
>SJYW01041160.1:159704-181049 GCA_006410735.1 Raphicerus campestris | reverse complement strand
GGCCCGGGGCGGCACGGGGCTGAGGAGCATGCGCACTGGTGCTAGCCTGGCGCGGCGGCGGTTGCTAGGCAACGGCGAGCGGCGTCCTTGGAGGGCTCCGGCCGCGGTGGGCGTGCAGCGGGCGGGGTCGATTGCGCCGCAGGTGTGGTCTCCGGTAGGGTACGGGGAAAGGGAGGGGAGGGGACGCCGTGTGTGCGAAAGCGGTCGGCACTGTCCCCAGAACAGCCCACCTGCCCCGCGGCCATCCCTTGGGAGGGTCAGTGCTTGAGAATCCGTTACTGAAACGCTTCACGTGTACAGTTGACCCTTGAACTCCGAGTGAACTGCTGAGTCCTCCCGTGTGCTGTGCGCGGATGTTCTTCAATAAATAACGTGCTACAGCGCCGTATCCTCCCTGGAGGAGGACGGGAGGCGGGGGTGGGCTCCTAGGGCTTGAGCGAATTGGGGACTTGGTCAAACCAATGGTACCCAGGGACCCGAGGACGTCACTTTACATCTGTCTCTGTGCTGGCCAGCCTAGGTCCAGTCTCATCAAAAACGTAAAACAAGGGATTCTTGAGTTATAAAACATAATAAGACAGTGTCCAGTTGTCTTTTTAAAATTGTGTTTCTCTTGTATGCCTGTGTTTTTAACTAGCATGTTTATAAATTAGCTTAAAGTCACTTAGACAAATTGGTAACTAATTACTTTGGCACCACAGTAGTGTTTTTTTGTTACCAAGTCCTACATCTTTTAACAATGGAATTTACAAAGAAAGAATATTCCTATTAATTTTAGCTCTAAACACTGGCTAAGGATTAACTTTCTAACCCTACCATTGCCACAGACTAATTATATAATTTTGGAGGAGTCAGTAATCTCTGGATATGTTTTCTCATTTTAAAATGAAGTTAGTGTGTGTGCGCGCACGTGCAAACTCAGTTGCGTCCGATTCTTTGCGACCCAAAATGAAGTTGGACTAAATACTTGAAAATAGTTTCTAATGCTGAAATTTAATGACACTATAGGACTTACACGGGGCACCGTTTTTAAAAGCTCTTATCCTGATGTTAATCGCAATGGCTTACACGAGATAAAACTGTCAACTGCAGATGGTTAGCTGTGATTATTAAACAATTTTTAGGATAATGTAAACTATACTCTGCCAGGTTGTGGGCGTTTTGAAAGTAGAAGATTCTGGTAATGATCTTTCAGCATTTTAAATGTCTCCTGCCATTTCTCCAGCCTAGACTGTTGTGATGAAACATTGGAAGGAAACTTCCTTCATGCTTCTCTTGATGCCAGAATGTAAGGGGGATGGGGTTGCCATGGAAACGGTCACCTCACTTCTAGGGGATCTTGGCAGCAGCTAAGCCCTGACTTTTCTCATTCTACATTTCTCATTCGACGCTCTCTCCTTAGGAAGTTCATTCTGTGGGACTAATTGGATGTAGGTGTCCATCCTGAGACGCACATGAGGGGTTACTTCCTTTCTCCTCTCACAGTCAGGCCCTCAAGCCTGTCCCTAGGTGACCTCAAGACGATACTGCCTCTCCCTGCCCCAGTGTATTTTGCTCTCTTGTCTTCTCAGGTGGTAAAGAATCATAAGATATACCCTTGTCTAAAACCTGCCAGGGTCAATTCCAAATTCTTCCTCCAGCTTTGGAGGGAATCGGCTGCGTCACCTAATCCTGACGGCAGTCCTGCGTGGGAAGTGCTGTGTGTGTCTTGAGATGGGAAAGCAGACTCAGATATGCTGCGTATTCTGCAAACAGAGCGAGACTGGAACCTGGCTCGCAGTCTGTAGCCCGTACTCTCGGCAGGGAGACGTCACAGAGCGCGCCTCCTCCCTCCCAGGGCATCCAGGGTTCCCTTCTCCTCTGAAACGCAAACCTCTGCTGAGTTCTGGAGCGCCTTTGCTTTTCCCGTGCTGTGGGGCAGCGTGTTCATCGCCCGCTCTCTGGCCTTCAAATCCCAGGTTTAGTATAGTATTATCTCTTTAAAAGGCTTCCCCGATGGCTTAGATGGTAAAGATTCTGCAATGCAGGAGACCCAGGTTCAATCCTGGCCCCTGGAGAAGGAAATGGCAACCCACTTGAGTATTCTAGCCTGGGAAATCCCATGATCAGAGGAGCCTGGTGGGCTACAGTCCATGGGGTTGCAAAAAGTCACAGCAACTAACGCTTTGAGTTTTCAAGAAGTATTTCACTTACATTCTCTGAGCTTTTAGTCTGAAATTTTGTTGTATTCACACATGATATGATTATAATTAGCAATGGATTGTTCTCATTCACATTAATATGTTTCCCCCAACTCACTGGAGAACTGCTTGAGGACAGGGCTTGATCAAGATGCAGCTGGCTTGAATTCCTCCAAGACCAGACCACAGAGCGTGGGCTGTGGTGTGGGCGGTCCTGTCACTTCACCGTCAGTTAGACCTTCAGTCGATCTCTTCCCCATAAACTTCACCAGCTATTTTATGCACACTCTAACGTTGACTTTCTGTTGACTTTTTTACAGTAGAAGAATTAAAGGACTGGGATATGAAATGATGATATAATTTGATATAGCCAAGCAACAGCTTCTCCGGAATCAGCATGTTAAGAAATAAGGTACACAGTCCTATTTAAAACACAGACATTGCTTTCCTCATGAATATGTTTTAATTCAGCTATTTAATGGTATAAGAATAGTTTGCAAACCTTGCATCAGTGAGGCACCGTCAGCTGTGGTGCTTGGTGCAAGCATTTCTTAGCTGCAGAGCAACTTTATTTTGTATAAGTTTTCACCAAAGAAATATGCCCTTGAATGCAAGGTTCTCTGTAGTATAACAGAAACAAGCTTTGCCTGATCTCGTTACAGTGAAACAATGTGCTCGGGCATGCACAGCTTTTATAGGTCAGAATGTATTCACTCCTATTAGGATTAAGGCCTTAGTAATTAAGTGAAAAGATGTTACTGTGTCATCAACACAAATGAGACTGGGCTTTGGTCCCCCGACTTGGGTAGCGATAGGTGCAGCATTCTTTACTACTGGATCTGGTCTGGTATGCCGTCAAGGTTGAGTATTACAGTGTAAGCTTTCTTGTAAATGAGCCATTAGATAATGTAACTATAAGGCTTTGTTCCTGCTTTTAGGGTCATTCCTCTAAACAGGATAACTTAGCGGTTACTGCAGTGGCGTTACAAGATCACATTGTACATGATCTTCAACTTCAAAATCTTTCAATAGCAGATTATTCTAAGACAAAGGTACAGAAGACAGAGAACAGATCCAGATCTCTAAAAAGAAATGCAAAGGCAATAATAGATACTGGACTTAAGAAAACCACACAAGGAGGCCCTAAAGTGGAAGATCCAGAAAAAGAATATGTTCTTGATCCAAAACCACCACCATTAACTTTAGGTAAGCTGATCTCATCACTTATTTTGACTTGGTAGAGCTAAAGAATCTAGTTGAGGTGAATAGTACCATTTTCTCTGATACAGAAATTATTTTAATTTGCAACCTTGCAGAAAGATGTGTATGAAAGTTTAAAAACAGTGGTGGGGACAGTTTGAGTAAAAATTAAAGATAGCAATGATAAATGAAAGTTGCTTGATCGTGTCCAACTCTTTGTGACCCCATGGACTAAACAATCCATGGAATTCTCCAGGCCAGAATACTAGAGTGGGTAGCCTTTCCCTTCTCCAGGGGATCTCCCCAACCCAGGGTTCAAACCCAGGTCTCCCACATTGCAAGTGGATTCTTTACCAGCTGAGCCACAAGGGAAGCCCAGTAATGGTAAGAATAAGTAAGAGCAAGAATAAGTAAGAGGAGAATAAAGTAAATATCCGTTAATCTACAGTGATAGAAATAAATCATTGAATAAACAATAGGAAAGGCTCTTTCTTACAGTCGATTAACAGCTATTAAATATAGTAGATAGGGGCTAGAAATAGGAAATCACCATCTGGCCAAGACCATAGTGATAAAAAGCAGCCATACCAGTCTCCCGAGGAAGGTCCGTCTAGTCAAAGCTGTGGTCTTTCCAGCAGTCATGTACAGATGTGAGCGTTGGACCAGAGAGAAGGCGGCAGCCAAAGATTTGGTGCGTTCAAACTGTTTTTCTGGAGAAGACTCTCAAGAGTCCTTAGGACTTCAAGGAGATCAAACCAGTCAGTCCTAAAGGAAATCAACCCTGAATATTCATTGGAAGGACTAACGTGAAGCTCCAATACTTTGGCCACCTGATGTGAAGAGTCGACTCATTAGAAAAGACCCTGATGCTGGGAAAGATTGAGGACAGAAAGAGAAGGGGACAACAGAGGATGAGATGGTTGAATGGCATCACTGACTCGATGGAGAAAGTGAAGGACAGGAAGCTTGGTGTGCTACAGTCCATGCTGTCACAGGGCGCAGCCTCAGAGCGTCGCCCCAGGGATACTCACTGCACAGAGAAAGCGGTGGCACCTTTACCGGGTGAAGAAGTCTAGGGCCAGGCTCTCAGAAGGGTGCAGTCCCCTCCTAGACGTTCCCGCCAGAGAAGCATCTCTCAGTCTGCTCTGAGGACATATCAGTTGACCCAGAGGGACGTTCCTGGCCAGGGCTCCACAGAAGCATCAAGAGAAGCAGATAAAGACCAAGGTGCCAGGTCAGGTCCTGAGGGGCCGAGGGGGCAGGTCAGCTGAGCACATGTGGAGTCAGGGTCAGAGCAGAAGGGCATCCGTGAGACCAGAAGGACACCCAGCGGAGCAGACAGATGAGTCAACAGCGCTGGGTCAACAGGCCGAGCTGGATGGGACCATGGTGCTCAGGTCCCCTGACATGTTAGCATCTGGGGAGGCCCGGTGCAAGGCATGGGAGGCTCCTTTACATGGTTTTTCAGCGTCTACAAACAAGTCCAAACTATTGTAAGCTGCAAACTTAGGAACAGAAAAGGTTTTATTTTTTTCCATTTTTTGCAAGGGAGGTCAGATCCAACCATGTGCACCCAGAAGGAAGCTGGTGAACCTCAGCCAGCTTCTGCCATAGATTCTCAGGGTTAAGAGGATCTGTCCCTGCAGTTCCCTCATAGCTCATCGGTAAATCATCTGTGTGCAATGCAGGAGACCCAGGTTCTATTCCCGGGTCGGAAGATCCCCTGGAGAAGGAAATGGCCACCCACTCCAGTATTCTTGCCTGGAGAATCCCATGGACAGAGGAGCCTGGCGAGCTAGAGTCCACGGGGTCGCAAAGAGTCGGACACGACTGAGCGACTAAACCGCCACCACCAAAGAGCAGAGGAAGGATGTCCTTGGTGGAGACGGGCAGGGCAGGGCAGGGCTCGCAGCAAGGAGCTCGGTGTCTGAGCTGCTGAAAGGACAGTGAGCTGGGGCCTGGTGAGTGAGGCTGGGGCAGCAGGGGAGACTGGAGAGAAACCGGGAGGGGCCGACTAGGAGAGACGTTGTGGTGTGGAACTCTTGCTGTGATGAAATATATCAGGTTCACCCCTGCAGCCGTGTTTAAGTGGGCCGTTCAGTGGCAGTGAGTGCAGTCCGGCTGCCCAGCGATCATCGCTGCTGTCCATCTCCAGAGTGCCTTCGTCCCCCCAGACTCTGCCCACTTACACACTCCCCGCCCCTCTCTCCACCTTGGCAACCACGAGTTTCCTCTGCGTCTCTGAGAATCTGACCAGTTTGGATCAGTCTTTTAATATCGGTCCTTCTGTGTCTGGCCTGTTGCTCTCAGCATAACGTCTTCAGGGTTCTTAGTTCTGACAGTTGCAGCACTATCAGAACCTCCTCCTCGTTTAGGCCTGAATGCCATCCACTTGCCGGCATGCTGCACGTCTGTCCATTCTGTCGGTGGACACTTGAGTTGTCTCCTCTTTCAGTTACCATGGATGGTGCTGCCAGGAAGCTTTTTGTACAAATACCTGTTTGAGTCTCTGCTTTCCATTCTTTGGGGCATGTGCCAAGAAGAGGAATTGCTGGGCCATGTGGTAATTCTATATTTAATTTTTTGAGGCACCACCATAAAATTTTTTAAATGATGCTGGGCCTGGAGAGGTTTGCTGGGGACCTGGTGGCGGAGGGTGGCTGGCGGGCGGAGAAGGAGCCAGAGGCCTGCTGGTGGGAGCTGCCCTGTGAAGGGGGAGCCCGGGGGCCCCAGAGTGCCACAGAGGCTCCGCCCTTCTCCCCGGAACTGCTCACAGTGCTGGTCCCGTCCGAGACGCGGTGTCGCACGGGAAGTGGGCAGCTTGGAGCACACGACAGTGCTTAGTGACTGCCTTCCGTCTGCATGCACAGTTTCCGGAAACCATCAGGAGCCTCGGCACTGCCACCTGAGGCTGTAAATTACACCAGGACAAGCATCCCGATTTGGGATGAAGAAAACAGCATTATGCATGTTAGGTGAGGTGGGACTGTTAGGGGACGCACGCTGACTGAGACCGCCCTCCCTGGCCAGGCACCACGGTAACCACTTGCACGAGCTGTTTTATGACAGGAGGTCCCGGTAAGGAACACGGAACTAACAAGCCGCCTCCCACCGGAAGCATTCGGGAAAGGTCACCACATGTCAGGGCCACCTCCCAGAACCCTCCTCTCTGGCTCCCATCTTGGCTGAACAGGGCGCACACCACCAGGAAGGACCCTGAGTCAGGATGACTGGCTACGGACAACCCGGAAACTGCTCCCGTCACCATGAAACCGGAGACTGCGAGCCACGCAGCAGAGCGGCCCACCTGGGCTCCCTCACCCTGCTGCTCTCCGCCCGGGCGCCCTTTCCCAGTAAATTCTCTGGCTTTGCCAGACATGTGTCTCCTCGGACAATCCATTTCCGAGTGTTAGACAAGAGCCCGGTTTCGGGCCCTGGAAGGGGTCCCCCTTCCTGCAACAGTACCCCCCGCTGTTAACTGTTGTCCAAACTTAATACTGCCCTGGGGTTCCATCTTTTCTTGCTGACATGCTGGAGTTCTCAGCGTCCTCTGTCTGAATCCTGTGTTGACTTTGCCACAGAGACTACCCTCTCCGGGTGTGTCTGAGCATACATTTGAACAGACTCTTCAACTACTGTTTTGTCTACCAGTTTTTCTCATTACCCTTTATGAGTTGGGGGGTTTCCATCTTTACCCATCCTTGAGATGGTAAAGATGTCCCTGTCTTTTCTTCACTACCTTTGAAGTTTTGCATTTCACTTAGATCTCAGCCCAGTTTATTTTGCAAATGATTTGGGGAACATCATTTCATATACCAGTTAAAGTCAGATTCTCCCCTCGAATCATGAGCCCTGCTTCCTTAGCTGGCTTGTGGCGCCCGTTGTGCATGCAGCGAGTTTCTCTGCTTATCTGAGAGAGGGAGGGGGGAATGTGCATGATTTGGGCTTCTGTTTCTATGTCAGTATCTCATGGTTTTCAGTCATAAATTTTTGTAATATGCCATAATAACTCATAGGAAAAGAGCCAAAATCTGTCCCCCAGAATGTCTTCCAAAAATATACTCAGTACATTAAACTACAATAGGTGACTTTTCCTTTTATCTTCATGGAGACATTCCTTCTAGAACCTTCCACCATCCCGCTCGCGTCTGGACAGTTGCTCTGCGGGGCTGGTGCGTGCAGTGGGCCCTGGGCCTCTGCTCAGCACCCTCTTGTGGACTGCGGCCCTGAGGCTCTCCTGCCCCTTCGCTCTCTGCACCCCGCAGTGCCGTTGCGGCAGGAACTTCCGGGAAACAGCGTGTGAGCGGCGCATCCGAGGCAGCAGACCGGAGACGCCCGTGTTCTGCTCTGACGTGGAGTGTGGCTGGTAAGAGATTCTCCCATGGCCAGCGCCGTCTCGGAAGGGCTGCCTCCTGGCGTCTGTGTTGCTGTGGATGCCGCCGGCGCGCTTCTAGCTCCTGGGACTCTGGGATCTTTTTCGGCCGCTGCGGCATCGCAGTGACCGGACCTGGGTGAGTCCTCCGTTCCAGCCTTGCTGGGTGCTCTCTGGCTAGAAACAGGTGTCCTCTTCTGGGGACGGTTTTCTTTAAGTTGTTAAGACGCTGGGGCTGTTTTCTTTAAGTTGTTTCCTCCGTTTTCTTTTCTTGCTGGAGTGCCTGACCTTCAGATGTGAGACTGACCTTGAGTTTTCTTATTTTCTGTCTCCTCCTCTACCGTATTCTACTTTGAGATTATCTTAACTTCCTGCTCCAGTCTTTTGGTTGATTCTGGTATTTCTATTGGACACTGTACGTTTCCATCTTCAAGAGCTCTTCTTGTACTCTGAGCGGGCCTGTCGAGGCCTCCGTTCTTGTTGCGTAGACCTAGCACTTCACTCTCCGTCCCTGAGGGCGGCCTCTGGGCTGATGCTTTGCCCACTCAGCGGCCTGGGGCCGCAGTGGGGAGAGCGGAAGCTGTGCTGGCACCCCAGCCCCATTCCCCAGGCTCCTCGCAGTTCCTTCTCCAAAGTGAGTGCTGCCGCTGGAACAGGTGCTCTGGTCCTGCTCCAGGGCAGACATGCAGAGGAGCCTCAAACGTGACTGCGACAAGGACTCATCCTAATGGGTAACTGTATGTCATAAGAATTTTTAGCAAGGGAAGAACTGGGTTGCTACTCATTTTACAAAGGTCACTGGCAGCAGAAACAAGCAAAATTGGAGGAAGGCAATGCCAAAAGCTGAGAGAGAAGTTAGCTGAGAAATGAGGAGACCTTTGGCCAACACCTATGAAAAACTTGTAAAATAGGATATCAGCACGGCCTACTTTATAGAATCATTGTGAAAATGAAATAGATATGGGGAATTTTTTGTAAACAAAAACAATATAAATGTAAGATATTATTCATCTTGAGAGTCCCTTGGACAGCAAGGAGATCAAACCAGTAGATCCTAAATAAAATCAACCCTGAATATTCACTGGAAGGACTGTTGCCGAAGCTAAAGCTCCAATACTTTGGCCACTTGATGCAAAGAGCTGACTCATTGGAAAAGACTCTGAGGCTGGGAAAGATTGAGGGCAGGAGGAGAAGGAAACGACAGAGGATGAGATGGTTGGATGGCATCATCCACTTGATGGACATGAGTTTGAGCAAGCTCCGGGAGCTGGTGAAGGACAGCGAAGAAGCCTGGTGTGCTACAGTCGATGGGGTTGCAAAGAGTCGGACATGACTGAGCAACTGAACAACGCCAAATTATTCTCCTTGACTTCTGTGCACCCGTATAAAAGCAGCATTCTAAATTCGGTGGAATGAAATAAGTAATGTGAATGTTTTGCCTTAATATTTGCAAAATAATGTCATTAAAATGATGCATGACTTACCACCCTCTAAAATATACTGGACTCACATTCCCTGTTATTTGCACTTTAGCACAGAAGTTGGGCCTCTTTGACCCTCCCCCGTCGCCACTGTCGGCGGATGAATGGGACAGAGTGAAGCAGAGGTCGGTGGAGCAGGGGGACTCCGTGCAGCCGTGCCCGATATGCAAAGAGGAGTTTGGACTTCACCCACAGGTGTTGCACGTGAGCCTTAGATAAGCAAGCCTGCAGGGCATTCTCCAGTGACTGGACTCTGAACCGGGGATTAAGAGGGTCCATGCCTCTTTCTTCCAGTCTCTTCCTCCTACTTGACCCTCAAACACTCAACATTTTCTTTTCCGTTAGTTAAGTTTGTATATGAGAAAGAGCTAAATTTACACCCCCGCTGAACAGTCTTATTTACTGATTGCTCTTAATTCTCAAGTACAGAGTTTGTACAAGACCGTCCCCACTCCCCCGGCCGTGCGCAGCTGGCAGCGTGCACGGAGCAGAAGAGTGGGTATCGTTTATGTTGTTTTGATAATTGAAATCCTAAAAGGAAAACTGAGCTCGAATATCTCCAAGAATCTGTGGGAGGATCTTTAAGTAAAATCTTATGACAATCTTTGTTATGAAAGTTTACCATAGTTAAGATTGATGATAATATGGATAATATTCAGTCAGTCTATGTCATAGGTTTGTTTTCCTATACATACTTTGTCTAATTAAACTTCAATCTCGTGGAAGTTAAGGGACTCTGCTATTCCTAGAATCCTTTTTTCGTTTGTTTTTAGAAAATGACCACCCTGAGTAATTTCCCTCATGTGTAGCATTATGCTTCCTACACAGAAGCACTTGGAACTTTGCTTAAAAAAAAAACAACAACAAATATATTTACAAGCAAGCTTAGAATTCACAGCCTAGGAATCCCAGGCTTCGTCTACCAACCTGGCATATAAACTCTCAAACTTCATTTGTTTTTAAAAGTTTTTATGGTTAATGAGTTAGTTCACAGTCATAAACTTTTGTTCTTTACTAATTTGAACTCACGTATTATTTTAAACATACTTATTATGTTCTAGTTCTCTGTCAAGACCTAATCTCTTAGGTACATGAAGGTTGGGTATTTCAGAAAGATTGTGGTTCTTAAAATGCAGAAGTAGCTCTAGGACGATTTAGCATTTAGTGAAAGAGCTAAAAAAGCCGCGAGGAGTCTTTCTGGCCCCAACAACTCTTCCTTAATTGTGCTGCAGACCCTTGGTCCGGTGGTGATGTGAAGAAGGGAAGCTTGAAGCTGAGTATCTGAAGGGGGAGCAGGGTGTCACACACGCAGGTTTCTCCCATTCTGCTCTTTATAAGCGTCTCACTGTGATACTTGGTTATAGATACGGACATGTGTCTCTTTTGCATTTCTGGTTATAGTTCTCAGGCTTAGCTTTTTTCTTTGTTGTTTACTCGTTCAGTCATGGCTGACTCTTGGCAACCCCATAGACTGTAGCCCACCAGGCTCCTCCGTTCATGGGATTCTCCAGGCAAGAGTACTGGAGTGGGTTGCTATTTCCTTCTCCAGGAGATCTCCCCACCCAAGGACTAAATCCCAGTCTCTTTTATTGGCAGGCAGATTCTTTACCACTGAGCCAACTGGGAAGCCCAGTTTTTCCTTAGTCGGCATTTTCCAGATGTTTGATCAGTTCAACTCATGTGTCTCTGAGGTGGGCATTATATCCCTTAACTGATGAGGAGATAAACAGTTCCCATGATCCACAGCAGGCTGCCTTAGGACATGTACTCAGCAGGGCTGGGATCCAACCCTGACTTCGAGGACACTTTCAGTGTGTTTACCACCACTGAGTCATTCAGTTTTCTTATCTCAGAGAATACTTGCCAATAACAACTATTCATGAACGTTTAATAGTATATTTTAAATATATAGAGTTCAGTTCAGTGGCTCAGTCATGTCCAACTCTTTCCGACCCCATGGACTGCAGCATGCCAGGCTTCCCTGTCCTTCACCATCTCCCAGAGCTTTCTGGGAGATTTGATGGACTCATGCATGTCCATCAAATTGGTGATGCCATCCAACCATCTCATCCTCTGTTGTCCCCTTTTCCTCTTGCCTTCAGTCTTTCCCAGCACCAGGATATTTTCCAGTGAGTCAGCTGTTCGCATCAAGAGGCCAAAGGATTGGAGTTTGACTTTCAGCATCAGTCCTTCCAATGAATATTCAGGACTGGTTTCCTTTAGGATTGACAGGTTGGATCTCCTTGCAGTCCAAGGGACTCTCAAGAGTCTTCTCAACACCACAGTTCAAAAGCATCAGCTTTATTTACAGTCCCACTCTCACATCCATACATGACTACTGGGAAAACCATAGCTTTGACTAGACGGACCTTTGTCGGCAAAGTAATGTCTCTGCTTTTTAATATGCCGTATAAATTAGTCATAGATTTTCTTTTAATCTTTAATTAGCTTTTTAATCTTTAAGGAGCAAGCGTCTTTTAATTTCATGGCTGCAGTCACCATCTACAGGGATCTGGAGCCCCCCAAAATACACTGTCACTGTGTCCACTGTTTCCCTATCTATTTTCCATGAAGTGATGGGACTGGATGCCATGATCTTAGTTTTTTGAATGTTGAGCTTCAAGCCAACTTTTTCACTCTCCTCTTTCACTTTCATGAAGGGGCTCTTTAGTTCTTTGCTTTCTGCCATAAGGGTGGTGTCATCTGCATATCTGAGGTTATTGATATTTTTCCCCACAGTCTTGATTCCAGCTTGTGCTTCATCCAGCCCAGCATTTTGTATGATGTACTCTGCATATAAGTTAAATAAGCAGGGTAACAATATACAGCCTTGGCTTACTCCCCCTCTTTGGAACCAGTCTGTTGTTCCATGTCCGGTTCTAACTGTTGCTTCTTGACCTGCATACAGGTTTCTCAGGAAACAGGTTAGGTGGTCTAGAATTCTCATCTCTTGAAGAATTGTCCACAGTTTGTTGTGATCCATATAGTCAAAGGCCTTGGCATAATCAATAAAGGAAAAGTAGATTTTTTTTCTGGAACTCTCTTGCTTTTTCGATGATCCAACAGATGTTGGCAATTTGATCTCTGGTTCCTCTGCCTTTTCTAAATCCAGCCTGAACATTTGGAAGTTCATGGTTCACGTACTGTTGAAGCCTGGCTTGGAGAATTTTGAGCTAGACTAGATGGACCTTTGTCAGCAAAGTAATGTCTCTGCTTTTTAATATGCTGTCTAGGTTTGTCATAGCTTTTCTTCCAAGGAGCAAGCTTAAATGATGATAGTTTAAAAGGACCCACGTTAATGAGTTTTTGCAATTTAGGCTTCTTGGTGGCAGTAAGTTTCAAGGATCGGTTTTAGAACTTCCTGAGTTGTATTTATTTTGATGTTTCTTCCATTCTCCCCATTAAGAAGAAAAGCATAGACTGAATAAAGGCATGATGGGGGGGTGAGGAGACAACCACTTTAAAACTGGGAGGTTCCCCCAGGCCAGGTTTCCTGGGGAAGGCATGGGCCTCCCATGCCTCGGAACATGCACTCCTGGTGAAGCTTGTCTGCTGCGTCCCCCTCCAGGCCCGCGCCCTCCGAGAGCCTTCAGGAAAGCAGAGCAGGGCAGCGGACTGCATGCTGGCTGGCCTGGTCTCACCCTTCCCTGGCCCTTTCTTCCAGAAGAACCAACAGCTTTTCTCTTCATTCAGTCTAAGTTCCAGCCCAGAGTATCTTTAGACAGTCTGGATATAACATTTCAAGCCAGAATATCATAGCATCACCGACTTGATGGACATGAGTCTGCGCAAACTCTGGGAGACGGTGAGGGACAGGGGAGCCTGGCGTGCTGCAGGTCACGGGGTCGCAAAGAGTCAGGCACAACTGAGTGGCTGAACCACGACAGAATACCACTGTTCAGTGGGAATGTGGCCACAGAAAGGTGGAATTTTCTGGCGGCCACCCTTGCCCTGCATTTAAAGGAGAAAAAGTAATTCATGTGTCTCTGGGATTTACTGCTCATTAAATTTGAAAGTGCAGTTGAGTTGAACAGAGCCCTAAGAAAAGGTGTTTGCTTTCTGTCCTCTGCACCCCGCCCCCAGCCTGGGTCTCTGCCAGCTGTGCTCTTTCTTAGGATCTGCCCAGAAATGCTTCTCTTTTATAATCGTCTCATTTTTAAATATACACTTCACGTGTTCGTTTGATGTTTCAGATTGTTGTTAAGTTTCTCCTGTACAGCTTATATACCTGTGCCGTGCTAAACTCCGAATATTGTAAATATCAAGGCTGTTCATCTGCTTAACTTTTTCAAAGAAGTAACACAGCTTACCTTTAAAAGAGTCAGAACTTCTCTTCTAATTAATGCATTTGTGCTGCTTCTCCTTTAAACTAATGTAAGCTTCAAACCTCCTTTGTCTTCCCTGCACAGGTGCTGCTCTCCTGCTCACACGTGTTCCACAGGGTGAGGAGCCCCCTCCGCGCCCCCAGGGGCCACGGCCCCTCCTAGCTCAGAGGGCAGGGCGCCTCTCACTTTGGCATTTAGTCCCTCAGTTGTGTCCGACTCTTGCAACCCTATGGACTGTAGCCCACCAGGCTCCTCTGTCCATGGGATTTCCCAGACACGGATACTGGAGTGGGTGGCCATTTCCTCCTCCAGGGGGTCTTTCCCACGCAGGGAGCAAACCTGCATTGGCAGGTAGATTCTCTACCACTGAGCCACCAGGGAAGCCCTCTCTCACTTTCCGGCTCCTGAAAAGAGCCATTTATGTTATCCATAGTCACCATTGACGGCTAGAAATACGATTTTAGGCTAGAGTAGGACTCATCCTGTTTTGAAAGTTTGAGTTCTTGGTGGCGTTAGAGCCGCACACGTCCCTAGGAGAGAGAGTGGTTAGTGGCGTCCACCGGCGCGGGTGAGCCCCGGCTCCCTCCGAGTTCACTGCCTGGCCGCCTGGACCAGTGACACCCCCTTCACACGGGGACTCTCTAAGGTGTTTGATGTGCCTGCATGTACAGTCTTGTAAAATATCACTTTTCATGAGGGAGGTGTTAACATCTGATGAAACTTCTTCCCTTCGTAATCTAAATTGGGCCAAGTCTCATAATTATGCGAGAAAAGAACAGTATAATTACATGAGAAGTAAAGCGTGTTGTTTCTATGTAATTACTCGTGAAATTTCAAGTGAGATGTTTTCCTCCAGGCTTGCCTTCAGGCTTTTGAAAAGTTCACAAATAAAAAGACCTGTCCTCTCTGTAGAAAGAGCCAGTACCAGACCCGGGTGATCTGCGATGGGGCCCGGCTCTTCAAGATCAAGTGTGCCACCAGGTGAGCGGCTGAGCCCGGGGTGCGTGCCCGCTGCTAGGGGCAGGCCAGCCCCGGGCGCTCTGGGGTCTGCGGGGGGCGGGGGAGGGGGGGGCTTCCCTCCGCCAGCAGAAAGCTGGAAGAGGAGCAGTTACCACCCCCTCCCCAGGTTGTCCAGGAAGGCGAAGAGGGAGACATGTCAGTCCACAGGCTTCGTTTCTTAGGTGCCCTCAGTGATCATCAAAGCCAGGCATGGGGAAGGCCCTGGCGAACTGTTCCACCCGTTGCCTAAGGTCGGCCAGCTGATGACTTGTTTNGCGTCCTGGCGCGGACACGTGGTCAGGAGGTGGTACCGGGACCTGAGGCAGACGGTGCCGCCCGCAGATGCCAAGCTCAGAAGGAAGTTCTTTGAAGCCAAGGTGGGTGCGACCCCGACGCGCCTGCCGGTGCAATGCCCTGAGCCAGGCTTCAGGTTTAGGCTCTTTAAAACGGTGGAATGCCGGTCCCTTAAACTGGCTTTCTAACCCGGACAGTAAATACTTTCAGATTTCCTTTTCTAGTCATTGCATGAAACAGAAGTCACTCAGTCGTGTCCAACTCTTTGCTACCCCAGGGACAGTAACCCACCAGGCTCCTACGTCCATGGGATTCTCCAGGCGAGAGTCCTGGAGTGGGTTGCCATTTCCTTCTCCATCATAAAACTTGTAAAATTGGATAAGGTGAAATTCAGAGCAAGCTTTTGTGTGTCCACCTTATGACAACGATTTAGGTAAACTCATCTCTTTAGAGAAAAGAAAGGGAGCCGGCTCAAGGTTTCACACTTCCTCCTGAGCTACGGAAGGGCCTCCTGGAGTCACCAAAGTGCGAGAGAGTTAGAAATAAGTAACTGCGGTTTCTGCCTTTTCCTTTAACCAGTTTTTACCTGTGTGTATATATATACATATATTGGTCTGTTTAACAACTTTCCCTTGCGCGCCTCATGCAGAAAGGCCAGGCGCAGAGGAGGGGCCAGCCCCGACCTGCACCCCAGCTCTGCGGCCTCAGGCGACAGCGCGGCTCCTGCCTGGGGCCCCGTCTGTGCTGCGAAGGCCGTCGTCTCCCCCGGAGAGCGGAGGGCCTGGCCCACAGGGCACCGGAGACCGCGTTTACTGTAAACGTTACCGTTCAGGTCAGTCTGTGCGCGGCTTTAGACGCAGTGCGACTGTGTACTTTGTGAAGCGCCCTGCATGAGAGGTATTGGCATTGTGACAGCGTCACCTGGAATCACTGGGGCAAACCCACAGTCACACTTTCCTGTGCCTGTTGTCTGCGGAAGCACCACTCCCGTTTATTTCCATCCTTTCTAAATGTATCTGTCTCCTAGCCTGCACTCCCACGTGGGATAATGAGCGACAGGAAGTTACCCTTCGCCGTGCAAGGAGTGCCCTCTCTCCCGCTGTGTGATTCCTTGTGCCCAGAGGCTAAGGACTGAGCCCCGTGTGCTGGGGAGGGGGTCACCGTGGGCCGTCGGCCGACCTCAGGCTGCGGGGCTGAGGTCAGTGGGTCTCACGACCCCACCATCCTTCTGCGTGCCCAGGGTGGGAAGCTTCTTCAGTGTCCCTGAAAGTGGGTGGATTTAGCTTGATCACAAGACAGCGATCATAACAGATTTTTCTAATGCCCTTCCTGGACGCTAGGTAACGGTTCCAAGCAAGGTAGCTGTCAGTATGCGCAAAAGAAAATCAGAATCGTGGCTCATGTGCAGTCACCATGCCTCAGATTTAATAGAGAAAGTGTTCTTGATTTGCACTTAGGAGTAGGACACAGTAAAGGCAGCGCGTGAGCAAGCGCCCTTAAAATACCGAGTCTCTTGGTGACTCGGGGGTTGACGCAGGTGGAGTGAGCCCTTCTGGAGCTGACCCGGGCCGCCCCCTTCCCTGGCGGGCGTGGGGGCGGTGCAGAAACGGGGAGGAGGCGGCCGTGGACGGGAACCTGAGGCTCCCCCCGCAGGACAGGTGCAGTGGACGTCGGGGCCGGGGCGGGGCCTGGGCGGCTGCAGGCGCAGGGGTGAACACCCCCGAGTTCCCGACGCCTGGGACTTTCGCAAGCGTCCCCATTTTACAGAAGAAACGGCAGATCAGCTAGAACTCCGGATAAGGGACCCGATAGAAAGGACACATGCCGCCCTTGCTGCTTCCTGGACAGTGAGCCTCTCCCCCGAACGGCTCAGGGAGCACCACGCTCCCCTCCTTAGTAGCGCCCAGCTCCACCGAGCCTACCGGCCTCTCCAGAGAGCCTTGGCCCTTCCCCACACGGAGCCCCCGTGCTCACCACCCCCAGCCTGGATGCGGCCGCCGTCACTTCCTCCACAGGCCGCTGCCTCCCCTCCGCCCGCGTTGTGGTTCGTTCTGAGCCAGTAAGCGACTGCCTCCCATGTTGGCGTTTCCTCTTTCTCTCACGTTCCTTCCATGCTTTTCTGCATTCTTAGTCTGACAGTTAGGCTTATTCTCTGTGCTCCTCTTACTAATTTATAAGACATAATAATAATTATATATAATTATTACATAAATATATGTGGGCTCTCAAATCAGAAATTATCATTTCTGCTTGGAAAAATTTAATGACAGACTCAATAGTCATTTTACCTTCTGTGTATGATTTTTTTATTTTCATGCATCAGTTTAACTTTTGAAAGCGTAGACCACCCTTTGCGTTCACACGGAGCAGAGTCGAGCGGCTCAGCCAGCTGCACACACACACACACACACACACACACACACACACACACGTCACTCTTCCCCAGAAGCATTTTAACTTAGTGAAGTTATACTCCTACTTAGTCACACAAATAGGATTTTATCATTGCCCCTTTCAATTTATGAAATCTAGAATCCCCGGCTCTCTCTGCTAGTTTCCTAAATCTTCTCCACAATATTTTCATGCCTCACCCCGGACCACTTATCCCATTTGGCCATGAACAATCGACATCTGTGAACCCAAACCTCATTTTCAATAAATGAAGGCTGCGCTTACATCAGGCAGTAGAATGGCAGAAGTATGCATCCCTGTCCCTGCTCCTGGTGCCCGATAACGGTAGAGGCCTTGGGTACCTAAATGCCTTCCTAGGTGGAGCCCAGAGACCGTCCTCTATGATGTAGACCACTGCTTATCATTTATTGAATGCCTCTTGTAATTTGACGACTTTTCCTTCCTCTTCCAACTTGATGGACTCACTTGTTGAGCTATAAGTATGATCTTGCTGTTCAGTCACTCAATCGTGTGACTCTTTGCAGCCCCATGGACTGCAGCACGCCAGGCTTCCCTGTCCTTCACCATCTCCCAGAGCCTGCTCAAACTCATGTCCATTGAGTCAGTGATGCCATCCAACCATCTCATCTTGTGGCGTCCCCTTCTCCTCCCGTCTAAAGTCTTTCTCAGAATCAGGGCCTTTTCTGATGAAGAGTCAGCTCTTCCTAATCTACAGCTTTAAGTGCCAGCATGCTGGTGTGGGATCCGAGAGATGATTAAACTAGGTCACTGAGCTTCACATCACCCAGGAGTCTATACCCAGACTGCAAGGATGTACACAGATGACAGTCTGAGAACCATATCAGTAAATTACTGTGAGCTGCTAGGTGAAAGATTGTTGGGGAACTGCACTTTTCACACACGATCTCAAAGGAATCACCCCACAGATGAGTCAGAATCTGTCAAGAGGAGGAGAAGTGCATACCCTGGAAAAGTCCAGTAATCCTCTTCTCAGCCCAGGGGCCACAATGCCAGTCGCTGGGCAGAGTGGCCCCTGAGCCCCTTGTGTGCACGTGGAGCACTGGCACAGGGCTGTGCCTTTGCACCTACATACCTGAGCCCAGCCGCTGGGGCCCCTGTAAGCAGGTGGACCCGGAGTGAGCAAGACTCTGTGAAACAGCTGACTTCAACAGAACAGTGTCATAAAGAAAAAAAGAGGAATGTTCTGGAACAAAGATACTTGAGAGATGTAACATTCAAATGTGATGAAAAGCCTTTGACCGGATCCTGGGTCAACACTAAACATGAAAGGAACGTGAAAGCCAAGCAACTGTGATGACAGAGGAGAACGTTGATCTTCCCAGCAACTGACTCCAGAGACATGGAGGCCGGCGACCTCCATGGGACAGAGCTCAGGTGCCTGAGGAAGCTCAGTGAGCCCCCATACGCACAGAAAAGCCACTCCGACCTCAGAACGCAACATACAGACACAATGAGAAGTGTAAAGAGGGACAGAGGAAAAGAACCAAGCGGATTCTGGAGCTGAAGTGTACCATGAATGAAATGAAAAAAAAAGCAAACTTTAATAGAAGGCCTAAACATTAGAATGGTTCAAACAGAAGAGTGTGAGTTAGAAGACAGAACTTCTGAAATTATTCAGTAAGAGGAGAACAAAGAAAAAAAGTGACGAAAGCATGTGTGATCCTTGGAGTGCATTAGAAGCGACAGTGTGTAAATCATCAGAGCGAGGAGAAGAGGGAGAGGAGGCAGATAGTATATGAAGGAACAGTGGCTGAGAACTTCCCAGATGGGGGTGAGATTGAGACATCTAAGTTGGTAAACCTCATAGGTCACCAAACAAATACAATTTAAAGAGATGTTCTCCAAGACACATTATAATAACAGTCAAAAATCAAAGACAGCATCTTAAAAGCAGCAAGAGAAAATAAGCTTATAACTAACTTAAGAAAATGCCCACAGGTTATCAGTGGGTCTTATCAGACTCACAGGCCAGAAGGCGATATATTCAAGGTGCTAAAAAGAAAAAAAAAACTACTGAGCAAGAATCCTCTGCTAGCAAAGATGTCCTTCAGAAATGAAGGAGAGGCAGTACAGCCTGCCCCAAACAGATGAGAGCTGGGGCCTTCATCGCTAGACCCACCTCCCGAGAAGCCTTGAGTTTTTCAGGCTGAATGCTAATTTCGGGAAGGACTCTGTGGCCTGTGGACTGCAGCCACCAGGTTCCCCTGTCCATGGGCTTGCCCAGGCCAGAATACTGGAGCAGGCTGCCCTTTCCTCCTCCAGGCCATCTTCCTGACCCAGAGATGGAAACCTTGCCTCTTGCGTCTCCCGCATTGGCAAGGGTATTCTTTACTACGGCGCCACCTGAAAAGTCCAGTTAGCAACATGGGAACATATAAAAGAAAGCACATTGTCAAATTCAGAATACTCTTAATGCTGTGATCTTGTGCTATTTTACTCCCTTATAAAGGTTAAAGGACAAAGTATTAAAAACTATAGCTACAGTAATTTCTCAGTGAATATAAAAAGATGTCAATTGTGACATCACAAAAGTAAAAGGGGGAAGTAAAAGGGTGGAGTGTGTGCAGTCACAGTCGTGAGTGCATCTGTACGGTGTTTCATGGAAGCCTCTTGGTAACCACACGGAAAACCCTACCGTAGATACACTGAGTTAAATAAAGAGAAGGGAAGAGAGCGTTCCACTCTGCAAGACCTTCAGTCCACAAAGGGCCGGCGAGGGAGGAAGAGAGGAAGACAGGAACTCGGGTCAGACAGGAGGCAGTAGGGGGCGTCCGGAAGTCCTAATATGAATGAATTAATTTGTCCACTCAAAAGGCATAGAATGAGCAGATGGATTGAAAAGCAAAACTGCCTACAGAGAGACTTGCTCCACCAGTAAGGGCACAAACAGGCTCACATTGAAGGGACAGAAAAGATACTCCATGCAGGTAGAAGGCAAGAGAGCAGGGAGGGGTAGCTGTGCTTCTGGCAGGTGAAACAGATGCTAAAGCTGCAGCAGACGGAGAAGACCACTGCGTAATGACAGAGTGGCCAATCCAGCCGGAGGATGCGACCAGACTACCCCAAAGCGGGGCAAAGACTTAAAGCCTGAAACCACGAAACCCTTAGAAAAAGCACAGGGGGAATCTTGGCACTGATCTTGGCAATGACGTGTTTGGATACAACACCAAAGCACAGCAACAAAAGCAAAAATAAATAAACGGTGCACCTGAAACCATCACAGCGTTGTTACACCGGCTATACTCCAACACAGAGTAAAAGGGTTCATTAAAGACGTACCTAGCTAGAGGGGAAAGGAGGGAAGAGAGGAGAGAAGTTAGGGATGGAAGCCAGATTTCTCTGAAAGTGTTCAGTCTGTGTTTTTATTAAGTGTTCTTAATAACTAACAATCAATAAACTACATCAAAATAAATAGCTTCTGTGCATCACTGGAAACAGTCTACAAAGTGAGAAGAGACAACCTAAAGAATGGGAGGAAATATCTGCAAATCAAAAATCTCATAAGGGGGTTGTATTCAAAATATATCAAGAACTCATACAACTCAATAGCCAAAAAAACCCAACCATCTGATTTTTTTAAAATGGGCAGAGGTGGTGACCAGGCACTCTTCTGAAGAAGACATACACACAGCCAACAGGTGCATGAAAAAGGTGTTCAGCCTCCGGAACCATCTCAGGGTGACAGCACCTCCCGCCTGTTAGGACGACTGTACTGAAAAGGCGAGAGGGAACAAATGTTGGCGAGGATGTGGAGGAAGGGGAGCCTCTGGGCGCTGTTGGTGGGAATGCAGACAGGTACGGCCTCGATGGAGGCCGCATGGAGGTACCAGAGCTGGCGCACAGTGGGGCTACCGTCGGCCGCCGTGCCACCCCAGCTCCATGCTGCGCATCTGCCCGTCTAAGGCGCGGTCGAGCGCTCGGAGGGGGTGCTGCAGCCCCCCGCCGGCGGCCGTGACCCCGAAGCAGCCCGAGTGTCGGTCGACAGACGCGTGCACAAGGCAGACGCGCCGCGCTGCCAGGGGAAGTCGGCCTGAGGAAGAAAGCAGGGCTGCCCGTGGCAC
>SJYW01041160.1:130793-157829 GCA_006410735.1 Raphicerus campestris | reverse complement strand
AGGGGTAGCTGTGCTTCTGGCAGGTGAAACAGATGCTAAAGCTGCAGCAGACGGAGAAGACCACTGCGTAATGACAGAGTGGCCAATCCAGCCGGAGGATGCGACCAGACTACCCCAAAGCGGGGCAAAGACTTAAAGCCTGAAACCACGAAACCCTTAGAAAAAGCACAGGGGGAATCTTGGCACTGATCTTGGCAATGACGTGTTTGGATACAACACCAAAGCACAGCAACAAAAGCAAAAATAAATAAACGGTGCACCTGAAACCATCACAGCGTTGTTACACCGGCTATACTCCAACACAGAGTAAAAGGGTTCATTAAAGACGTACCTAGCTAGAGGGGAAAGGAGGGAAGAGAGGAGAGAAGTTAGGGATGGAAGCCAGATTTCTCTGAAAGTGTTCAGTCTGTGTTTTTATTAAGTGTTCTTAATAACTAACAATCAATAAACTACATCAAAATAAATAGCTTCTGTACATCACTGGAAACAGTCTACAAAATGAAGATGTGTATAAGAGACAGGGGACTCTCTNCTGTGTTTTTATTAAGTGTTCTTAATAACTAACAATCAATAAACTACATCAAAATAAATAGCTTCTGTGCATCACTGGAAACAGTCTACAAAGTGAGAAGAGACAACCTAAAGAATGGGAGGAAATATCTGCAAATCAAAAATCTCATAAGGGGGTTGTATTCAAAATATATCAAGAACTCATACAACTCAATAGCCAAAAAAACCCAACCATCTGATTTTTTTAAAATGGGCAGAGGTGGTGACCAGGCACTCTTCTGAAGAAGACATACACACAGCCAACAGGTGCATGAAAAAGGTGTTCAGCCTCCGGAACCATCTCAGGGTGACAGCACCTCCCGCCTGTTAGGACGACTGTACTGAAAAGGCGAGAGGGAACAAATGTTGGCGAGGATGTGGAGGAAGGGGAGCCTCTGGGCGCTGTTGGTGGGAATGCAGACAGGTACGGCCTCGATGGAGGCCGCATGGAGGTACCAGAGCTGGCGCACAGTGGGGCTACCGTCGGCCGCCGTGCCACCCCAGCTCCATGCTGCGCATCTGCCCGTCTAAGGCGCGGTCGAGCGCTCGGAGGGGGTGCTGCAGCCCCCCGCCGGCGGCCGTGACCCCGAAGCAGCCCGAGTGTCGGTCGACAGACGCGTGCACGAGGCAGACGCGCCGCGCTGCCAGGGGAAGTCGGCCTGAGGAAGAAAGCAGGGCTGCCCGTGGCACCCGCGCACAGGAACCTTGAGGGCGCTAAGCTACGTGACACAGTCAGACAGATAGGACGCGATTCNCAAGGCAGACGCGCCGCGCTGCCAGGGGAAGTCGGCCTGAGGAAGAAAGCAGGGCTGCCCGTGGCACCCGCGCACAGGAACCTTGAGGGCGCTAAGCTACGTGACACAGTCAGACAGATAGGACGCGATTCCACGTGTGTGTGCAGCCCGCGGAGGCGGGATGGTGGCGGCCAGGGCCTCGGGGAGGCGGCGGGCACGGGGAGACGCCAGCCAGAGGGCAGCATGCGGCCGCGACGCCCTGCGCGGGCCCGGCGCGGCGCCCCCAGCCCTGCATCCGACGCCCGAAAGGGGCCGAACGCAGGCCGGAAATGTCCTCCCCAGACGCGAAGCGGTGCTCACTGCCCCTTCAGTGCGTGAGACTCGGGTTCGCCCCCTGGCGTGGGACGAGCCCCCGGGGGCACAGCCGCACACTCCGGTATCCCGCCTGGAGCGCCCCGCAGACAGAGGAGCCCGGGATGGCTGGGGGCTGGGGCCCACGCGGTCCCCGCGAGTCGGCTTAGCATGCACGCCCCTCCTGTGGCGACTGCCTCCCGACATGTAAGCGCATCGAGTCGTCACATCGCACCGGAAACTTACGCCGCGGTTTACATCAGTTCTGTCCCAGCAGAATGTAATGAGGTAGGACATGCTTGCTAAATATCAAAATATACGTAAAACTTTGGTAACCGAGATTGTTGTGAAACGACAGACAGACAGGTGATGAACCAGTAGAAGATCGCCCACCTCAGCGTCCAGAGTCTAGATCTCCAGTAAGGAGACACAGCAGACCAGTGAAGGAAAAGACCTATTGAAAAGAACAGTTCATCTCGGCATTCATGTGAAGAAGAGAAACACACATTACTTCACACCTTATCCTCAGAAGAGTTCCATGTTAATTACACAAATACTTTCCAAGAGAATATATAAAATTACTAGAAGGCAACAGATGACGCACCAGGCCCTGAGCTCTGCCCACCCAGGGCCCAGGATAGCGTGGAGACCTGTGTGCACCGCGAGCTTAGAAGACCCTCCTGACGTTGCCACTGGAGCCAGGGGTCAGCAGCCCCCACCGTGCCGAGCTGCCCATTAGAAAAGCACCAGCACACCAGTGGTCAACAGGGTAAAGTGATCATCTTTACCTGAGTTTTTAGTAACAACGGAGCATTGGCTTTTATTAATACATAGATTGAAATACACATGTTATTCAGGGGTTTGGGGTATTTTCATGTGCTTTTTAAGAGATGTGATCCTGTGAATAGAATAAGTATTTCTCAGTGCAATACCATAACAACCTAATGAGAGAGATATCAGACACAAACCAACCGTGAACTCTGAGTTAGTAAAGAAGTCATTGTCCAGAAGTGCCTTTAGAAAAAAGACTTCATCTCAGTTCAGAAGGATACCCTATTTTATTAAAGATAATTCAATGGCATTTTTCTAATGGTGGAGACTCTTGAGAGTCCCTTGGACTGCAAGGATTTCAACCCTGAATGTTCACTGGAAGGACCGATGCTGAAGCTGAAGCTCCAATACTTTGGCCACCTGATGGAAGAACTGACTCACTGGGAAAGACCCTGATGCTGGGAAAGACTGAAGGCAGGAAGAGAAGGGGGCAACAGAGGATGAGATGGTTGGATGGCATCACTGACTTGCGNCTTTGGCCACCTGATGGAAGAACTGACTCACTGGGAAAGACCCTGATGCTGGGAAAGACTGAAGGCAGGAAGAGAAGGGGGCAACAGAGGATGAGATGGTTGGGTGGCATCACTGACTTGCGTTTGAGCAAGCTCCAGGAGATGGTGAAGGACAGGGAGGCCTGGCATGCTGCAGCCCCTGCGGTCACAAAGAGTTGGACACGACTGAGCGGCTGAACAATGATGGAAACAGAATTTTATTATTTTCATCAAGAAACAAACGTGTGTCAGTTTGAACTGATTGTTTTCCTTTAAGTGCCTATAAAAATACTTTAACTTGAGCTTGTCAGTATAATGAGCCTTTCAAATCTAGAAATCACAGGTTAAGAGATTTAAAATAAAAGTGTAACTCTTGGTCCTGGATTCTCACTGTCTTCATCTTGACAGTTTTTCAGAACCAGACGTGTGTTCCAAACAGAGTCCAGCTTCAGAGGCATTGGGGTCTACAGGTTCCCTAGTGATAGATCCAGTAAAAGATAAAGCCCAAAGCCGCAGCGAGCAAGGGGTTCATCGAGGCCCCAGTGGGCGGGAGACTAGCCCTGTGACAGGGACATTCCAGGAGCGCCAGGCGCCTGCACGGGCCTGCCTTTGGCTCTGATACCTGCGTGCTCACCCCGTCACCCTCCTCACACAAAAATGTCGATCAACGCGCCTTAGGGACCCAGAGTCTGAATTTCAGAAATCGGACAGTTGACAGAGCAGAATGTGCAGTAGCTACAGTATCGATTATGGTGCGTTTATCATTCTCTGTGGAACCGGGGTCCTTTAAACTGGCGGGGACCTGTGCAACCAGAAGCTGCATTTCTCAGCTGTATCTCCATACTGACCACGGGGGAGTCAATGTAAACTCATCTTAATTTAGTCTAAAAAACTGAAATTGCCAGTGACTAAAGAAACCACGTGACCCACTTCACCGCCCAAGGCCGATGGATGGGTGCGTGTCAGCCCTGCTGCCTCCGTGGGCCTGTGAAGTTGGGGCACTGCAGTGGGGTCCCCTCTCCTCACAGCCCCTGCAGTTCTGTACCCCAGGGGTCTCCAGCCGTCTGGAGTCTGCTGGTGATTAAAGAGAAACCCCGCCTCCAGCAGACTCATTACCAACTTTCAAAAACTGTTCATTTGACCAAGTAAGAGTTAAACCCAAGCATCACATGGAGGCCCTCAGAATCATCTCGTAAGACTGAAGGGCTGTTTCAACAGGAGGAAAGCTGGAAGTACCTGACCACACACTGCAGGATATTCCTGGACACTGAACTGTTCAGCTCTGGAAGTTCCCCTCCACTGAGTTCCCTTTTTTCCCCCTTGACTGGCTGTAGGTGAACACTTCTCGCCGTACCTGGGGACCGCTGGCCTGGTTCCCTTCCGGGAAAGGAAGGCTAATCCACAGAAAGGAGAGGAAAGCGGGGCTGAGACTGTGATATTTTTAGGCACCACACATGAGGAAGTGCTCTTTCCTTTAAAGTTTCAAGACCTCACCAAGATGTATATGTCTTTAATACTCGAGATTAGATTAGCTCGGGCCATTCTATTTTTATAAATCAATCCGTCTTTCTTGTGAAAGAGCCCTGGCCTTGCCTGCTCGCCCTGCTGTCTCGGGCGATTAATAAGGGGAATTAGTGAGGTCTCCTCCCGCCGCGGTCGTCAGCGGTCTAGCAGAAGGCAGGGGTCATCTCTCTCCAGACAGTCTCGCTCCCCCAGGCCCAGGCTTTGTCTTGGCAGAGCTGTCTTGCCTGGAATACCCCTGGCACATTCCTGACAAGACGGAGTAGGGCAGAGTGAAGCTGCGTCACACTGGAGGCCTCTCAGACACCAGACCAGGCAGGGCCGTGCTAAGTACAGAAGGGGGCCGCCTGCTGAGCCCAAGCCCCCGGGGGAGAGTGCGCAGTGACCCTGCGCTCGCGGCGCCCTGGTCGCAGTGCCACCGCAGGCAGGGCGCGCTCCCGCACCCACGCTGAACCCAGATCAAAGCCGCCTGGGGAGGTCACGAGAGCCGCCGTGCTCACGCCTGCCACAGTGTGTACAGAACGCCCGAGTGTCGCCCAGAATGCAGTGGTCGGCCCTTGAGGGCCTTTGATCCTTATCTGGGAGCTCTGCTAGCATATGTCATATAATTGAGATATGGCCTTTTATTGCGGCAATTAAAACTTTTCAAATGCATTATATTATCTCCACCCGAGCTAAAAGTCCAGGCCATTGTTTAGAAAGCGAGGTGAGGGGTCTGTCAGATGCTGCGGTTGACTTTAGGGACGGCCGCTCCCAGCCCCGCCCCCGGGAGGGTGCTCTAACTTTTTTTTTCATTCCATCTCACCAAACAGCATAATGGTCTTGACGTTTGCTCAGCCCTTTTGACTTCCTTTATCACATAGAGATGGCAAACATTCTGTTGCTAACTTGAAGTGGCTCCAAGCAGCAAGACAGCAGGACATTAAACCAGTAAAAGCTTATCAACGGATTCACTGATACGCTGTAAATTCCAGGCGTTTCACTTTGCTTTTGAGGGTGGCCATAAGTCAACACATTAGTAAGCAATTGCTGACATCAAGATGGATGCTCAGAGGGGCCCCTGGGCAGGCAGAGTTCACCTGGGCACTTCTGTGAGCCGGTCTTCTCGACTCTTTAGCTGGGATGTGCTTGTAAAATGACCAGTGATTGCTCTACATATTGGTTACCTGAATCCGTAACTGCTTAATTTATCAAATAATATGAAATGTGAGGCTTAGAAAGAGAAATAGAAGATACTCATTTTTAATGGAAAATTTTACGTATTTTGTATGCTTCTGTAGAATGAATATTAACCACTAGTTTGAAAACTAGAAGCCGATCATCTTCGTGTGTGTGTTCTTGCCTTTCCAACCACTAAAGGCCTCTGAGCCACGTGACAGTGAGGAGCTTAACAGGAGCAGGAGGATGCTGCTCAGGCAGGAATCTGGCCTGTAACAAATAGTTAATAATAGCTACACTTGGGGCGTGGCCCCGACCCGGCCACAGCATTCAGTACCCATTTGCTAATTTAACTTTTTTTAGGATGTTACTCTTGCTGACTTTTCAATACTTGAAGCGCAAGAGTAAAGACAGTCACGCCAGCTCACTCCTAGAACTGTGCCGCAACTGCACACGGAAGGCTTTTCCTCGTGTTTATCAATAAGCAAGAGCCCATGTTACAGGCCAGATACCGATGCTTCGCTGAACCTCGGCACTGGAGGTCTGTCCAGAAGCCTCCGCGCCGACAGGGCCCTCGTCTCAGCCCCTGCGAGGAGACCGCAGGGCACTGCTGCAGGAGGTGCACCCCGGGGCGTGTGGGCCTTCATTCCTCAGCTGTTGCAGATTTCAGGGCGGCGTTTTTGTTGAATGCCAAGGGCCTCCCCAAGATGAAGCAGAGGAGCCAAGAGATAAGAAATACACACAGGAAGAAGGAAGGAGCCCCGGCCGGTGACGAGTGTCAGCAGAAGGAGCCAAGAGAGCCCTCTGGGCGGCCAGGCAGAGCGCTAGCCGGGCCGGAGGAGCAGGAAGGCGGCGAGGAGAGGCTGCCAGGAGGCCCGAGGAGGGGAGCTGAGTCAGAGGCAGAGTGCAGGGCAGCCCGCAGCGTCTGCCCGCCCCTCCCACCTTCCTGCTGAGCCGGGCGCCCAGCTGGTCAGGGAACAGCGTGGTCCCCCTCCCCGCTGGGCCATGACCGGCTCCCCCAGGGCCATCTGCGCTTTCACCCCTCACCTGCAGAAGCTAACCGGCCGGGCGAGGGCACAGTGCTTTAGCTTAAATAATCTGCATTTTTTCAATTTAAAAAAAAAATTTTATTGAAGGATAATAGCCTCACTGAATTTTGCTGCTTTCTGTCAAACCTCAGCTTGAATCAGCCATAGGTATTCATACATCCCCTCCCTTTTGAACCCCTCTCCAGTCTCCTGCCCCATCCCACCCCCCTAGGTTGATACAGAGTCCCTGTTTGAGTTTCCTGAGCCACACAGCAAATTCCCGCTGGTGATCTGTGTCACGTATGGGGACGTGAGTTTCCATGCTACTCTCCCCATGCCTCTCCCCCTCTCGTGCCCTCTCCCCAGGGCCATAAGTCTGTTTCTCCATTGCTGCCCTGCGAATAAAGTCTTCAGTACCATTTTTCTAGATTCTGTATATTTGCATTAGAATATATTTATCTTTCTCTTTCTGACTTACTCTACTCTAAATAATAGGTTCTGGGTTCATCCACGTCATTAGAGCTGGCTCACATGTGTTCCTTGTGATGGCCGAGTAATATTCCATTGTGTATATGTACCTCAGCTTTCTCATCCCTTCATCTGTCGATGGACATCTAGGTTGCTTCCGTGTTCTAGCTGTTGTAAATAGTGCTGCAATGAACAGTGGGATACATGTGTCTCTTTCAATTTTGGTTTCCTCAAGGTATATGCCTGGGAGTGGGATGGCTGGGTCATATGGTGGTTTTATATTCCTAGTTTTTAAAGGAGTCTCCATACCGTCTTCCATATTGGCTGTATCAATTTTCATTCCCACCAACAGTGCAAAAGTGTTCCCTTTTCTCCACACCCTCTCCAGCATTTATTGTTTATAGACGTTTTGATGAGGGCCATTCTGACCAGCGTGAGGTGGTATCTCGCTGTAGTTTTGACTTGCATTTCTCTAATGATGAGCGATGCTGGGCCTCTTTGCATGTGTTTGTTAGCCGTCTGCGTGTCTTGTCTGGAGAAATGTCTGTTTAGGTCTCTTCCCCACTTTTGGACTGGGTTGTTTGCTTTTCTGGTGCTGAGCTGTATGAGCTGCTTGTGTATTTTGGAAATTAATCCTCTGTCAGCTGTTTCATTTGCTGTTATTTTCTCCCCTTCTGAGGGCTGTCTTTTCACCTTGCTTAGAGTTTCCTTTGCTGTGAAAAAGCTTTTAAGTTTAATCAGGTCCCACTTGTTTCAGTTCAGTTCACTCATTTGTGTCCGACTGTTTGCGACCCCATGAACTGCAGCACGCCAGGCCTCCCTGTCAATCACGAACTGCTGGAGTCCTTCAAACCCATGCCATTGAGTCAGTGATGCCATCCAACCATCTCATCCTCTGTCGTCCCCTTCCTTCTCCTCCTGCCCTCAATCTTTCCCAGCATCAGGGTCTTCTCAGGTGAGTCAGCTCCTTGCATCAGGTGGCCAAAGTATTGGAGTTTCAGCTTCAGCATCAGTCCTTCCAATGGACACCCAGGACTGACCTCCTTTAGGATGGACTGGTTGGATCTCCACTTGTTTGCTTTTGTCTTTATTTCTATTACTCTAGGAGGTGGGTCATAGAGGATCTTGCTTTACGTCAAGTGTTCTGCCTGTGTTTTCTCTAAGAGTTTTATAGTTTCTGGTCTGACATTTACGTCTTTAATCCATTTTGAGTTTTCTTTGTGTGTGGTTTTAGGAGGTGTTCTAATTTCACTCTTTTACGTGTAGCTATCCAGTTTTCCTAGCACCATGTATTGAAGAGGCTTTCTTTGCCCCACTGTATATTCTTGCCTCCTTTGTCAAAAATAAGGTACCCATAGGTGTATGGATTTATCTCTGGGCTTTGTGTTTTGCTCATTGATCTATCTATATTTCTGTCTTTGTGCCAGTACCATACTGTGTTGATGACTGTAGCTCTGTAGTATAATCTGAAATCAGGAAGTTTGCTTCCTCCAGCTCCATTTTCTTTCTCAAGACTGCCTTGGCTATTCGGGGTCTTTTGTGTTTCCATATGAATTGAGGAAATCTTTGTTCTAGCTCTGTGAAAAATGCCGTTGGTAATTTGATAGGGATCACATTGAATCTGTGGCTTGAGCTTGGTAGTATAGTCATTGATTTTTCCTACCCAGGAACATGGAATATCTCTCCATCTGTNACATGGGCTCTGTTCGGCTCTCATGACAGCCCTGATAAAGGAGCTGACCTCTTCAGCTCAGACAGGGGGCTCGGGAACAAGAAGCTGCTGGCAAGGTCACGCTGCTGGCAAGGTCACACAGCTCGCAAGTGTCCAGGAGAACAAGGATTTGAACCCACAGGCTTCTGACTCTAGAGCCCCCTAGAGGTGTCCAGGCATTTAAAAAATGGTGGAAACCTCCTCCAACACGGCTCAATTTGTAGGACAGATCAAAGTGGTGTGAAGACTGGCGTGCTCTGTCACCCCTCTTCCTTGAGCTCGGGGGGTGCCCCAACCTGTAGCGGTGCGGGGGGAGGGCCGAGAAGCAGGGGGAGGAAGAGTGTGTTCTCTTGGGGCCCTGGGACTGTGTGGGGAGGGCTGGCCCCTGGGGTGAGATGTTGTGTGGTTTGTGGATAAGGTGACCAAGGGGTCATGGAAAGGTTAAAACCCTCTGTGTTCAGCTCGCTGCAGAGGCTGAGCTATGGCCAGCCGCGGGTGCCATGTCCCTAGGACCTAGGCAGGGCTGACAGCTTGCATAGCTCTGTCTCCAGCTCTGGACATGGACTGCGGTGAGGGCAGGGTCATCTGCTCAGGGCCCGGCAGAGCCTGGACAACCTGCTCCTGCTCAGGATGGGGACGGCTCCAGCGACCTCTCCGGCTGAAGATCTGTGGGAGCCCTCGCTCACAGCGCGGCTCTGGACTATTTCACTGGTACTCACCTGCCCGTTGCTGCCAGCGTCTGGATCCCGGGCCTTGACAGTGGCCACGCGCTGGCCCATGGTGCAGTCCTCAGGCACACTGATCGCTGAGTCGGAGGTGACGTCGAACCGGGGGCTGTTGTCATTCTCGTCCAGCACAGTGATGTAGACCTGGGAGTGAACATGCCCGGAGACCTCCACCTCCTTCCCTTCTTGGGCCCAAAGATGGGGTCCCACTATGGGCCAGCGGGGACCACACCTCCAATCAATTCCAGTAGGTCAGCAAGCTTTCAGAGCCTGCCTAGGCCAACCTGACTACACAGAGGCCCTGAGTGCATTTCTTCTGACAGTCTAGTGGCAGGGGCTGGAGGGCACTCAGAAGTGGTGGGGCCTGGGAGAACTGGAAGGCATAGCCTGGGCTAAAGGAAATGGAAGCTCCTTAGCTCCAAATTTGTGAGGGTGTGTCATCTTGGCATTGGCATAGCTTCCTGTTTTTCAAAAGGAACTAAGGAATCCATATTTTTATGTGGAATTAATTGGTGATTAATAAAAATTAAAAAAAAATTTTTGTGCAGCCCAGCTAAAACACATCTGGTAACCAGATATTGCATAAAAGCCTCTTCATTTGCACCTTTTGAGGGAAGGAAACAGGGCTCAGGAGCAGGAGAGGGGACACAGGTGGCTTGGTGGTCCCAGTGTGGAGAGGGAAGGGAGGGAATTTGCCAACTACCAGATAAAAACAGGGGACGTGTAAGTTGCATGCGAAGAGCACATTGTTTTGTGCCTGAAGCTCAGGCTTCTCCTGCAGGGTCTGAAGAGCAAGCCTGGAGAGAAGGCCCAGCTGCAGATGCAGCTTCCAGCCCATGGATGGCCACAGGCCACGCAGCCAGTCATATCATAGGTGCCCCTCAGGTTCACTGATGAGGGGACTGAAGTTGAGGTGGGAGGGAAGCAGGCTCAGGGTTTAGCAATCCCAAGCCAGGCCTCCCTACCACCTCACTCTCCTTCCTCAGGCCTGGGGCTCCAGGGTTCCTGGTCTGCTTGTTCCCTGGTGTGCACAGGACGCCATGGGGAACCTGTGGAAGCTCGCCGCCATGCAGAGAACATTCCATTTCATGCCCCCTCCTTCCTTTTTTATAAATTTATTTATTTTAATTGGAGGTTATTTTATGATATTGTATTGGTTTTGCCATACATCAACATGAATCCACCACAGGTATACATGTGTTCCCCATCCTGAACTCCCCTTCCTGTACCATCCCTCTGGGTCA
Source organism: Raphicerus campestris (assembly GCA_006410735.1). NCBI lineage: Eukaryota > Metazoa > Chordata > Mammalia > Artiodactyla > Bovidae > Raphicerus > Raphicerus campestris. Next base: position 147,018 of record SJYW01041160.1, on the reverse strand, counting down.
TCTCAGACTTCAGGCTCTATCTACTACAAAGCCNTTGTGAGGGTGTGTCATCTTGGCATTGGCATAGCTTCCTGTTTTTCAAAAGGAACTAAGGAATCCATATTTTTATGTGGAATTAATTGGTGATTAATAAAAATTAAAAAAAAATTTTTGTGCAGCCCAGCTAAAACACATCTGGTAACCAGATATTGCACAAAAGCCTCTTCATTTGCACCTTTTGAGGGAAGGAAACAGGGCTCAGGAGCAGGAGAGGGGACACAGGTGGCTTGGTGGTCCCAGTGTGGAGAGGGAAGGGAGGGAATTTGCCAACTACCAGATAAAAACAGGGGACGTGTAAGTTGCATGCGAAGAGCACATTGTTTTGTGCCTGAAGCTCAGGCTTCTCCTGCAGGGTCTGAAGAGCAAGCCTGGAGAGAAGGCCCAGCTGCAGATGCAGCTTCCAGCCCATGGATGGCCACAGGCCACGCAGCCAGTCATATCATAGGTGCCCCTCAGGTTCACTGATGAGGGGACTGAAGTTGAGGTGGGAGGGAAGCAGGCTCAGGGTTTAGCAATCCCAAGCCAGGCCTCCCTACCACCTCACTCTCCTTCCTCAGGCCTGGGGCTCCAGGGTTCCTGGTCTGCTTGTTCCCTGGTGTGCACAGGACGCCATGGGGAACCTGTGGAAGCTCGCCGCCATGCAGAGAACATTCCATTTCATGCCCCCTCCTTCCTTTTTTATAAATTTATTTATTTTAATTGGAGGTTATTTTATGATATTGTATTGGTTTTGCCATACATCAACATGAATCCACCACAGGTATACATGTGTTCCCCATCCTGAACTCCCCTTCCTGTACCATCCCTCTGGGTCATCTCAGACTTCAGGCTCTATCTACTACAAAGCCACAGTCATCAAGACAGCATGGTACTGGCACAAAGACAGAAATATAGATCAATGGAACAAAATAGAAAGCCCAGGGATAAATCCACGCACCTATGGACACCTTATCTTTGACAAAGGAGGCAAGAATACACAATGGATTAAAGACAATCTCTTTAACAAGTGGTGTTGGGAAAACTGGTCAACCACTTGTAAAAGAATGAAACTAGAACACTTTCTAACACCATATACAAAAATAAACTCAAAATGGATTAAAGATCTAAACGTAAGACCAGAAACTAGAAAACTCCTAGAGGAGAACATAGGCAAAACACTCTCCGACATCTATCAGAGCAGGATCCTCTATGCCCTCTCCTTCCTAATCAGGATTTCCCCCTTCTCGGTTCTAACCACACTTCCAAATTTTAGGCAGCTGTCAGAAATGTAGGGAACAAACACAGGCTTCGCAGCAGGGCCAATTCTACCTCTTACTAGCTGTGTGATACGGCAAAAGTTATTCAACTTCTCTGATTTTCCATTTCCTCAGATGAGAGGAGGACAAAGAACGCCTACAGCACCAGGATGCTAGCAGGAATAAATGAGCCAGCAAAAAGCAATGGTGTAGCAAAAAGTGGTCCCTGCCCTGCGTCCGGTCTGACAAGACGCTGCCTGTCCATCACGAAGGTTCCTCAGGGAGTTCTGTGAAGTCCTAGAGCCCCAGGCTGCTCACCTGCAAAGCGGGCATAACAATGTCTACCACGCTGTTCTCAGGGGGAAAACAAGCCCCCACAAACTGTGTGTCCGACTCTGTGACCACATGGACTGGTCTGTCAGGCTCTTCTGTCCATGGGATTTTTCCAGGCAAGAATACTGGAGTGGGTTGCCATTTCCTCCTCCAAGGGAGCTTCCTGACCCAGGGATTGGACTCACGTCTCCTGTGTCTCCTGCACCGCAGACAGATGCTTTACTCTCTGGGCCATCCGGGAAGCACTCTCCCAAACTCTTCTCTCTCTGGTCAAGGTCTTGTGGGGAATCCCCGTGTTTCCTCTCACGTCAGGGCCTCTGCACATGCCATTTCCTCCACCTGAAATGCTCTTCCTTCTCTATGCTTTCTGAGGAATCTCAGCTTGAATCACTTCCTCCAGGAAGCTTTCCTCGATTTCCCTGATATCTTATTATCCATTCTGTTGTGGCATGTATTTATCGGTGTGGTCATTTGATCAGTGTCTTTCCCCTCTATTTTATGTCTGTGAAGGCAGAGGCTGCGTCTGATTTTGGCTTCCTGTTGCATATACCCTAAGCCAGCCCAGAGGCTGGCACACAGTAGGTGCTCCCTCTAGGATTACTTCTCTGATGCTGGGCTCCGGCAATGGGGAATCTGCATCAGTGAGTGAGGAGGGAGAGCAGGTACCAAGATCTACGGGATGGAGCCATGGGTCTGTGCCCTCACCCAGGGTCTCATGGTCCAAATATCCCCACGCCTATCCCTCAAAAGCCCAAGAATATTACTCAGAGCTCCTAGAGCAGAGCTGTCCCCGCCCAGCCTGCCCCTTCCGGCTGCCTCCCCGCCTGTCTTAGGGCCACAGAGGCTGCTGGGACTGGGGAGGAGTCAGGTGTAGGTGAGCTGTGGTTTGGGGGTTCCGGCCTCACAGAGGAAATGGTGGTGCCTTTAAAAGGTCCCTCAGCCTGCCTCCACCCCGACACCTCCAAGTCTAGGGCTGACAGGGCTGGTGTATCTGGGCCAGTGGCTCTGGGAGCCTCTGAGAGGAAGCCAGGGCAGAACAAAGTGGGGTGGGTCCTGCTTCCTGGAAGACGGTGAAGGGACTAGAAATACAGGGGCCCACGCAGGAGTGTGTGCTCTGAAACGCCCTTGCTGGCCAAGCACAGGAAGTGGCTGCCTGGCCCTGAGGGGCTTTGGCACCCTGCGGGGAATGTTCCTTGACAACAGCGAAGAGGGACGACTGGGCCTGCTTTCTGGGTGAAGCTGCTGGGGCTTGGTGAGGGCCCCTGTTGAACCTCCTGGAAGACCAGGGGCCGCGCTGGGAGCTGCAGGACGCAGAGCCCCTGGCCCCCGTCTGCCGCCTGCGGGCTCTGCTCACCAGCTGCCCTCAGGGACAGGGGTCGCGGGAGCTGGGTGAGCTCCCAGTTGCTTGTAGCCTCACTCACCCCAGGCTGGCCCCGTGGATGACGGGGTCTTTTGGGGACGGCCTAGCCGCAACCAGGGCCCCTGGAGTCAGCACCTCAAGGGAGCTGTGTGTGGGTCACAGCAGCTGCTTTTGGCTCTTAGCCTTGACATCAGGTTGGTTTCCTCCTTGAGGCTAAGGTGAAAGGGACTCAGCAGGGGGGAAAGCATGGCTGTAACCAAGGCTAATGACCAGCTGGACACCCTACACAGTCTACAGATGGCCTCAGACCTGTCTGGCTGGAGCCCAGGCCGAATCCATAATGTTCTCCTTAACATGGCAGGAGGCCACCTCATAACCTGCCCCTGGGTCTCACCTCCTTATCCATGCCTAGCCTGAGGTCGTCACCTTGCCTATCCTTCTAGGAATCTTGCCTAACATCTTCAACNGGAGTTCACTCAGACTCACGTCCATCAAGTCGGTGATGCCATCCAGCCATCTCATCCTCTGTCAGCCCCTTCTCCTCCTGCCCCCAATCCCTCCCAGCATCAGAGTCTTTTTGAATGAATCAGCTCTTCACATGAGGTGGCCAAAGTACTGGAGTTTCAGCTTTAGCATCAGCCCTTCCAAAGAATACCCAGGACTGATCTCCTTTAGAATGGACTGGTTGGATCTCCTTGCAGTCTAAGGGACTCTCAAGATTCTTCTCCAATACCACAGTTCAAAAGCATCAATTCTTCTGCACTCAGCTTTCTTCACAGTCCAACTTTCACATCCATACACGACCACTGGAAAAACCATAGCCTTGACTAGGTGGACCTTTGTTGGCAAAGTAATGTCTCTGCTTTTGAATATGCTATCTAGGTTGGTCATAACTTTTCTTCCAAGGAGTAAGTGTCTTTTAATTTCATGGCTGCAATGACCATCTGCAGTGATTTTGGAGCCCCCCAAAATAAAGTCTACACTTCAGGTACCTACTATCCTCAGCCACTGTGACAGGTAATGAGGTTGAAAATGAATATGGTTAGGTCCTAGGCATGAAAGAAGTTTACATAGTATAGTCAAGAGAGACAGAAAGGAAAACAGACTCTGATTTGGGCCACAAAGGACAGAGACTGCTCCTGCAGGCAAAGTTAGAGAAAAATGGATAGGACAGGTCCTACTGGGGAAGAGGAGGGGAGCTGATGCTTTGAATATGCAGAGAAGCACAGCAAGGTGTATGGGGGTGTGGGAGAGTTGATAGGCAGAGGTTCCTTGCAAAGGAAACATTAGTGATTCTAAGGCTTTGGAGTCTGGGGAGAGGGAGGGATGAATTGGGAAGTGGGAGTTAACAGGTATACATTACTATATACAAATATTGTATTGGCTAAAAAGTTTGTTTGGGTTTTTCCATACTACCTTGCAGAAAAATCTGAACAAACTTTTTGATGAACCCAATAGATAAACAATAGGACCTACTATATATAGCACAGGGAACTATATTCAATATCTTATAATAACTGATAATAGAAAAGAATCTGAAAAAGAATAGATGTATGTATTTATGTGTGTATTTATAACTGCATCATTTTGCTGTATACTTGAAACACTGCCGATCAACTATACATCAGTAAGAAAATGTTTGGAGTTTGGTGCATGGAAGGGGAATGGGGCTCTTGGTGGTGGGGAGCAGGTCCAAGAGGAGGGTCTTGTGCCATAGCTAAGGTGCTGGTGATGAGGACTCACTTAGAAGTTCTACATATGGGGCTAGCCATTGCTCAGATTTTAGCATGAGGGAGATGGTTTTAGTGGGCATGTAGACAATGGTTGATCCAGGAGGCAGGAAGGCCAGTTACGGTAGGAGCAGCCAAGAGAAAGATGGTGAGGCTGAGCGGGAGATAAAGAGGAGACCACAGATACAGAAGACAATTATTGCCTTTCCTTGGCCTCCCTTCATGATCACTGTGAACATCTAACAGGGAGATGCAGGGAATAATCAAGGTGCTGCTTTCTGGAACTGCTCCTCTGCCATCTGCCTGGGTCGGGTGTGTGTTAACCTTCTCACACCAGTTCGGTTCTCAATCTACACCTCCTGCTTGTGTCAGACCTCTAGGAAATTGCCAGTCACCTCTAATGTCATTTTCATTTTTTCCTTTTCCATCCCAAGTCAGGTAAGAATATTCCTCCAAGGAACAAGGTCTGAGTGACTGTCTCATTTTCCTTTTGGCCTGCAGGCTGGCTGGCTGATGCCTGGCTTCTGAGAGATGACCCGCCAGCCTACTGCTCCCCCTGCCCCCCTCCCCCATCAGGCAGCTCACTCCCTTTGTAAAAGTTGCCTCACGTCAAGACCCATCAGCATAAGAGACTATTATTAATGAGGATGGGAAGAGACAGAGCAAAGAGGAAAACACCACCACAAGATAAAAACAGATCAATAGTGAAGCCAAACAGAGCAGGAGGCACTGAAAGCAATTCACGAGCTGTCAACTTCTCAACAGACCCGGGTTTCTGATAGTCCCAGGTGGACGCAGAAAGGAGAGAGATGGACAAAAAGCCGGAGCAGCATTCCAAGGGAAACAAAAAAGGAGGTGATACCCAGCCAGAACTCATCCTCCAGGTTCCCAAAGCCAACACGGTACTCAGCCCATTTCCGGAAAAAATCAGTTTGGCCATTCTGCCGCCTCTGGAACACCTGTGAAGAGAGAGGGGGACAAATGAAAAAAAATGCTAAGGAAAATAAACTTTAATGAGTAAAACTGCTGTAACTGCGTTTTATATCTACAGTGACAGAGACACTCAGTTAAGGCCAGTGCAGTAGAGAGCTCGGTATTTGCAGAGCGGTCATGGCAGAGATGTTCGCAGCCCTTCTCTGAAGCACAGGGGCCCTTGATGAATAGGCTGGGGTGTGATGTTGACACTAATTTGCACCCCTGCAATGTAGAAAGGATTCAGGATGCACATCAAACTCCCGATAGTCAAGGGATATAGGCTAGGCTCTCAAATTCATCTTTTCACACTGTGGCATGCAGCAGAAAGCATTTTTCACCAAAAGAACGGGACCCATTTCAGATCAGCCAGTAATGTCATCATCTTGTTCCAGGCAAAGCGAGTGTGTATCATTCACTTTCTGAGCCGTTTCAGTGCTAATTTCATTTAACCTCCAATACATCAGCCCCGACTTCAACTTCCGATTATGCTTTAAGAAGAAGGCATAAATATGTCAGGAACATAAAAGAAGACATCTCCCAAGAGTGACTGTCTGGAGCCCAGCCACCATTTGACTCCATTCAGCAACCATCCATTTGGCACTGTGAAAAATCCAGCATGGTGTACTGGTGCTGGAGGCGGGATCCTCAGGAGGAAGTGGGGTGAAGGGGTTGGGTTTCCATCTGCACTGACTCAGCTAATGCTGGGCTGCTTTCGCGCCAGGCTGCCAGACCTCCCCCACCTGCACAGTGGCCTGCAGTGATGTGTGAGGCCGTTCGCCAGGCTACCCATTCTCTTCTCTCTGTACCGCCCTATCGGACATGGGAGGAGTGTGATAGGAAATGGAGTTTCTCTTTTCCCTACCACTTCTGCTCCCTGAAGACTATGGGGAAGAACCAGAGAGGCTGGGAAAGGATGGAGACAGGGTGGCCTTTGTAAATAGAGGTGGAGATCTACTTTCTGCTCCTTAACTGCTCCACCATATGTGATTCTCCAACAGAAAGATACTGATCACCTCCCCATAGAGACTTCCCTCCTCCTGTGAGGGACTCACCTCCTCTACTGCTTATCATAGCTGCAGTTTTCAGCAGGCAAGACCCCTGGGCCCCTCTGAGCTACTTCTCCCTTTCCTTGGCATCCTCCTGCATGAACTATCTCCCCACAAGGAGCTGTTTTCCCGGGTCCCCCTTTCTTGGCTGGACCACTGCAGCCTCATATTCTCATTCCTTCTTCTGCCTGGTCAAACCTGTGATAGGGCTGCTGAACAAGGGCCCTGAGGACGATGCTGAGTTCCAGAGTGGACCTGTGGGTGGGGCTGGAGGAGAGTGGATGAAGAAATGGCCAAAGGATGGTGAAGTGTGGATGGATGGGTGCTGAGCCAGGTGGACGGAGGCACCGAGGTTGCTGGTGTGCCCGGAGAACAGCCATAGGTACTTACAATCCAACCACCCCCATCGGTGGTCATGTCGCAGTACACCTGTAACTTCTGGCTTAGCTCTCCGTTGAGGAAGATGGTGTAAACCCCGCTCAGAGTGTCTCCATTCATCAAATGCTGGGCACAGTCTTGAGGATGAGGGAAGACCCGGCCCCCTGCACAGGAAAAGAAGCAGTTTCCATAGTGGCGTAGGGACCTCCCACTATGCATGAGAGCCCCTTGGACTGTAAAACATTTTAGAGAATCTGACAGTGCTTCATCAAGAGCTGTAAGGAATCCTCACTGAATCTTCAACTGATGTTGGGTTTATCAGACAGTATACAGCTTTATGGGATCTGAAGACCAAAGAGCTGGATTCACTGTGTGACTCCTTCACTCCCACTTTTTTAGCTTAGGCAAATAGCCTGACTTCCTGGCATCCATCTTCTTATCAGAAAGATGAGGATAATAAAAATATTCCTCCAGTAAGGGTGAAAGTATGTTAATACAGAGAGTGATGGGTTACTTAGGCGATGATTACAGATGCATGGGCCACAATAAATCACTGCAGAGCCCACATCTCAAAAGAATGAAAGGGATTTAAGCACAGCCGTCCACCATCTTCACAGCAGCCCACAAGAAATGCCCCAAACAGGCTTAGTATTAGTAAGAAGATGGATGTCTGTTTCTCATGCAAAATAATCTCCTGATTGGACTAAACAATCAAATGGCCATGTTTTACAGTTCAGTTTAAGTTTAAGGAGAGGGCAGAGGAAATAAATTGCTGCTCATCTTTCAGAGAGAACAGCCCAATTTGTAGAACAATATCTAATTAGCTGAAAGAGAAGCTTAAATCATGTGTCTTGAAGAGCTTGGCTTCAGGGCAGATTTTAATGCTCAGCAGGCAAGCCAGAAAGCAGAGGTCCCATGGGAGGAACTTTACTGGACTGCAGGAGCTGATGGGAGCTAGTTAAAGGCAAAGCTTGCTACGGGAGGAAAAGTGCCTTGGGTGCCCTGTAAACATATGATCTCTGGGTCAATGGAAAGGGTGGTGCACTGCTGTGGTTCTGCATCCAGCGAACTGTAGCAGAATCCTGAAGAAAGGTGGGGGTAGGGACCTCATGGGACCCTATAGCGGCCCCTCGTGGCAGAACTGGTGCACTGCAGGTATAACAGAGGGCCNTGATTCTCCAACAGAAAGATACTGATCACCTCCCCATAGAGACTTCCCTCCTCCTGTGAGGGACTCACCTCCTCTACTGCTTATCATAGCTGCAGTTTTCAGCAGGCAAGACCCCTGGGCCCCTCTGAGCTACTTCTCCCTTTCCTTGGCATCCTCCTGCATGAACTATCTCCCCACAAGGAGCTGTTTTCCCGGGTCCCCCTTTCTTGGCTGGACCACTGCAGCCTCATATTCTCATTCCTTCTTCTGCCTGGTCAAACCTGTGATAGGGCTGCTGAACAAGGGCCCTGAGGACGATGCTGAGTTCCAGAGTGGACCTGTGGGTGGGGCTGGAGGAGAGTGGATGAAGAAATGGCCAAGGATGGTGAAGTGTGGATGGATGGGTGCTGAGCCAGGTGGACGGAGGCACCGAGGTTGCTGGTGTGCCCGGAGAACAGCCATAGGTACTTACAATCCAACCACCCCCATCGGTGGTCATGTCGCAGTACACCTGTAACTTCTGGCTTAGCTCTCCGTTGAGGAAGATGGTGTAAACCCCGCTCAGAGTGTCTCCATTCATCAAATGCTGGGCACAGTCTTGAGGATGAGGGAAGACCCGGCCCCCTGCACAGGAAAAGAAGCAGTTTCCATAGTGGCGTAGGGACCTCCCACTATGCATGAGAGCCCCTTGGACTGTAAAACATTTTAGAGAATCTGACAGTGCTTCATCAAGAGCTGTAAGGAATCCTCACTGAATCTTCAACTGATGTTGGGTTTATCAGACAGTATACAGCTTTATGGGATCTGAAGACCAAAGAGCTGGATTCACTGTGTGACTCCTTCACTCCCACTTTTTTAGCTTAGGCAAATAGCCTGACTTCCTGGCATCCATCTTCTTATCAGAAAGATGAGGATAATAAAAATATTCCTCCAGTAAGGGTGAAAGTATGTTAATACAGAGAGTGATGGGTTACTTAGGCGATGATTACAGATGCATGGGCCACAATAAATCACTGCAGAGCCCACATCTCAAAAGAATGAAAGGGATTTAAGCACAGCCGTCCACCATCTTCACAGCAGCCCACAAGAAATGCCCCAAACAGGCTTAGTATTAGTAAGAAGATGGATGTCTGTTTCTCATGCAAAATAATCTCCTGATTGGACTAAACAATCAAATGGCCATGTTTTACAGTTCAGTTTAAGTTTAAGGAGAGGGCAGAGGAAATAAATTGCTGCTCATCTTTCAGAGAGAACAGCCCAATTTGTAGAACAATATCTAATTAGCTGAAAGAGAAGCTTAAATCATGTGTCTTGAAGAGCTTGGCTTCAGGGCAGATTTTAATGCTCAGCAGGCAAGCCAGAAAGCAGAGGTCCCATGGGAGGAACTTTACTGGACTGCAGGAGCTGATGGGAGCTAGTTAAAGGCAAAGCTTGCTACGGGAGGAAAAGTGCCTTGGGTGCCCTGTAAACATATGATCTCTGGGTCAATGGAAAGGGTGGTGCACTGCTGTGGTTCTGCATCCAGCGAACTGTAGCAGAATCCTGAAGAAAGGTGGGGGTAGGGACCTCATGGGACCCTATAGCGGCCCCTCGTGGCAGAACTGGTGCACTGCAGGTATAACAGAGGGCCACTTGGAGAGTCACCCAGTGGGCTGAGGCAAGCAGCAGCATAATGCCACACGAGGGAGGTAACAGCAACCTCAGTGAAACATCTGTGTTAGTAAGAGCTTCTGGCGGTTTGGTAGGCTTTATGCAAGACCCCTGTTGGAGATGTGTTAGCTCCTCCTGCATAAGGATTGTCCAGCGTGCTGCCACACCATGGGTTAGGTTCCCTTCCATTTAAGGCAGTGTAGAACAAGCCACCACCTGCTTCAGGCATGTTCCGCCAGGAAATACAAAGTAGTTCTATAGAATTAGTACTTTACCAAGTGTGCACTTATTTCCATGCAATTCTTGCAAGAAACGTGAGAGGAAGACATTGTTATAGATTGAAGGCTTATTTTACAGAGAAGGAAACTAGCTCAGAAAGATCACATGACTTCCTCTGTTCACTTGAACTTAGGTTTTCAGACTCCAGGTCAAAGGCTCCTTACACTACTAAAATGGGGACTATAACCTATGATACAGTCAACTGGATCTACGTCTATTCAGACACCAAATGATTAACGAACATCATATGGATCATCATAAGAATCTGCCTGCCAAGCAGGAGACTCAGGTTCAGTCCCTGGGCAGGGAAGATCCCCTGGAGAAAGGGAATGGCAACCCACTCCAGTATCCTTGTCTGGGAAATCCCATGGACAGAAGAACCTGGTGGGCTACAGTCCATGGGCTTGCAAGAGGTGTACATGACTTAGAAACTAAACAACAACAAATATTTATCTTATAAGCATATAAGGCCCCAAAGATTAAAGTTAGCTCAAAGTTCTTTGTTTACATTAAATATCTTAACCCTCCAAAATGTATTTCCTTAATAGCTATAGAAAAGCTCTCATCTTGTATCTCCAGCCTGTCCAAGAGCTCGTTAGAGTACCTGATCCCACCTGTTCCTAGAGGGTCCAGTTACATTTCAGGGACAGGTGTGAGTGAGCACCTCCCCCCGCCCCCCTTGCTACCTTGGGAGAACAGTGATTATTTCCTGGCTTCCAGGATATTCTCTAGTTGGTCTTTAGAGCAACTGGCTTGTCTGCCTTCCTTTTTCCTTTATTTTCTCACTGCTCGAGTTTCTCATTTTAGATCAACATAAAACATGCTTGTCTTCAGCTCACTTCTCCCTTTGCAGAAGTATAATAAACCCTTTCCCCTGAATCTGCCTCAGTTCCTTAAAGGGGCCAGAACCCCACATTTCTTCCCAATACACATATAACACCAGGCCAAACTTTAGAACAGACAAATAAATGATCTTATATAGGCTCCTTCACATTGATAATGTTGATTATTTAATATTTTTGTTTAGATCCTTTCAAAAGGCTCAAAGATATTTGTTGTTTTAAAGGTAGAACTACCAACAACAAATATAGGATAATGAGGTAACTTGTTCTGGAGGAGAGAAGCTATTACATATCTAAATGGCTGTCATATAAAAAAGGGATGCATTTTTATAAAGTCAGAAAACAGGGATAAAATCAAATTAAGAAAAAAAGTGGACCTAAGGAGTGTCCTGGGTCAGGAAGATCCTCTGGAGAAGGGATAGGCTACCCACTCCAATATTCTTGGGCTTCCTTTGTGGCCCAGCTGGTAAAGAATCCACCTGTAATGTGGGAGACCTGGGTTCAGTCCCTGAGTTGGGAAGATTCCTTGGAGAAAGGAAAGGCTACCCACTCCAGTATTCTGGCCTGGAAAACTCCATGGACTGTATAGTCCACAGAGTCACAAAGAATCAGACACGACTGAGTGACTTTCACTTTTACTTTCAAGGAGTGTATAAGTTTGGGTAGGATGAAGGTTCCAGACTGTACCCTGGGAGAGGAAGGGGCATGTTCTCTCCCTTCTGGGCCCCCACATTGGACTGGTTAGTGGAGGAGCTCACCAAACGTGTGCAGGGCTGATGCATGGTTGCTGGATGCACTTGCCTTACCTCTGACAAATGGCAGGTCCACCTTGTGACTTAGAGATTCCACTTACTATAATTTAGCCTGTAGCATTAATGGAAAGAATCAAAAGCATTTTGCTTGAATAGACTATCTGGGGCAGCAATATTCACATCTTGGGAGCTTGAAGGAGACGTTTACTATGAAACCACTGCTCTTCACCCTACTCCAGCTTTCAATACTGTCAAAGTTTTACCTCCCACCACCAGTCCATGATCAAATTATTATTCCTTTTCAGTTGTTGAGAGGAAGCAGACTCATTCATTGTTCCTAAACCAGAGACTATTAAAATTGAGTTCCCTGGGTTTTGCAGCAGATCTGCTCAATCAGAAAGCTGCAGTGGGGGCTGTCTCTTATACACATCTCTGAAGCACAGGGGCCCTTGATGAATAGGCTGGGGTGTGATGTTGACACTAATTTGCACCCCTGCAATGTAGAAAGGATTCAGGATGCACATCAAACTCCCGATAGTCAAGGGAAATAGGCTAGGCTCTCAAATTCATCTTTTCACACTGTGGCATGCAGCAGAAAGCATTTTTCACCAAAAGAACGGGACCCATTTCAGATCAGCCAGTAATGTCATCATCTTGTTCCAGGCAAAGCGAGTGTGTATCATTCACTTTCTGAGCCGTTTCAGTGCTAATTTCATTTAACCTCCAATACATCAGCCCCGACTTCAACTTCCGATTATGCTTTAAGAAGAAGGCATAAATATGTCAGGAACATAAAAGAAGACATCTCCCAAGAGTGACTGTCTGGAGCCCAGCCACCATTTGACTCCATTCAGCAACCATCCATTTGGCACTGTGAAAAATCCAGCATGGTGTACTGGTGCTGGAGGCGGGATCCTCAGGAGGAAGTGGGGTGAAGGGGTTGGGTTTCCATCTGCACTGACTCAGCTAATGCTGGGCTGCTTTCGCGCCAGGCTGCCAGACCTCCCCCACCTGCACAGTGGCCTGCAGTGATGTGTGAGGCCGTTCGCCAGGCTACCCATTCTCTTCTCTCTGTACCGCCCTATCGGACATGGGAGGAGTGTGATAGGAAATGGAGTTTCTCTTTTCCCTACCACTTCTGCTCCCTGAAGACTATGGGGAAGAACCAGAGAGGCTGGGAAAGGATGGAGACAGGGTGGCCTTTGTAAATAGAGGTGGAGATCTACTTTCTGCTCCTTAACTGCTCCACCATATGTGATTCTCCAACAGAAAGATACTGATCACCTCCCCATAGAGACTTCCCTCCTCCTGTGAGGGACTCACCTCCTCTACTGCTTATCATAGCTGCAGTTTTCAGCAGGCAAGACCCCTGGGCCCCTCTGAGCTACTTCTCCCTTTCCTTGGCATCCTCCTGCATGAACTATCTCCCCACAAGGAGCTGTTTTCCCGGGTCCCCCTTTCTTGGCTGGACCACTGCAGCCTCATATTCTCATTCCTTCTTCTGCCTGGTCAAACCTGTGATAGGGCTGCTGAACAAGGGCCCTGAGGACGATGCTGAGTTCCAGAGTGGACCTGTGGGTGGGGCTGGAGGAGAGTGGATGAAGAAATGGCCAAAGGATGGTGAAGTGTGGATGGATGGGTGCTGAGCCAGGTGGACGGAGGCACCGAGGTTGCTGGTGTGCCCGGAGAACAGCCATAGGTACTTACAATCCAACCACCCCCATCGGTGGTCATGTCGCAGTACACCTGTAACTTCTGGCTTAGCTCTCCGTTGAGGAAGATGGTGTAAACCCCGCTCAGAGTGTCTCCATTCATCAAATGCTGGGCACAGTCTTGAGGATGAGGGAAGACCCGGCCCCCTGCACAGGAAAAGAAGCAGTTTCCATAGTGGCGTAGGGACCTCCCACTATGCATGAGAGCCCCTTGGACTGTAAAACATTTTAGAGAATCTGACAGTGCTTCATCAAGAGCTGTAAGGAATCCTCACTGAATCTTCAACTGATGTTGGGTTTATCAGACAGTATACAGCTTTATGGGATCTGAAGACCAAAGAGCTGGATTCACTGTGTGACTCCTTCACTCCCACTTTTTTAGCTTAGGCAAATAGCCTGACTTCCTGGCATCCATCTTCTTATCAGAAAGATGAGGATAATAAAAATATTCCTCCAGTAAGGGTGAAAGTATGTTAATACAGAGAGTGATGGGTTACTTAGGCGATGATTACAGATGCATGGGCCACAATAAATCACTGCAGAGCCCACATCTCAAAAGAATGAAAGGGATTTAAGCACAGCCGTCCACCATCTTCACAGCAGCCCACAAGAAATGCCCCAAACAGGCTTAGTATTAGTAAGAAGATGGATGTCTGTTTCTCATGCAAAATAATCTCCTGATTGGACTAAACAATCAAATGGCCATGTTTTACAGTTCAGTTTAAGTTTAAGGAGAGGGCAGAGGAAATAAATTGCTGCTCATCTTTCAGAGAGAACAGCCCAATTTGTAGAACAATATCTAATTAGCTGAAAGAGAAGCTTAAATCATGTGTCTTGAAGAGCTTGGCTTCAGGGCAGATTTTAATGCTCAGCAGGCAAGCCAGAAAGCAGAGGTCCCATGGGAGGAACTTTACTGGACTGCAGGAGCTGATGGGAGCTAGTTAAAGGCAAAGCTTGCTACGGGAGGAAAAGTGCCTTGGGTGCCCTGTAAACATATGATCTCTGGGTCAATGGAAAGGGTGGTGCACTGCTGTGGTTCTGCATCCAGCGAACTGTAGCAGAATCCTGAAGAAAGGTGGGGGTAGGGACCTCATGGGACCCTATAGCGGCCCCTCGTGGCAGAACTGGTGCACTGCAGGTATAACAGAGGGCCACTTGGAGAGTCACCCAGTGGGCTGAGGCAAGCAGCAGCACAATGCCACACGAGGGAGGTAACAGCAACCTCAGTGAAACATCTGTGTTAGTAAGAGCTTCTGGCGGTTTGGTAGGCTTTATGCAAGACCCCTGTTGGAGATGTGTTAGCTCCTCCTGCATAAGGATTGTCCAGCGTGCTGCCACACCATGGGTTAGGTTCCCTTCCATTTAAGGCAGTGTAGAACAAGCCACCACCTGCTTCAGGCATGTTCCGCCAGGAAATACAAAGTAGTTCTATAGAATTAGTACTTTACCAAGTGTGCACTTATTTCCATGCAATTCTTGCAAGAAACGTGAGAGGAAGACATTGTTATAGATTGAAGGCTTATTTTACAGAGAAGGAAACTAGCTCAGAAAGATCACATGACTTCCTCTGTTCACTTGAACTTAGGTTTTCAGACTCGAGGTCAAAGGCTCCTTACACTACTAAAATGGGGACTATAACCTATGATACAGTCAACTGGATCTACGTCTATTCAGACACCAAATGATTAACGAACATCATATGGATCATCATAAGAATCTGCCTGCCAAGCAGGAGACTCAGGTTCAGTCCCTGGGCAGGGAAGATCCCCTGGAGAAAGGGAATGGCAACCCACTCCAGTATCCTTGTCTGGGAAATCCCATGGACAGAAGAACCTGGTGGGCTACAGTCCATGGGCTTGCAAGAGGTGTACATGACTTAGAAACTAAACAACAACAAATATTTATCTTATAAGCATATAAGGCCCCAAAGATTAAAGTTAGCTCAAAGTTCTTTGTTCACATTAAATATCTTAACCCTCCAAAATGTATTTCCTTAATAGCTATAGAAAAGCTCTCATCTTGTATCTCCAGCCTGTCCAAGAGCTCGTTAGAGTACCTGATCCCACCTGTTCCTAGAGGGTCCAGTTACATTTCAGGGACAGGTGTGAGTGAGCACCTCCCCCCGCCCCCCTTGCTACCTTGGGAGAACAGTGATTATTTCCTGGCTTCCAGGATATTCTCTAGTTGGTCTTTAGAGCAACTGGCTTGTCTGCCTTCCTTTTTCCTTTATTTTCTCACTGCTCGAGTTTCTCATTTTAGATCAACATAAAACATGCTTGTCTTCAGCTCACTTCTCCCTTTGCAGAAGTATAATAAACCCTTTCCCCTGAATCTGCCTCAGTTCCTTAAAGGGGCCAGAACCCCACATTTCTTCCCAATACACACATAACACCAGGCCAAACTTTAGAACAGACAAATAAATGATCTTATATAGGCTCCTTCACATTGATAATGTTGATTATTTAATATTTTTGTTTAGATCCTTTCAAAAGGCTCAAAGATATTTGTTGTTTTAAAGGTAGAACTACCAACAACAAATATAGGATAATGAGGTAACTTGTTCTGGAGGAGAGAAGCTATTACATATCTAAATGGCTGTCATATAAAAAAGGGATGCATTTTTATAAAGTCAGAAAACAGGGATAAAATCAAATTAAGAAAAAAAGTGGACCTAAGGAGTGTCCTGGGTCAGGAAGATCCTCTGGAGAAGGGATAGGCTACCCACTCCAATATTCTTGGGCTTC
>SJYW01041160.1:70155-108107 GCA_006410735.1 Raphicerus campestris | reverse complement strand
TGGACTGTGAAGAAGGCTGAGCGCCAAAGAATTGATGCTTTTGAACTGTGGTGTTGGAGAAGACTCTTGAGAGTCCCTTGGACTGCAAGGAGATCCAACCAGTCCACTCTGAAGGAGATCAGCCCTGGGATTTCTTTGGAAGGAATGATGCTAAAGCTGAACCTCAGTACTTTGGCCACCTCATGCAAAGAGCTGACTCATTGGAAAAGACTCTGATGCTGGGAGGGACTGGGGGCAGGAGGAGAAAGGGACGACCGAGGATGAGATGGCTGGATGGCATCACCAGCTCGATGGACGTGAGTCTGAGTGAACTCTAGGAGTTAGTGATAGACAGGGAGGCCTGGTGTGCTGCGATTCATGGAGTTGCAAGAGTCAGACACGACTGAGCGACTGACCTGAACTGAAAGTTAAATGAAAGAGAACTATAATCACAGTCCAAGAACAAACCTACAGTGCTAATTTTAAAGCAAGTGAAAGTTTCAGATCTCCAGTAGAGATCCACCCACTCTCTTCCTAGAGACAATCTTCCGAGATGGGGCTTCCAGAGTGGTTCTCAATGTTGTGTCCTCACCTGAAAAACTAAGCCCTTCCCTGGGGCTTTTAGGGCTTCCCAGGTGGTGCAGCTGTAAGGAATCTGCTTGCAATGCAGGAGATGTGGGTTTAACCCCTTGGTTGGGAAGACCCTTTGGAGAAGGAAATAGCAACCCAGTCCAGTACTCTTGACTGGAGAACCCCATGGACAGAGGAGCCCAGTCGGCTACAGTCCATGGGGGTCACAAAGAGTCAGACACAACTGAGTGACTGACACTGGTGCCTCTGCCTGGGCTTCACTTCTTGCTCCACGTGCCTCAGAGAAAAGAACCAGCGTTTAAAACCCAGCTCATAAACAATCCTTCACAGCGAAACATTAAACTGAAATCATACACTCAACTCTCTGCTTCAATTACTCGATAAACGAGTCTGATTCATCTTTCTTTTAATAAAGGAAATGGAAAGGCAGAGTGAATGTGAGAAATCTGTTTCTCTGGTTGTGCTGTGTGACATGTGGGATCTTAGTCCCTGACCAGGGATCAAGCCCTGCCCCCTGAATGGAAGCACAGTGTTAGCCCCTGGACCACCGGGGAAGCCCGATGTGAGAGCGATTAACAAGATGCAAACAGGCAGTGCCGCTAGGTGTTGGTACAAGACGGTACAGGTATCCAGCTCTCAACCCTCGGGTTTGGTGTGCCGTATAGAAAGTGCCCGAGAACTAAAAGGGAAGGGCAAGGGCCGGGGGTGGGGAGACCAGGACAGGGTGAGGACCGGAGGGAAGGAGCGGGAGGACAGACGCGCCACATGCGTGGATGGGTCCTGCTGTGGGAACGAGCCACGCGAGGAATTGTGGGACGCCACGTGGAGGACAGGGCTGCGGCCGCCTGCTCCAGCTATGGGAGGGCGGCGGGTTAGAGGAGCGGATCGGGGGGCAACTGTGTGGGTGAAGCTGACGAGCAATGAGAGACAATCATAGAACAGCCGGGAGGAGAAAAAGAGGGGTGCCCAGAAATGAAGAGAGAGGAGATCTGAGAAGACAGCTTACAAAGCGCCAGCGCGGCAGAGCAATTAAGGCAGCAGCAAAACCCACACAGCCGGAGACTCAGAGGCCACCGGGATCTGAGCAGGAAGAGGCGCGCATTCTGGTTTGAAATTCATTTTCAGCTGACTGAATTCTGGTACAAGAAATGAGTTTGCAACCTTTTCCTCTTCTAACTCCTACTGGGTGGACACTGAAGTTAGGAGTCACACAGAGTAATACCCAGGGGAGAATTTTCAATTTTCTACACAGTGTTGTCTGTGTGTATGTGTACCCAGAAAAAGATTTTAAATGACTATATACATTAAACTGGTTTTTGTAAACTCTGAAGAGGGGACTGGGATTAAAAGTGGTGGTCACAAGGAATTCAAGCCTGAGATCTAATTTTTAACATCCTTTACAAGTGGAATTTGCTCATGTACATACTTATGAAAAACTAATTTTAAAATAGAACTTCCTAGTCTGTTCCTCAGTCTCAGAGTTGGCCATGTACAGGTGTACTCTTAAGTATTCTCAGCCAGGTTGGNATGTGGGATCTTAGTCCCTGACCAGGGATCAAGCCCTGCCCCCTGAATGGAAGCACAGTGTTAGCCCCTGGACCACCGGGGAAGCCCGATGTGAGAGCGATTAACAAGATGCAAACAGGCAGTGCCGCTAGGTGTTGGTACAAGACGGTACAGGTATCCAGCTCTCAACCCTCGGGTTTGGTGTGCCGTATAGAAAGTGCCCGAGAACTAAAAGGGAAGGGCAAGGGCCGGGGGTGGGGAGACCAGGACAGGGTGAGGACCGGAGGGAAGGAGCGGGAGGACAGACACGCCACATGCGTGGATGGGTCCTGCTGTGGAAACGAGCCACGCGAGGAGCTGCGGGACACCACGTGGAGGACAGGGCTGCGGCTGCCTGCTCCAGCTATGGGAGGGCGGCGGGTTAGAGGAGCGGATCGGGGGGCAACTGTGTGGGTGAAGCTGACGAGCAATGAGAGACAATCATAGAACAGCCGGGAGGAGAAAAAGAGGGGTGCCCAGAAATGAAGAGAGAGGAGATCTGAGAAGAGGGCTTACAAAGCGCCAGCGCGGCAGAGCAATTAAGGCAGCAGCAAAACCCACACAGCCGGAGACTCAGAGGCCACCGGGATCTGAGCAGGAAGAGGCGCGCATTCTGGTTTGAAATTCATTTTCAGCTGACTGAATTCTGGTACAAGAAATGAGTTTGCAACCTTTTCCTCTTCTAACTCCTACTGGGTGGACACTGAAGTTAGGAGTCACACAGAGTAATACCCAGGGGAGAATTTCCAATTTTCTACACAGTGTTGTCTGCGTGTATGTGTACCCAGAAAAAGATTTTAAATGACTATATACATTAAACTGGTTTTTGTAAACTCTGAAGAGGGGACTGGGATTAAAAGTGGTGGTCACAAGGAATTCAAGCCTGAGATCTAATTTTTAATATCCTTTATAAGTGGAATTTGCTCATGTACATACTTATGAAAAACTAATTTTAAAATAGAACTTCCTACAAAGAAGGAGATAGTCTGTTCCTCAGTCTCAGAGTTGGCCGTGTACAGGTGTACTCTTAAGTATTCTCAGCCAGGTTGGGAGGGTCTTGGTTCTCAGTGCAAACTATAACCTTACTGTGGTTTACATTTTAAAAACTACATCTTCCATCTTCCAACTGAATAATCATAACTGAAATGATCTTCATATGAAAAAATATTTTATATCAAATTAAAATTCAAGGGATTTGAATGTATGTCAACAGCCGGCTAAATTCTTTAGAATGTGTGGCCAATACAACCTTCTCTCAGGCAGGAGGGACTCTGAAATAAGAACAGCATCAGAAGGGCGTGACATGTGGACACTGGGAACGAGAATGCTGAGGGAGTGAGCAGTAGTGACTCTCCAAATTCTTTTAGACATTTGACACAGAATGCTCTCTCTTTACTATTAAAAATCCTAACTAGATATACAAATTTATTGTTCAGTTATAAGACCATTAGTAATCAATCAAAAGTTAGTCACACCACTCATTTATTACTCTCTTCGATATAACAGAATATAATGAAGTCATATACAATTTTTTGCTAAGAAATTTTCAATACAGGGCTTAAGAGTTACTTTTATATGACAGTCATAATTAGGAATATATGCCATGATTTATACTTTTGAGTTCTCATTTGTCGTGTCTAAGGATCATTTCTTTCTGATTCACACTGGAGAGGGAAAGCTTAGGGTAAAGATTAGTAGTACATTCATAAAATCCAAATAAAGACTTCTCCCTCGAAGGAACACTGTCTAAACATGCTCCCTCCACTAAGGAACAAAAGAGAATAATCCACTCCATCTCCTGCGAGATGATGGGCTAGAGGGGACCCAGATGAGAAATATATGGAAATACCAAAAACAGATTCCAGCTGACTTGGAAGAATAAGTCAGGGGGGTTTTGTTTTAATAGAGTAAGCATCCATATAAATTTAAATATATATATATACTTGGGCCTTGAATAACTTAAAATTTACAGAAAGAATTTTGAGATGAAACCATAACTATAAAAATAATTTCATAATAGAAATTAGCAACAGTATTTCAAAGTCTATTGGTTGTATCTGAGAAAACTACCTGTTAAGAGATTTCAAATAAAGAATAAGGTAAAAACTGTCAATCCCTCAGTTGTTTCTTGATTAAGAATAACAAAGAATATGTCCGTAATCTCACAAAATTTATTCTCACTGCTGCCTTTATTTTATTATAGAAAAATCTGGACATCTATAGGTAATTTATTAGATTTGACCCTCTTCTATTTTCACTTTGTTACTCAACCATCTCCTCTAATCATCTTGAGAGTTCATTATATGAAAGAGTAAACTGATTACTAAAAATATGGACATCATAGCCTCAAAAACGTTGGATTCTTCAAAAACCGCACACTATATATAGGCAGCAAAAGAGCACTGTAGAAATCACATCCTCTGGCATGGCGTCACTTGTAAAAGGTTCTAAAGAGTTCAAATGAAAAGTCTCAAGCACAGATCCTTCATGTTTCCCATGGACAAAACACTGTTCTTTCTATTAATTTCATTTGGCTAACAATACATGGCCAAAATGCTCCTCACAACCTAATGCTTTGTGGTTAAGTGATATGCTTCTAAAATCTACTCAGTGGCAATTTTTAAAATTAGTACAAAATCTTCTCTATTTAAACATAAGAAGCTATTTCAGAGGAATTCTGTAATAAGTCTATCGTATCACACCAGGCGTTCAGCTCTAAAGCTATATTTTACACTTACGATGCAGCAATAGCAACTGGCAAATTACACTGTTTAAAAAATATTTTAATTTTTGAACCATAAATATCATTAAATGAATTATTATACAGGATTCAAAATACTTCTAATTTACAATTAAAGTTATCATTACTAAAAATGATTAAAATAAGAGAAACCCTGCACTTACACAGGTAAATGATAATTTCCCTTGTTTCTTAGTCTCTTATTTAACTGAGAGTGCTGGCTGAATTCACAGAAGCAAATGAGAGCACCCTAAGGTCAGGACTCCCTTGTGAGAGGCAATGAGAAAGAGCGAAAACTTTCACAGCTTGGGATTCGGTTGTTAAATACATCCTCTATTCTAGTCTTATAAGCTTTTCAGCTAGTAAATCAAAATCCCGTTATACACTAGGATAATATTCATGACAATTCTCTATATTTTATCTTCTTAAAATCAAAGGCTCAATTCTGAAGGGTTAATAGAGGAATGAAAAGTAACTCTCTAGTCTGCATTTCCCATAAGACTAAAACGAAGCTTTCTCTTTTAGTCTAGAAATGTGCTTTTTCAATACTGTGAAAAGCCTCTATGAATCTGTTTAACGTATTTATTTCTTTTCATCTATTCAGTGCCACTGGGCATAACATGTAATGCAGTGTGTGTTGATATTTTGCAAAGCGCCACATGACTCACTGTACCCTAATACACTCCATTAATCCTGTTTGGACAGCTGGGGCCAGGCGTTTGTTAGCTGCATTTTAATTGTCCCATCTTTCTTTTTCTTCTTTTTATTTATCTCTATGGCAAACTACTCAGGAATTTAATGTGTTGATCTTCAAAAAGCACATTTTGCCATTAATTTGTTTTCTTTGTATTAAAATGGTACTCAGCATGTAATTTTCTTCCATAAAATCAGTATATGTTACTATTAACAATTAATCTTAAATAACAGTGCACAGTGAATTTCATACATGATAAAATGGTAGGTTGGCTATATCACAGAAATTGTTGCACTTCCATAACACAAATGACAACAGCTACAAATCAACTTACAAAAATGTATTTTTTGGCATTTTCAAGATTAGCACACAATAAGCAGATGTGAAAACAATAACAAGTCCTATAACGCAAACACAAAGGAAATAAGACCTCTTAAGTAAATGAGCTTTGTGTTAGTCTGTGGAAAAGGCAGTCCCTTTTCACTTACACTTAAGATTTCACTTTTTACTAAAATATGGAATTCTCTGTAAGAATCATGAAGATCACTATGACGCTTATACTTTCTTGGCACAGCCTGCATCCCTGAGAGCTATGAGTTTTGAATAAATAATGGAGGCAACATAAGAGCTGAAACAAAAGCAATTCAAAGTTACTTGCAATTTTTGTCATTAGCTAGTTGTTAAGGTTGAATAAAGGGATTTTAAAAAATAATTTATGAACACTCAAGTCAAAATCTAAGACTAGAAAATGCAACAGAACTGCCTAGCGGAAACTTTTGTCTGAAATAATATTTAGCCAATAACTGAGAATACAGTCTGCTACAGTGTCTTACAAAAGATAAGAACATCAAATGAAGATTTATTCAACTGTTTCAACAACAAAGTGGAAATGTTTTACTTTTAAAAGATGACCAAAATATTCTTGTACATCGAAAAATTAAGAAAACTCTATGAATGACAGGCAAGTAAACACTGCGGAGCTGAAGCATCCCCTTTAAGTCAGTGCGGGTGCGCCAGCGCTCTCCAACGCCTCGCTGCTTTCACGCCTACGCCCTGGACATAAAAGCAGTTTAAAGTACGGCTTACAGATTATCAGGTTTTTTAACCACNCTTCCAACTGAATAATCATAACTGAAATGATCTTCATATGAAAAAATATTTTATATCAAATTAAAATTCAAGGGATTTGAATGTATGTCAACAGCCGGCTAAATTCTTTAGAATGTGTGGCCAATACAACCTTCTCTCAGGCAGGAGGGACTCTGAAATAAGAACAGCATCAGAAGGGCGTGACATGTGGACACTGGGAACGAGAATGCTGAGGGAGTGAGCAGTAGTGACTCTCCAAATTCTTTTAGACATTTGACACAGAATGCTCTCTCTTTACTATTAAAAATCCTAACTAGATATACAAATTTATTGTTCAGTTATAAGACCATTAGTAATCAATCAAAAGTTAGTCACACCACTCATTTATTACTCTCTTCGATATAACAGAATATAATGAAGTCATATACAATTTTTTGCTAAGAAATTTTCAATACAGGGCTTAAGAGTTACTTTTATATGACAGTCATAATTAGGAATATATGCCATGATTTATACTTTTGAGTTCTCATTTGTCGTGTCTAAGGATCATTTCTTTCTGATTCACACTGGAGAGGGAAAGCTTAGGGTAAAGATTAGTAGTACATTCATAAAATCCAAATAAAGACTTCTCCCTCGAAGGAACACTGTCTAAACATGCTCCCTCCACTAAGGAACAAAAGAGAATAATCCACTCCATCTCCTGCGAGATGATGGGCTAGAGGGGACCCAGATGAGAAATATATGGAAATACCAAAAACAGATTCCAGCTGACTTGGAAGAATAAGTCAGGGGGGTTTTGTTTTAATAGAGTAAGCATCCATATAAATTTAAATATATATATATACTTGGGCCTTGAATAACTTAAAATTTACAGAAAGAATTTTGAGATGAAACCATAACTATAAAAATAATTTCATAATAGAAATTAGCAACAGTATTTCAAAGTCTATTGGTTGTATCTGAGAAAACTACCTGTTAAGAGATTTCAAATAAAGAATAAGGTAAAAACTGTCAATCCCTCAGTTGTTTCTTGATTAAGAATAACAAAGAATATGTCCGTAATCTCACAAAATTTATTCTCACTGCTGCCTTTATTTTATTATAGAAAAATCTGGACATCTATAGGTAATTTATTAGATTTGACCCTCTTCTATTTTCACTTTGTTACTCAACCATCTCCTCTAATCATCTTGAGAGTTCATTATATGAAAGAGTAAACTGATTACTAAAAATATGGACATCATAGCCTCAAAAACGTTGGATTCTTCAAAAACCGCACACTATATATAGGCAGCAAAAGAGCACTGTAGAAATCACATCCTCTGGCATGGCGTCACTTGTAAAAGGTTCTAAAGAGTTCAAATGAAAAGTCTCAAGCACAGATCCTTCATGTTTCCCATGGACAAAACACTGTTCTTTCTATTAATTTCATTTGGCTAACAATACATGGCCAAAATGCTCCTCACAACCTAATGCTTTGTGGTTAAGTGATATGCTTCTAAAATCTACTCAGTGGCAATTTTTAAAATTAGTACAAAATCTTCTCTATTTAAACATAAGAAGCTATTTCAGAGGAATTCTGTAATAAGTCTATCGTATCACACCAGGCGTTCAGCTCTAAAGCTATATTTTACACTTACGATGCAGCAATAGCAACTGGCAAATTACACTGTTTAAAAAATATTTTAATTTTTGAACCATAAATATCATTAAATGAATTATTATACAGGATTCAAAATACTTCTAATTTACAATTAAAGTTATCATTACTAAAAATGATTAAAATAAGAGAAACCCTGCACTTACACAGGTAAATGATAATTTCCCTTGTTTCTTAGTCTCTTATTTAACTGAGAATGCTGGCTGAATTCACAGAAGCAAATGAGAGCACCCTAAGGTCAGGACTCCCTTGTGAGAGGCAATGAGAAAGAGCGAAAACTTTCACAGCTTGGGATTCGGTTGTTAAATACATCCTCTATTCTAGTCTTATAAGCTTTTCAGCTAGTAAATCAAAATCCCGTTATACACTAGGATAATATTCATGACAATTCTCTATATTTTATCTTCTTAAAATCAAAGGCTCAATTCTGAAGGGTTAATAGAGGAATGAAAAGTAACTCTCTAGTCTGCATTTCCCATAAGACTAAAACGAAGCTTTCTCTTTTAGTCTAGAAATGTGCTTTTTCAATACTGTGAAAAGCCTCTATGAATCTGTTTAACGTATTTATTTCTTTTCATCTATTCAGTGCCACTGGGCATAACATGTAATGCAGTGTGTGTTGATATTTTGCAAAGCGCCACATGACTCACTGTACCCTAATACACTCCATTAATCCTGTTTGGACAGCTGGGGCCAGGCGTTTGTTAGCTGCATTTTAATTGTCCCATCTTTCTTTTTCTTCTTTTTATTTATCTCTATGGCAAACTACTCAGGAATTTAATGTGTTGATCTTCAAAAAGCACATTTTGCCATTAATTTGTTTTCTTTGTATTAAAATGGTACTCAGCATGTAATTTTCTTCCATAAAATCAGTATATGTTACTATTAACAATTAATCTTAAATAACAGTGCACAGTGAATTTCATACATGATAAAATGGTAGGTTGGCTATATCACAGAAATTGTTGCACTTCCATAACACAAATGACAACAGCTACAAATCAACTTACAAAAATGTATTTTTTGGCATTTTCAAGATTAGCACACAATAAGCAGATGTGAAAACAATAACAAGTCCTATAACGCAAACACAAAGGAAATAAGACCTCTTAAGTAAATGAGCTTTGTGTTAGTCTGTGGAAAAGGCAGTCCCTTTTCACTTACACTTAAGATTTCACTTTTTACTAAAATATGGAATTCTCTGTAAGAATCATGAAGATCACTATGACGCTTATACTTTCTTGGCACAGCCTGCATCCCTGAGAGCTATGAGTTTTGAATAAATAATGGAGGCAACATAAGAGCTGAAACAAAAGCAATTCAAAGTTACTTGCAATTTTTGTCATTAGCTAGTTGTTAAGGTTGAATAAAGGGATTTTAAAAAATAATTTATGAACACTCAAGTCAAAATCTAAGACTAGAAAATGCAACAGAACTGCCTAGTGGAAACTTTTGTCTGAAATAATATTTAGCCAATAACTGAGAATACAGTCTGCTACAGTGTCTTACAAAAGATAAGAACATCAAATGAAGATTTATTCAACTGTTTCAACAACAAAGTGGAAATGTTTTACTTTTAAAAGATGACCAAAATATTCTTGTACATCGAAAAATTAAGAAAACTCTATGAATGACAGGCAAGTAAACACTGCGGAGCTGAAGCATCCCCTTTAAGTCAGCGCGGGTGCGCCAGCGCTCTCCAACGCCTCGCTGCTTTCACGCCTACGCCCTGGACATAAAAGCAGTTTAAAGTACGGCTTACAGATTATCAGGTTTTTTAACCACATACTAAATTATACATTTTAAAAAACATTTCATGTGGGAAAAATTAATTTAATATTTTCTAGACATTAAACATTGTTTGATTTGAAGCAAAACAAAAAGTTTCCTCACTAGAGGACTCAAAAGTTTAACCAGTCAGTGAAAAAAATAAAGACTACTCTTCGGAAAGGAATATTTCTAAGCATTTGAAAAAAATCAATGGTCTTTATTTGATAAAAGTGCTTGTTTTGGTACAACCCTATATACAAATAAATTATAGAAGCAAAGGTATAAATAACATGGGAGGAAATAATATATTTCAAAGAGTGATCTTTTGGGAAAAGTTTAGAAGTATAAAAAGTTTAGAAAAGACACTTGAAAAGGTACAGACTTTACGTGAAAAGTTCTCATTTAAACTTACCCAGTGTTCTTGACATCACAGGCAGCGCAGAGCTCAAAACCAAGATTGACACACAATTCCCAATGATCTGTTATGAGAAATCAGGAAGAATATTGGGCAGCTACACAGTACACGCTTAAGTAAAATCCACTCACATACTGGCAAGTTACTGTACATTCTAGTTACCGATGGTACTTTGCTAACTTCTTAATGATACTATTCAATACAGAAAATAAAGAGAACCAGAAAGTTTTTCCAAAAGCATTTAAAGTTCTATTGGTAAGTTCTATAAGGTATTTACAGTACCTGACACAAAGAGAAAATTGCATTTTACATTACTGACAGAGGTTGCTGATTTCAAAAAGAATCACCTTTTAAAGCCAAGACTACTGCTCAAGATATATAGTATCTACTTCTAATGTAAACTAAGATTTAAAGCCAAAAAACTAGAAATCTAAAACACCTAAATTCTAGCAATTCTATTTTAATATATCCTATGCTTATTCTTTCATATAAATAAAAGATGCCAAAAGCACAGATTAGTACTTATGTTTACTTATGCTAAATATCTCAAGAGGCTATAACATTTTAAATAGACAGATAAAGATATGTAAAAATAACACCTCCCCTTTAGAATATGCTGAAAATAAGGAAAATCTGATAAAAAGAAAAGAAGCCAGCCGCTCCTGTGATTCTTCATTGTCAGCCTGTGGGAATATTTTACAAATGCAGTCTCTATGTAAGATAACAGCCTTTGTTACTCAGAAGCCAATGACATATTGTAGAAAGTCAAATTAGCCTCAGACTACACAATGTTTCTGAACAGAACTCTTCCGTCTTGCTTTAATTATTCAAATTTGAAATACTTTGTCTCTACTACTTGTAGCAACTAAGTTCTTCAGATTTCAAACAAGCTCCCTGAAGTACAGTCAGCGCAATCAAAGTTACTCATTAGCAATACGTTTTCTTTGCAGAAAAAAAGGGTCCTTTCAGGAGCCTTCTATAGCTGGTTAACAAGCTCTGCGGGTCTCTGCATTTACAAGTGAATGGACACCATCCAAATTAAACAGAGCACATCCTTTTCCCACTCATTCAGCATTTTGAAACTCTTCCAGTGCGTGCTTACGCAACTTACAGACAAATACCTAGAACCGCAAATGCACCATTCAGGGCGACCACTAAATAAAACAGTCCGCTTGTCTCGGAAGGCAAATAGGGGCACAGCCACCTCAGGCTTAAAAGCACCTTACCTTTGTCATAGTTGTGTCATCCTTCTTGGGAATAAAATTTCCAAAAAATCGGAGGCTGTAGAAACCGACGACAGAGGACACCATAAGATAGCTGTGAGAATCAAGGAAAAACTCTCCAGAGAACGTTTCCTCGAGCTCTCAACAGGCCCAAAGGAAAGGAAAGCAGGGCGCCACTTGGAGTGCCTGAGGAAGACTTAACTTGTCTTTCTTCCAGCAAAGTGTCTTAGTAAATTACCACCGCCCCAGAAAACGTGTTAACAGACAAAACTTCAGGTAAAGAAAGGATACAAAATCAAAATGATTTCAAGTGCAGCTCCCACAAAACCAAAAGCAGAAAGAGAAGCATTTCCTATTCCAGGCCCCTGGAGGGGGAAAAACACTTTTCAGAATCCAGTGACACTATTCCATTTGGTTTCCCTAAAATTGCTATTTCATAAATATAGAACAGTTCAAATTGGAAATGTTTAATACCCTGGGATAACATCTAGACTTTCAAAGGAGAATAAAACACGGCGTGAGGCTGAATTCACCAACGAAACCAGCCACATGTTAACACTCAACAAGCTCAAACATTTGTTTCATCTCAAATATAAGTCGCTTATCAAAATGACATGATTATGTGTGTGCACGTGTGCGTGCGTGTGTGTGCACGCACGTTTAGTTGTGTCCAACTCTTTGTGACCCCATGGAATTTCCTAGATGAGAATCTAGACTGGAATGGACTGCCATTTCCTCCTCTAGGGGATCCTGCTGAACCAGGGATTCAACCCGCTCTCCTGAGTCTCTCCTGCATTGGCAGGTAGATTCTTTATCTGCATTTATTGTTAAATCCTAAATACTCTTGGGAAAAAAATCTTTAAATATAATAGTACAGTAAGAATAGAACATGTAATTGTCTGAACCCTGAGGCAACATATAAAAAGTATACAGTTAAAGTACGTCCGGAGTAAGCTAAGCAACGGGAGACAGTGAATGCACGCACCCTGTTACTGCTCTTCAAAGTTTCACCTCTCTAAGGAATTCAGGGATTTATTTAATTAACACAGATTTTTCAAATGCAATGCTGCACACTGCTTCCTAAACATTACATCTATTTGCAAAATCTACCTTTACCTGGAACTGAACAAAACAAGTGAGAAAAGCAGTATTTATTAAAAGGCCAGGAAGGCAGAAAATCATCTCCTACTGAAGTAGGGACAATTTTTTCTAAGCTTACTAATCAAAGCAACTCTCTGAACACGAACTACTATTCTGGTATCAGCTTCAGTGACGTGTAACAGATATATGAGGATAATTAGGAATATGAAGTCAGCCTAATGAAAAAACAAAAGCAATAAGCAACATTACACATATTATTCACACGACTTAATTCAGGCACACAGGAGTGAGAACAGCCACCGAAAATTCATATATAAGTAAGGTAAGGGACAAAGAAGTTGTCAACTTTTGTCAAAATTTTGAAGAAAAATAAATAAGGCTAATAGAAATCTTATTAACTCGGATGGAAAACACCTTGGAAACATTCTCTGTCTCAAGAGAAGGCCTACAGGCAGGATTAAGATGCTCTGATTTCATTACACAATCATAAACAGAGCCTACCACGTGTATGCCCCTATCTACCATGCACGAAGGGAAGGTACAAAAGTGTGTCGTGGGGCTCGGCCCTTACCCAGTGTGCACTACATGAAACTGGGTTAAAAAGCAGCCGGAGGTCAACACGGTAGGGGACTCTCTGCTCGATCACTGGACCTGTGTCTAACAGTGACGAGGACGAGGCTGTGGGTGGAAGAGGGCTGCTCCCCGTTGCTGTTGGCGGGTGGATCAGGAACCTGGAGCAAGCTGGGAGGCTCCAGCAGTGAGAGGTGACCAGGCGCTGAAGGGGCTGGGGACAGGGAGTTAAACTGAAAATACTGCCCAAAGAATTCGCTTCTGCATCTTGGACTGAAGGAAAGGAATTAAGATAAATGTTGGCTTTCTTCTATGAGACAAAAAGTGGGTCATGTGGTACAGAGAGAAGTGGCGTGTAGGGAAGCAAAGTCTGTTACCCCAAAAGGCATCTCTCTGGCAAGGGTCACTTCAGGCTGATTGTTCTTAAGGAACAGAAGACAGCCGGCCTTCCACTTTAGCCCACCTCCACTTCACCCCTTACCTGCCTGAAAGCGTGTGGACAGAGGCCCTGGTCCACGATGAGCACCATTGCCAGGCCCTCCAGGGTCAGGGCTGAGTGTGGTCCCAGGACCCTGGCAGGACCTGGAGACCAAAGTCTGTTCTGGGTCCAGTTGTTTACCAAAGGGCTGCTTCTCCATCTCCAGGAGAACTGCCTTCATTCCCCCAAAAGCCCCAAGCCCCTGCCCTCTTCTTCTCTAAGATGGAATATAAGCCTCAGCTGCCCAACTTGTCCTGGGGTCTCATTATTCTTACAGCACTCCCTTATACACATAATTGAATAGTTTTCTTCTGTTAATCTGTCTCATTTCAATTTAATTCTTAGACCAGACAGAAGATCCTAGAAAGGGTTAAGGAAATTTTCCCCCCGAGAACAAAAAATCTGGAAAAGTTTTGAGGTCATTTCTACAGGAAAATGGCAAAGGTGCTAACTTCAAAAAGGATGATAAGATGGGCACTTTAAGTACCCAAAGGTTTATAAAGACACCTAGAAAAAGAAAGGCTTATATGAGTATTTAGTGGGAACTACTTTCCATATGGAAAATATATCTAAATAGACTAACTTCTGGAATAAAATCATTAATTTTTTAAAGAGAAAAAAATTAAGTCAATTTTTGAAAAGATGTACATCTGACTCCCTCTAGCAACTGAACATTTTGATTCACGTTCACACAGTGCTAACTCTTCTGAAGCATGAGTCCTTACAGCCATATTTGGATCTTCTGCAAACTCAATGAATCCATCTAACAAACTCTCTGTTCAGTTCAGGCGCTCAGTTGTGTCCAACTCTTTGCGACCCCATGGACTGCAGCATGCCAGGCATCCCTGTCCATCACCAACTCCCAGTGCTTACTCAAACTCTTGTCCATAGACTCGATGATGCCATCCAATCACCTCAATATAAACTTTTTATATTTCACTATTTCACAGAATATACATTTTCTTAAAGAATCACAAATATGAATTTCAGTAAAACAAAGATAAACTCTAATAAAAAGTATAAAGGGAAACTCTGATACTTGATACAAGGCCCAGACAATCTAAAAATAAGAAGCTAGAAACAAATAACACAGTTTATGAGCACTGTTTATGAGAGCTCTTACATACAGCAGTCCACACGGCTTGAAGTGCATATATACATGCAGGCGGGCGCTCCCATCCCCCTGTTGGGAACACTCGGGGCAGACACGGACGCTTCACACGGCTTGAAGTGCATATATACATGCAGGCGGGCGCTCCCATCCCCCTGTTGGGCAGACACGGACGCTTCATCAAAAGGAAGGCAGTAAGGGCTTTACTTTACCCTTGTTCCCTTTGGCATTGCTGATTCATCGACCAACAGGCAAAGAATGTTGCACGCCACCAAGAGGACAGAAATGGACTGCAACAGAAAGAGAGAGCCGTCAGTTCTGAACCTCAGACATGCTGCCAATATACATATACTGAAATCTCAGGGACCGACCAAATGTGTGCCTCAAAATAGAGGAAGAGCAGTAAAGACCAAAATTCTACATGTGAACCTGAAATAATGAGACCAGAAAAATTTCAGAATTCTCAAAAATTCTGCAAAGTACTGTAATCTCAAAGCTTAAGACAAAAGCTACTGACATAGGTCCATTTGTTAACCAATTTCACCAACTAGAAAGCCCCAACTGCACATACTTAATAGACAGTTAAAGTATTATCAGAACTAATGCAGCAATCTTCATGTCCTATCACAGAGCTTGAGCCGGGCATCAGCAACACCAGGTCTCTTCCTAATTTTCAATTGAAACAAAAGAATGAACTTCCTGCTTTTATGAGGAAACAGATAATCTTGAGAACGTTTTAAAAATTCCCTTAATTTTAATTCTTGCTCTATTGAGTTTTTACCAAAAATAATAATAATAATAATAATAGCATACATGGATTTTAAGCCTGTTGACAGAAAACCAGTTTACCTGAAAACATTTAGCTAGGGGAATTGCCATACACAAATGCTAAATAGAAAATAATTTGCTTTATTTAACAGCAAATAAATCCTTACTGTCTCAATGAGGAGAAGAACCATCACAGCAGGATACACCAGGTTTCTTTCCCATGCTGAAGCCTTTTTGCGCCTCTCTATTAGAAGAGAAAACAAAATAGAATGAATGTTTCAGCAACTTCTAAAAATTCTCTCCAGATTTACATTTTCGTTCCCTACTGCTCCAACCAGTATGTATATTTTTACATAAATATTTTCCTAAAGCCATAAATTGTTTTTAATTTTCTTCCACAAACTACTTTTAAAATCAGTTTGCTACATTAAATACAGCTCAGTCCTATGATGCTCAGATCTTAACACTGCTAAGTGAAGTGAAAGCTGTTCAGTCATGTCCGACTCTTTACAACTCCATGGACTCTAGCCTGCCAGGCTCCTCTGTCCATGCAATTCTCCAGGCCAGAATACTGGAGTGGGTTACTGTTTTCTTCTCTAGAGGCATCTTCCCAACCCAGGGATCGAGCCCAGGTCTCCCGCATGGCAGGCAGATTCTTTACTGTCTGAACCACCAGGGAATGCTGCAAGGCATTTCAATTATTAATGAAATATATTGTGGATATACAGCTTACTCCTGAAAATACAGCTATCTCTGTATTTTTTTTAATTTACATGTTTACATACTGTTAGTTTGACACACTGGCAGAGATCCGGAGTACCAGGTAACATGGGTAAGAATTCCCTCTAATCCCACACCTAAAGACAAACACTCATGGTTTTCTAAAGGCTGGAAGCAAGACTCTAGTGACTAAGTCTCCCTTGTATCACCCCAATCCTTATGCCACGACGGGAAAAGCTGGATCACAATTAATTTTTTAAAAAGCAGTGTGTGTGAAGATATCAGCCATGATGACGGAAGCTGAGGGCCATTCTCTGCCAGGTGAGCTGACGGGGGCCTCAGTGCACACCATGCTCCCTTGCACAGCGCTTTCCAAACAGACCCCCGAGGCTGGGGAGTGACTCAGGCACTGAGCGCAAAGCTCCCCGCAGCTCAGCAGAGCCAGCGAGACGCAAGGGGGGCCGGGCGCGACCAAGGCGGCCGGGATTGGAGAGGCTGTGCGCACAGGGAAAGCAAAGAGCAGAAACACTCAGCTACTTTGCCCTACAAGGCGTCAGTGGCTCAGAGGCTGAGAAGAGGAACCAAAGGGGGCAGAAGGAGGCAGGGAGGCTGAGCACCGCTTCTGCCAGGCGTACGCTGCGTGAAGATGCGGTCAGAGTCAGCAACAGAACACGCGGGCTTTCAGCTGGACCGAGGACAAGCTGCAGTCGAGGAGGAAGGACAAACGGGAAACAGACGAGCCCTCACCAAGACTGGAGCCCAGTCTCAGATGACTTTAGGCCCAGACAGACTAGACTGCCCTGTCCGTGCTCTAGCTGCCCCTACTCCACCTCTAACCAGAAGGGAAAGTAAATCCTCTCAGTAAGAACAGAGCACCATGCAGAGTCTTTCCAGTTTCCTATGAGAAATGTCACCAGGAGGTCGGACAGAGAGAAAGAAGGCGACAGAAACAGACTTTCAGCAGGTCCTGACACTGGACATAGAAGAAAACAACTTCACAGCAGCTACTAACAGCTGATATGCTCAATATAAGCGACAAAATGGAAAATGCCACAATCTGAATCAAGAAAAACCACCAAATGGAAATTCTAGAACTGAAAAACACTGCAACTGAATTCCAGGGTTCAGCAGCTAGTTCTGACAACAGCTGTAACATGGCTGGAAAGAGGGAAACGGAAGACAGAGCAGCACAAAATGTCAGGCCAAAGCACACAAATTAAAAAGGAGAGAAAACAGAAAAATTCAAGAGTGAAAAGGTCTCGCATATTGTAACTGAAGTCTGGGGATATAAAAGAAAAGGAACAGCGGCAGTATCTGATGAGACAATGACCAGCAACTGCCCAAGGGGATGAAAGACGTTAAGCCACATACTCGCGAAATGCCCCAGATCTCAAGGAGGACACGTACAAAGAGAAAAAGGCGCTGAAAGGCAAGAAGGACACGTTGCTCATCAGAAGTAACACAAGTAAAAGAGAGCAGAGTGACGCATCGGAGCAGCAGCATCTATGGAGACTCACTCTGCCCACCTGCAAAACAACAACTGGAAGAGTGGATACACCCATGCCCACCCCCCCTCCAAACTAAAAGACGCTCTTTATTAGTGGTTTAGGCAGACGGAAAGCTGGTAACAGAGATTTCATAACTTTTAAAAGTATTACAGACGACAGTCAAGTCTTTGATAAGAAACAAAGTCCAATACATAAGTCGAGGAAAAAAGGAAAAAAATGTACAATACCTAATTTTTTCTTCAGAATCTTTACATTTTCAAGTTCTTGTTCCAACTCTGTTACATCGTATTCCACTGATGAAGAGAGTCCTAGTGAAAGCAAGCACAGTTTAGAAGTGGAACGGCAGAGCCCAGAACAGGCAGCCTTCGTAGTTAATGAAAACACAAGAACCACACTGCCAATCCTGATCACTGATAATGGAAACAAAGGCTGCTGTGAGTCACAGAAACACACATCCACTTCTGTACCCTGGAAAACTTCCAAGTTCTTGCTGATTAAACACCACATGATTCCTAAAAATGTCTTCTCTGGTAAAACTCTTATTTGATCTATTATTAATTTTTAAATGAATTACAAAAGTATCACATGCTTGTAATAAAAAATGAAAGAAGATCAAAATTGCCTCCTCATCATCCCACATCCCAAACAGGACAATTTGCCAGCAGCTTGGGTGAGCCTTTCTCCATCTGCAAGTACATACTCACAGATACATATTTCATCATATTCATAGTCTTCACTATATATTTCATAAAAATAGGGAAAATCACACATTATTTCACCACCTGCTTTCCTAGTTAATGATATGTCCATGCTGACAAATAGGCCCAACTTAACAGCTAAATAAATATTTGAGTATGGACATACATCAATTTCATCCAGAATTATTCTGTTTATGAATATTCAGCTTTTCCTCAAATTTTTTTTTGTCACTACAAACACTGTACTAGGCACATACAGCACATTCTGGTTTTATTATTTCTACAGGACAGATTCTCAAAATTTAGACGGCAGAGTCAAACAATATGAGCATTTATAGTTTTAAAAGATATTTAAAGGTTACTTCCCCTTCAAATGTTATGATTATAATAAATTATTGTAGTGATTTGTATTTCTAGCAACACTTCGTCGTAACGCGTCTGATACCAGATAGTTTGCCCCAACTGGAGGCTAACCTAAGTGTGGATAGCACAGCGCTCTGAGCGCCCATTTTAGGTAGGCCAGGCTAAACTGTGTCTGGTAGGTTAGGGATTTTCACCTTATGACGGGTTTATCAGGAGGTAACCCATCATAAGTCAAGAAGATCTGGGCTTCCCAGTCTTCCCAGCAGTGGACGCTGTGACTCCTGCAGTCCCGCCAGGATGAAGGGTGCATGCTGTTTCCCCGGTGCTCCTTTAATGGGCATGCCCTATTCGTGTTTTCTGCTGCTTCTCCAATGCTTTGTACAGTTCCACGCGTGTGTGCGCAGTCGCTCAGTCATGCCCAACTCTTTGCAGCCTTATGGACAGCAGTCCACCAGGCTCCTCTGTCCATGGGATTTTCCCTGTAAGAATACTGGAGTAGGTTGCCATTTCCTCCTCCAGGGGATCTTCCCAACCCAGGGATTGCACCCACATCTCCTGTGTTGGCACGTAGATTCTTTATCACTGAAACACTTGGGAAACTCATTTCTATTTTATTTATTAAATTCTGAAATGAGCAAACTAACAACCCCCCACTACATCTGTACTTTGGTTGATTAGCTTTTTCTCAATTTTTAAGATTTTTTCTCATTATGTATTTGCTGAGATTTGGGGGCTCCTATAAAACTGTAGCATGTCCCTCACAAATCCCACCTTTTATCATTACATCATGACCCCCACTGTCTTTAATGCTTTTCTTTATATTCATCTCCGCCTTTCAGACATATTGATAATTTTGATTAGATCAATATTCAATGTGTACATTATTACAATACAGATTTTACCCACTGCTTACCCATGCAATATACTACCACTAGCTTTCCTTTCTTCCAAAACATTCTTTTTTACTCCCAGAATTAATCTTTTTTTCCACTTGGTTAGCTTTTTATGCACTTACCACTAATTAAAAGCTAAACTTTCCTCCCAAACGTCTTTATTTCCTCCAGTAGCTTGCAAAGAAAGATGATGGGAGGTAATTTTTTGAAACTATCCAAGTTAATATTAAAATTTGGCTAAACATAAATTACTTTTTCATTTAAAAAATATAACTGAGGAATGACAAGGCATGTAACTTACAGAGACTTAAATTCTCATCTTCTGTAGTCGTCAAGTAATAGTTAATGCAGGAAAATCAAGAAATCGCAAGCGAGCCTTTTCCTTTAGTGTTTACAGATTTATTATTATTTATTGCTAAGTCGCTTCAGTCGTGTCCAACTCTGTGTGACCCCATAGACAGCTGCGCACCAGGCTCCCCCGTCCCTGGGATTCTCCAGGCAAGAACACCGGAGTGGGTTGCCATTTCCTTCTCCAATGCGTGAAAGTAAAAAGTGAAAGTGAAGATGCTCAGTCATGTCCGACTCTTGGCAACCCCATGGACTGCAGCCCACCAGGCTCCTCTGTCCATGGGATTTTCCAGGCAAGAGTGCTGGAGTGGGGTGCCATTGCCTTCTCCATTATTATTTATTAGCCAGGTCAAAACTACTTATCCATCAGAATTGTGATGCCATTGCTCCACCATCTGCCAGCTCCCAGTGATAGCTCTGAGCAGTGTGAAGCTCTTCTTTCTACTGGGCCTGAGTGTGAACTGCTTCTCATTTCCCCCAGAGAACAGGTGGGCCCTTGCCCAGGTGTCAGGAGTCACTCTTGCACCCCAGCCTGGCCCCTGGGTGAGCACTTCCAACCCCCGAGCTCCTGTCCTTTAGGACATCTGCTTGACGTTGTCACCTCCTCCATCTCACTTTCTCTGCTCTCCCCACTTGGAATTCCTATTAGTTGGATGTTAGATGTCCTGAACTGGTTCTCTAATATTCCAACTACACCTTATTTTTGCCCATTTTGACCCATCTTCTTTATCTTCCGATCCTTTAGACGTATCCCCATTTCTCAATTCAAGGAGTCCTTTCCTTCGCCAGCTGTTCCGTTTTGCGGACTCCCGGCCTGTCTCGAGGACGCAGGCCCAGGCTCCCACGGAGCACTGGCGGCAGGTCCCCGTGTGTGCGCTCTCCTCCTGCGCGTGCCCTGTGCTCCCCAGCACCCTTTACTGTGTGTTTGTCTTGGTTCCTGCTTTCCTGGGAGAAGTCTTCCTCTTAAGTCAGAGTTGGTGGTTCATACTTAGGAAGGAAGCACTAAAAGGATAATTTCAGAATAACTGAAACTCTCCAATTGCAACAAGACTTCCTGTTGGGTGCTCCAGCGGGTTCTTCATGGGCACCCAACTGCTAGGAGCCTGGGAGGCTCTCCTGGACAGACGGAGTCCTCAGAGAAGACTCCCCTGATCTCCTTCTCGGGGTTTTAGAGCTCAGCTGTCCCAGCGAAGACAGCCGGGGGCCCAGGCATTTAGTTTGTAAGAACTCATCCATCCACCACTCCCTCGACTCATGCCCAAGCCACAGGTTTCCTTTCTCTGGAAAATAACTCCCTCTACTGCTGGGGTGGGGAAGAGGCAGTGGTCTGAGACCCTGGATAGAAGGGAGAGATGGGGGATCAAACTCTTCCATGAACAGGCTTCTCAGCCAGTCCTCCTTGTCTTCATTCGTCCCATTCAGCCCCACTTTGGCAGGTGTCTGCTGCTGCCACTTCAGGGATTTTCAGGGGTTGGGGTATTGATCAAGCACAGATGGTGTAGGATTCAGCTTCTGTGGGTCTGCTGAATTAGTCACTTCTAAAATTCTCTCAGGTCTACTAAATTTCAAAACATTTGTGCCGCCTTCTCAGCTCAAGTTCTCCTTCTTTTAGGTCTTTGCTTGTCTGAAAACTCACCTCAAAAATAAGGAGACAGTTTCATGTAACTGGAAGTTTGCACACAGAGCGGGCTGCAAGGCAGGGGTTCTAGCCGCGTGTCAGTGACACCCAGGCCCTGAGCCCCGCTGGGCACAAGCTGGCTTGTGACCGAGAGTGATGGCCTCCTGCCTTTCACGTGATTTCGTGATTCCTGTTTATTTTAGTTTGCTTATCATTTCTTCTTTCCCCAGCAAGTGGAATTTCTGTTTATTCTTTTCCCTCTTATTAATTTGACACTTCAGCGGTTACTTTCTCATTCTGAGCACACAGACTTAAGACTTATATTTGTTTCAACATAAAACCCCACAGGGAAACCTTACTAGGTAACTGATCCNTTTCCCTCTTGTTAATTTGACACTTCAGCGGTTACTTTCTCATTCTGAGCACACAGACTTAAGACTTATATTTGTTTCAACATAAAACCCCACAGGGAAACCTTACTAGGTAACTGATCCCCCACCAAGGTGAAATTTCACAATGCTTTCTAGAAACCATTCTCTCACTGCTTTCCACCCACCCCTCCTAAACCATGGTTTGTGTTGAGGTGGTTTTAAAAATACTTAGTTTAAGATTATTACTACATTCTTCCATTGGTATGGAGCTACCATATCCTTAACAACTAGAATAGTACCTAGTCACTAAATATACTACTCTAAAATGAATAAATAAATGAATGCCTTTTTCTGTCCTAATAGGTACATGACATCTTTAGAAATGCATAAATTTTTAATTGCTATATTCCCTGCACCCTTAAGACTCCAGAGTACTCAATAATCCTTAACAGGTGACACATGGTAAGTTTAATTCTTCTCTCTTTCTTTGTAAGTGACTCTTTTATGTGAAAGCCAGTAAACCTTTTTTTATTATCATTGTCATTATTCTTAGAATTCACGAATCTAATAGGATAACTGGATCTTTTCAATTTCTTGCTATAATCTTACCCAGGACTCTGCCACCTTTTTGATGTACACTCAACCTTTTCCTCAGCTCACTGACTATTTCTTCTATTACTTATTTGCTTTTTTCCTAGTTGTTCTTCCTCCCTCTGGATGCTACTTAGACGAGCTGTACTAGCTCTGTAGTTCACGCCTATTATTTCATTACTGATTTCCTCCTCTCTGCACTTTCCTTTCTCTCACTGGATTCTACCAGATGACTGATTCCGTTTTCAGAAGGACTGTGTCATTCTCCCACTGCCGCTGTAACAAACTACCATAAACTCAGTGACTTGAAGCAGCACAGACGTCTTGCCTTCCCTTCCGGAGGCGGGGCAGGACTGCTCCCTCTGCAGACTCCAGGGAGAAACGGCTGCTGGAGACGGCCGGCTCTCCTGGGCTCGGGGGCCTTTCCTCGGGCCAGTCCACCCTCTGCTTCTGCACCACGGCCCCTTCTGTGGCCGCCTGTCTCGTCGCTCACTCCTCACGCTGCTGTGATGACATGGTGCCTGCCCAGCAGACCATCCAGGGTAATCGCAACCCCTCACTGAAGCAGTGCGCAGGCCCTGTCCCCATCTAAGGAGACGTGCGCACAGGCTCCAGAGCGGAGGACCTGGACGCTTCCGTGAGACCCTGTTCTATCACAAGGACTACCTCATCTCTCATCTACTAAATTTTAAAACTTGTCCCCACATTCTGGGCAGTCTTTTTTTCTGCTCTAGTGATATCTCTTTGATAACCTGTACTGCTCTGGGGGGCTGAGTATGAATTCTCCTTCATCTCTCCCAACAGCTGACTCCAAT
Organism: Raphicerus campestris; assembly: GCA_006410735.1. Classification (NCBI taxonomy): domain Eukaryota; kingdom Metazoa; phylum Chordata; class Mammalia; order Artiodactyla; family Bovidae; genus Raphicerus; species Raphicerus campestris. Next base: position 84,448 of record SJYW01041160.1, on the reverse strand, counting down.
CAGAGACACAGCCTCCAGATGTTCACCTTGGCCCTCATGCTCAGCCCTGAGCAAACACCACGTCCAGACCTGCTGCCCTTGCTCCCTCACTCCTCTCCGGGCAAACCGGCCCCCAACCAGTGACGGACATCTGCAGGGCGAGTAACTGCAGTTCTTGGGGACTAGGGATGAACCGGCCAGAAATACCGACTCAGGAGGAGGAAGACTCAGTGCTCTGGCGTCTCTCAGGGTACAAACAGCACTCCTTTCTTAAAGGGAGAGACTCGAGAGAGGGTTCAGGCCAATGACACAAGGCAGCGTGGCGCGCTAAGCCCTCCTGTGGAACCAGGAAGCTCCCGTCTTACCTGGGTTTCTAGGAAAGGGAAGGACCATCCAGCTGCACTTCCGTTCTCACCACTGCCCATCACTAAAGAGACAGAAATCCAATCCTCTCCCCTTTGCAGAACCTGAGGTCTTGAAAGCGCTAAAACGTTATACACTATTTCCAGAACTCGTGAGTTTTTTTGCTTCCCAATATACAGTTGATTAGAGAACGGGGATAAAGATAGTAGAGAGGTATTCAGGTAGTGTGCCCCCAAACTACTACACTGCTACTGCAAATGAAGAGCTTCTGGCGACCAAAGCAAGACAGACACTTAAGCTACAGAATTAATGGACACTTCTGTATGACAAAGAGATTTACAGTAAGACGGCACAGCATCATAAGATTTTCAAGCATCTTCAAGGAGAAGGCGATGGCACCCCACTCCAGGACTCTTGTCTGGAAAATCCCATGGCCGGAGGAGCCTGGTGGGCTGCAGTCCATGGGGTCACTAGGAATCAGACACGACTGAGCGACTTCCCTTTCACTTTTCACTTCCACGCATTGGAGAAGGAAATGGCAACCCACGCCAGTGTTCTTGCCTGGAGAATCCCAGGGATGGGGGAGCCTAGTGGGCTGCCGTCTAGGGGGTCACACAGAGTTGGACACGACTGAAGCGACTAAGCAGCAAGTATCTTCAAATTTAAGTCTCAGAGGTAAGAACATTTTACTTTTCATTCCATTTCTTTATAAATTATATGGTATGCATCTGTAGCTAATGCTCATTTAACTTCTACACCTAATAAATTACAAATATAACCCCAAACTATGTTTCACCCGCTATGCTTATAAAGAAAAGCATAATTCCAGTAACCAGTTCACTGCTAGAAATAATAATCTGATGACTATTCAGATTTTGAAATGGAATCAGAGTAGACAGTATTCCTGCTGTTAATGTAAAATTAAAAGACATAAATGCCTATTTGTGGGTGTGATATCTAAAAAGCTCAGTACAGATGTCCAGGCCAATCAAAGTTTCCAAAGGAAAATAACTAGAGTGATGTTCTGTAACACTGTTTTCATGTTTTGATGACACAGTGCTAGGCACACAATAGGGAGTTTAATAAACACTGAGTGACCTGCACACTAAAATCAAGATTACATTCTTATTGCCCTTAAAAGAAATTATGGTTTTACTAAGAGACTAGATTTTCATCTGGAATAACACAATTTTCAAAGACATCACCACCTTTTACTGTATATCTCATTACCTACGTGAGAAAAGTAAGCTTGTTTGGGCAGAATATTCCAGTATAAAAGGAAATGATGGCTCTTATAAGGAATCATGACACACCGCAAACAAGTACTGGAATGTTCCACAAATTTAAATTATACCAACAAAATCATTAAAATATCCTAAAGAACTGTATTATCATTACTTTATTTCAAAACGAAACTAAACTGTTCCATGTCAGCATTGTCTAGTCAATAAGTCAAATTGGTAGACAAAGCCTGTTTGGACTAGTCATGAAAAATAAAAAGGGATTCTCCAAGAAAACCACAAAGCAGCTCATTTAAGGTCAATTTAACGGTATTATCCTGTTTTCCTTCCAGCTCCAACATGAGACTCCACTACCTCAAAGGGAACCTTAAGAGTGTCTATTTGCGCTCCCCCAGGTGACTGGCAGTTCACCACCAATTAGCTCAAAATTACACTCTTACTAGCGTGCAATAAAAACAACACCTTTCATCTTTCTTACACGGGTAAGAATGCCTTCAGAGCCAATAACTTTGATCAAATGTGTATTTTTGATCCTGCCCCACCCGTCTCTTTGGATGCAGGAAAACTAAGAGCTGAAGGCGGCTTCCCCGCTCTGCCCTTCAGCTGGAGCACTGGCGCGGCATCGAGAATACTTTCCTCCCAAGACAGCAGGACTTCCCAAAGCCCAGCACTCAACAATCGGGCTGTCTTCACACCTTTCCTTAATATGTAAGAGAGCCTTAACGGCCACGTATTCACATATTAAAGGGCAGAGACTATTTACTGTACAATATATAACGCTGCATTTCTAAAAACCAATATAAATCTCCAAATAATTATGTAAATGACTCAAAGAATATGAAGCAATAGAACAATCTCCCTCAACAAATCAGTACCCTAAACAATCCAGGGTCCTAAACTTAGTTTCTAGTGATTACTACTTAAAAATAGATGCCTCTAGCATATACTGTTTCATTTAACTTTCAAATTTAGTGTACAGACAAAAGAAAGCTCGTTGTAAAATCTATTATCTAAGCAATTCTTTAAATTTTTGATTATATTTAGTACTTTGAACTGAACAAAGTTATCTCTGTCACCAAGAATGTGAGGTCACTCAAATACTTTTCATTATTCCTAGTCACTTAGACAAACGAGTTTGTTGTTAAAACCCAAGACTCCTAATAATTCATAGAATGAAGTCTCCATCCCCTAAGCAAACACCAATTACTATACAGCATAAAGCCACTGGTGATCAGACAGACCCCACAAAGCTTTTGAGAACTGAAGCCTGGACATGCAGTCTCTGAAACATCCACCTGGGCGTGAACAAACACTATCACCATCTCCAGGGGGACACACTAGTCTCACACTCAGCCACTCTGCTTCCATTTCTATTCCATTCGCAACGCTGACACTTGTTAAAATGGATGGTTTACTTCTGACATATGCACAAAAATACGGCTAGTTACTGAACCAAGTAATATGAGATTTTTTTCACAGGCAATATGCAGAATATTAAACAACTTTAGGAACATTATATGAAACTGTGTTCAGTGAAAGGTTTGGCCCTTTTTTTTCCTACTTTAGCTACAACGTAGTGGTATACCTCAAGCCAAATAAGGTGTTAAGATTACTTTACACGTTACTTGGGAACACCATCATAACCTGGGTGTGGTTACACAAGCAGCTCATGTACATTAAACTCATCTCCTGCTGACAAATCTAGATGATTGTCTACAGAGAGCAATCTCTCTCTCTCAGCTTCAGAGAAAACACACTTGACTCTTGAATTATTCCAAACTATTCTCCATCTACTGGTACTGTATCTCTTCAGTCACCTCGTTCCATCCCTTCTTCATCTCACTATTTGGGCCATATTTTATTGTCATGGAAGTGATTCTATGGCCCAAGAAGCTGAATAAGTTGTAACAAGATGTCTCCTACAGTTTCAGACCCTTGGACCCAAATGTCAGCGTCTTACTAAAAGAAACCATTTAATTAGTGTTACCAGTAGAATTAATATTCTTTTCTGTTAGTTCCTAAAGTCAAGATGTTACTAAATCCTTTCTTCTGTCACAGTATTGCCCCCAAAGGGGTCATTCCGTGTCAACAAGCTTTGCTATGCATGTTCTTGATGAAAGTCAGTATCTGATCAACTTCAGACTGTCTACGACTCCCAGAGTCTGGTAAATCTGAGTTACTCTTACATCAGTGGTATAATCAACAGAATAACTATTACTAGACTGTAAAGAATGCTGAGGGCAAGTCAAGATGAAAATAGCGCTGAGGACCTGAGTGAAGCCCAGCTCGTCCTTACACCACGGAGGGTGGCATGTGAGAGACATCACATAGCCAGCCTGGCTTTCCACGATGATGGGAGAGCCTCTTACAGGACGCCGCCCCTCTGAGCAAGCACAGACTGCCTGGCAAACTTGGCTGAGGGACAAACAACAAGACTCTAGGGCTACAGGTTACTGAGCTCCACAAAAGATGAGGATGTGTGGGAGATTTTTTCAATCTTTTACTTTTCATAATACAAAAATACAGCAAAAATGAAATCAGTACATCTTCTGTGCTCTTAAGAGTAAATAATTAGTACAAACCCCAATGGAAAAAGCTTTTAAGAAGATGAGAATGAAGCAGGAAAAGAAATTGCCACCAAGGTGATATACTAATATTTTATCATGAAGATGAAAATCGTACATAAAAAATGGAACTGAATCATTAAGTTCAAAGGCTATATTTTAAAATAAATCACATTAAAAGAACTGTGAAGGTTTTGAACTTAAACAACAAAAAATAATTCCTGTTCATTAGGTACTTCTAAAGTTACCCAGTACACCCATAGGCTATACACACGAAAGCTAATTATTTCAATTAATGCTGCTGTGCGACTTAAACATTTAAACAGGCTAATGTATATGTATCTTAATCCTGGGAAGGAATTACAAAAGATTTTCTACCAAGATCAATGTAATGAGACTTTCTGTTGGGCTACTCTTCAGGGGTCCTGGAGTAGAAATGGGTTGTGGCTGCTCCAATTTCATGGCTTAACAATAGAGGGAAAATCGCTTTATTTCTTTTCCTCCACTACCACCAAACACACGGGCTCCAGCTCCTCCGTCTTGGCTTGTCTCCAGAGGTCTCTACAATGGGCTCTTCTAAACACTGTTCCATGTGGTGGTTTTTTATGCTATCACCAAATTTCACTTCTTCATTCTTCTCATCTATGGTAAAATGACATATCACTGTGTGTGCTTTTCATCTGTCCACTTACTCCCAACCCACCATGTGCCTGGTGGTATCAGAAGATCAGGAAGAAAACCAGCATACAGCCCTGCCTGCTGAGTTCCTGTTCCAGGCAGGGAGAAGGGCAGTATGAGAAATGAGCAGCACATCAGTGACCAAAAGTGCTGTGCAAACAAGGGGAAGAAGAGAAGAAGCGCCGGGGGAGGCAGGCCTGGCAGCACTGGCCCCGAGCTCACCCGCGGGAAAGCCCGTGGGGAAGGGGCCCGGCAGGTAAAGAGCTGAGAGGCAGGGGCAGCAGGGCGCCTACAGGAGCCGGGGGCAGCCGGGGCCGCGAGTGAGGGAGGGCTGACCCTCAGTGCTCTCCTGCCTCACAGGCCGAGCATGGGCGCAGGGAGCCCACGGCGATCTGCACGGGCTCAGCCAGCGGTGACTGGCCGTCGCTCAGAGAAGGGAGGCAGCAGGGCAAAGGGTGAAGCGTGGTCAGATGCTGGAGAGGCTTTGAAGCCAGAGGCAAGAACTTTGCACAAGAATCCACACAGGAATGAAGAGCCACCAAGGAATTTGCCTGGGCACCTAAAGATAGGGTCTGCCACCTGCAGGGACGGCTCCGTGTGAACAGAGGCCGAGTGAGCCGATTTCGGAGATGTGTTCAGGACACCAACTGGACAGCGCAGTGGAGCGTGCACTAGACAGCCGGCTCTACAGAGCTGGGGGCCAGCAGCCGCGGCGCCGGAGGGCCGGCCAGGACCGAGGCTCGCGGCGGCCCAGGTGAGGGAGGGGGCCGGGGAAGACCCAGCCCCGCAGGCTGAGGAGCAGCAGCTCGCCAGGCCAGGAGGGAGGGCAAGGGCGCGTGGGGACAGCAGAGCGGCAGCATCCCCGGGAGGACGGAGCAGGGATGGGGGCTGCCCGGGCGCCGGCACCTCGGTAGCCGCAGAGGAGGGAAAGAGCCAAGCCTCACCTTTGAGCAAGGCTGTGTATGTAAGCTGGCCGTACCATGTCATTAACGTACCGCTCTGGCTCAAAACTCACCCAACTGTGCTTTGACCTCTACCGGGAGGGAAGGAGCTTTCTGAGAGACTGTTCCGAAGCTGTGACCCTCAATCGGGCTCGATTAACATTTTCCACTTCTTTCTGAGATCGCCTGTTTCTGAGGAGACCTCCTTCCCTTACTCCTTCCCTTGCTCTTTCACTCTGGTGAGAAAGATCGCGTGCTTCCCTGTGCTGACGGGAGCGGGCGGCTGCTTCTGGGAGAGGCAGCAGCCCAGCCGCCGCGCGCAGGCAAACCCAGGCGAGGGGCCAGAGTTCTGACACGAGAGCTGCTGCATTCTCGACAAAACAGGGAGCAAAGTATCAGCTGAGAGTGACAGCGAAGGAGGTCTGAGAGAAGAGAAGACGTGAGCAGTCGTCTAGGGACTGACTGCCCAGACAGGCAGAAAGGTGAGGCGGCCACAGTCAGCGGTGCACCGCCACGCAGGAAGAGGACGCGCAGGGCACAACACGGGGAGGGCGAGGGGGCCTGAGAGCGCCCACGAGGCACTGGCTGTGACGACAGCCTGGCACCGGGGTGACTGTGAAGCCCGGGGACGAAGGGACTGCGGGGGCAAGCGGTGAGAAGTTACGAGGGTGGACACACGGCATGTGTGAAAAGTGTCCGCTCTGAGCGGCTGTGGGAAGTGAGCTGGAGAAGCCAGAGCTGGGCGGCAGGTGCCGAGGTCACGCCAGCACGAGCGCGTCGCGTGCTCGCATGGCGGCAGCAAGCAGCTGGGCGGCGATTAGGAGGGAGGGCTCCAGGGGCTTCCCAGAGGGGGCACGCCGGAACCACCGGGGACTGGCCGGCCCGGCGGGGGCGGAGAGCGCGCTCGTGCAAGTGCAGACAGCGCGCGTCCTCCCGCAGGGGGCAGGCCAAGCCTGGGAGGGGAGGGTGGCTGGAGAAAGGGGACGCGGTCCGTCAGGTCAGGGTCTGCAGACACGGATTCAGCGTCTGACACAGCAAGGGCAGCCCAGGCAGGCTCCAGGAGGAGTGCCAGCGGGCGGGCGGCAAGCAGGACTCCTGGGGGCTGCTGCGGAGCCGAGACTTCAGACAGACGGGAGGCTGCGCGCTGCGGGTCCGCGCTCCGCCCCAGAGCTGGCGCAGGGTGTCCCGGGGCAGGGGGCAGCAGGAACCGGGGGCCGAAACGGCCCCAAGGAGACGTGCGGACCAGAGTCTGAGCCCACAGGACAGCCCTGGGCTCCTCGGCCGGACCAGAAAGGCCAAGGGCAAAAGGCGCCGTCACTGCTGCCCTCTCCAGTGCGGCTCTGCACGGGCTCCCTCCCGCTCCAGAAACGCACACAACACCTTCCTCCACTTCCTGTCAGGTCCTTCAGCTCTGGACGCAGCCTTCACGCAGTCTCACCACATCTCCTCCTCTTCTTCAGTTAACCAGCCCACGATCTTAAGACTTGGGTTCTAAATTCACCTGCACGATGTCTGGTGCTTAGAGAAAGAAGCGTGGTGAACAGAAAAGGGAGGAGAGAGTGGGGCAGGCTGGAAGTGGGCCAGCTTCTCTGTAACAGTGTGCCCGTTAGCTTTGTTACTGTCTTTTAAGAAATAACAACACTATTACCAAGCATAAAACCTCTAGCACCATCAAGTGTCAAGGAGCAGCAGTGGAGAAGTCACAGGCAGGCAGCGCATCCCAAAGCTGTGCTGATAACGTAAACGCCAGCATGGAAACTGAGCTCAGGCATATAATGATTACCACAAGTCATCTTATCTTCCAGAACAAAATAGTGTTATTCCCACAATTAAGGCCCTTTTGACATCAAGTATCATGTTTTATCAGGTAACCACAAAGCTAGGATCCGAGCAAACCATGCAGGTGTCCCCAAGCTACACACGATGCCCGTCAGCCCACGAGCGCCAAGAAAGCACCGCCAGTGTGCCCTCAGCAAACACCACCACAAGTCCTGGGGCGGACCACTACTGTAAGCTGTAGTCTTTAAAATCTTTTGCTCTATCCTGAAATTCTTTTTAATAGCCCAGAGTAAAAACTTAAACGTCACTATTGAAGAATGATAACCATTACAGTGCAGCACGTGTGGCAGAGCGCTGTTTCAGTAGACTCTGCGGGAGGATCGCCATCACTAGCCTCCCAGGAGTGAACGTGGGTTCAGTTGTGTCTGACTCTGCAGCCCTCTGGACTGTCATCCACCAGGCTCCTCTGTCCATGGGATTTTTCAGGCAAGAATACTGGAGTGGGTTGCCATTTCCTCTTCCAGGGGATCTTCCCAACCCAGGGATCAAACCCACACTTCCTGCGTCTCCTGCACTGCAGGCAGATTCTTTACCCACTGGGCCATCGGGAAAGCCCTGCTAACCTCCTAGGATCTGTGTTTTCTTAAATAGCAAATTACAAAATAGGGTTTTGTTCCATCCTGGCTTTTCTTCCCTCTGCACAACTGAAAAATATACTTACTGAAGCTCATAATTCTTAAGCTGTATTAATCAAAATGTCCATTTTGCTTCAGAACCCTCTATATTCCACCTTCAACAGCCCACAGTGCTAACCAGCAGCAAAGAGCAAAGCGACAGCTTTATCCCAACATATCCCAACACACAGTCTCACTGGAAAGACTCTTAATGACCACCGACAGTCAGAAGTCGTGCATCGCCTCCCAAAATGGCAGAAAATAAAAGTGCACTTATCACTGGCAATCACATCATCCTTTTTTTTTAAGTCTTTACTGAATTGTTACAATATTGCTTGTTTTACCTTTTGGGTTTTTGCCTGCAGGGCAACTGCAATCTTAGTTCCGCAACCAGGGATTGAGCCTGCGTCCCCTGCATTGGAAGGCAAAGGACTGCCAGAAGTCACAGATCATATTATTCTTAATCCCCTGCAAGCTATGCCATTCCTGTGTCAGCTGGGATGTTCTGTTTATTCTGGCTTTGCCTCATTGTATACTACCTTAAACTCCTGGCAAGTGTTTCCTCTTCAGTTTCTTTAGCTGTAATGGAGCCACTTTTTATTTGAGGAGCTAAGGATCTAGAGAAATTCTGGAGAGACTTTTTTTCTCCACTGTTGAAGGACAAAGTGAGAAACCCCATTTTGGGGTTTCTTTTGATTAGCCTTCTTTAAAATTCTTTAATTCACAGAGCTCTGTATTTTATCCTTCCTAGATCTGAGCCCCCTGATTTGTAAGACAGAAGTGGCATGTATATAAGCTGAGACATAGCCCTACACTGCAAGGGGCAGCTAGACATGGATTCTGAATGATCCAGGCGGATTTAGTATACAATGGCGTGATTATCTAAATAAGACAAGTTCATTACCATATTAACTACTTTAATGAAATATCAGAAAGCTGACAGTATTGATTAAAGTTATAATTCTTAAGTTAAATAGGTTTAAATGTTAAAATAGCTTTAATAAAATTAGAAGAATAAAAGATACATGTAGTTCCAGTCTAAAAGCTAACAGTATCAAAGTATGTAATTATTACTGATAAGAATTCTCTAGAATAGATACAATCTGAAATTCTTTGATCTAAGAATAATATCTAATATCAACATTTTGGGGTTGATGATTTAAATTCACTATCTATAACTGAAGAAAACAGGTATCTTTCTTCCCATTTCTCAATATTGTGTAGTTAAAGTAACCTTCCATTTTATACCTACTCTTGAATTATGATTGTAAAATATAGTTAGTTAGCTATTAATAATCTGATCTCGGTGCTAAGTTTTCAACATTTAAAAGAAAACTGCGTAGGAGAAAAGAGTGCAGGGTGAAAATCATCCGAGTAAACTAAATTTTACTCTGTCATTTCTCTGTTAAGCTGTCATTACTCTATTCTTTACTCGTTCATCATTTGAAGCCAAAACTGATCAGTAATGAAAATTTAAATTTTAAAGTCTTTGACAGGCTTATGTGGTTATCAGTTGGTAATGAACAGTATCCCCAAATGAGGATAGAGTTCCTGAGTACAACAATCTAATCTGGCCCCTTCTTATAGAAGAAACACTGCTTTCTACCACACATTTGAGATTTCCTCAGGAGAGACACAACGAAGGGATGTTACAGCCGCTAAGACAAACCCGCAACACGCCAGCAACTGTAAGTCCTGACATGTGTCGTGCGTGAGGATCTGGTGGAGGACAGGCACGCCTAGTGGCCAGTGTCTAGGCGCTAAATGGGCCCTGCCAGATCACAGCGACTTTCAGTGAGGGGCCCTGGCCCGGCGCTGCTGCTGCTCAGCACACGGGCCTCCCGCGGGAAGCGCACGGGCTCCTCGCCGTCTCAGCCTCGGGCACCAGCACAAGTGCCTGAGCGGCTCGTCTTTCTCCCCTCAACTATCTGTCTTTCTAGAATTAGCTAATGGTGTATTCTGGTCTAAATGCGCAATAAATATAACGAATACACACCACTGAGCCGTCGCTGGAGTGCTGCTTCCTCTAGGGTAATGATGTAAATTTGCTCATCCAGGTCTTCAAGAATCTAAATGTAAAGACAACACTATTGAATCATATATTACAAAAGCAGTGTTTATGAGACTACTTAGGCTACTTGGCCTATAATTTAGACAATTATTCAAATTAATAGGAATCTAAAATAGAAATGCTCAAACTATTCTGTTTGCAAATTAAGTAAAAAGTCTTAGTACAGAACTAAGCGAACTGAAAGCTGATTCTCACAAAATCTACATACATCTAAATTGGGGCTGTTTCAGTTTAAAGAATGAAAGAACTCTGCAGCTCTCTCAAAGGCACACAAATGCAAGCATTCTAAACATCCAAAAAGCTGAATGCAGTAATCTCTTCGTGCCCGAGCCAGTTCTCTGGAGCTGGAAGGAGCAGATCACCCAGTCCAATAATGGTTTCTCATCTATTAAGACATTAACCTGCATAATATGTAGAACAAGAAATCCATAAATGAAATCGCTACCACTCATACTTTCCATTTACATCATCTTTATATACTAAAAGATGTCCACAAATATTAAACACTGGGATTATGAAAATCACCCCAAAGACCGAACCCTACCGAGTGCTGAACACACACACTCACTACCAGAGCATACACATTAGTAAAACCAGGGAACCCACTAGTCAACAGCCAATTTATACGGGATATTCTCGTCACTGCTGATAAAACCTGAAAGCTCTATTATCACAGGTGGGAAATTTATTACCACTTTGGCCACCTGATGAAAACAAGTGACTCACTCCTGGAAAAGACCCTGATGCTGGGAAAGATTGGAGGCGGGAGGAGAGGACAGCAGAGGATGAGATGGCGGGATGGCATCATCGACTCGATGGACATGAGTCTGGGTAAGCTCTGGGAGCTGGTGATGGACAAGGAGGCCTGGCGTGCTGCGATTCATGGGGTCGCAGAGTTGGACACGACTGAGCGCCTGAGCTGCACTCATCCCAGCTGGCCTCCTTGAGCCAGTCCTAAGTGTCTTCCTAGCTCTGGGAAAACTCCAAAAGCAGCCCAGGGCTGTTATTAATGTTGTGTCCTTCAACCCCAAACTACTTATTTCTGAGCAAAACAATAAATTGTGAGTTGATGGACAAAATAAAATGATAGAAATCCTATATATTAATACATATATCCTTTCAGAACCCTGATGAGGCATTTTCAGAAAAAGGAGTTTCAATCATGCAATCCCTATCAAGTATCAAGCAATCCAGTAATTCCCAGGATTTGAACAAATTTATGGCCAAGAGCTGAAAACAAAATAAAATAATAAAATAAGAATATATAGTAAGAAACAAATAATTATAAGAGATGGCTTGTAAGCCCGGAGGAACAGGAAGAAAGGGGGGCGGCCTTCCCGCAGCAGCCGAGGCCCCGACACTCCAGTCTCTGGAGGAAGAAGGGTCCTTGGAAGCCCCAGGGGAGGCCGTGAACAGGGCCAGGGAGGGCTTCGCTGAGGACAAGACACACTCGTGTGTCCATGGGAAGCCCCAGGGGAGGCCATGAACGGGGCTGAGTCATCCAAGGCAGATTTCGCCTGTGAGGAGAGCATGGGCCACACCTCCGTGGGCCGCAATACAAAATTCCTTTTCCATCAATGTTCTCACCACTTTCTACTGTTTGGACCACAATAGACACTTTCTACTTTTCTCAAGGTCTAACACATACAAAGGGGCCCTCCCTGGTGGCTCAGCCAAAAAGAATTTGCTTGCCAAACAGAAGACCTGGGTTCAATCTCTGGGCTGGGAAGATCCCTTGGAGAAGGAAATGGCACCCCACTCTGGTAATCTTACCAGGAAAATCCTATGGACAGAGGAGCCTGGTGGGCACAGTCCATGGGGTCACAAATGAGTCAGAAATGACTGAGCAACGAAAGGACAGTAGCACACACGGAAGGCTTCCTCCTGGCTGCGCAGCTGCCCCCGACGGCTCGCCACCACGGGGCCGGGCTGGCGTGAGCGAGTGCCGCGGGTGAAGCGCAGAGGGGCACAGATGTCTGCGCGGGGGCTGGCGTGCTCCATCCCATCATTCCACAGCAACCCTGTGAAAGACAGACTCTTCTCACCCCACCCTGTGAAAGTGAAGGTGAAGTCGCTCAGTCGTGTCCGACTCTTTGCGACGCCACGGACTGTAGCCTACCAGGCTCCTGTGTCCATGGGATTTTCCAGGCAATAGTACTGGAGTGGATTGCCATTTCCTTGTCCAGAGGATCTTCCCAACCCAGAGACTGAACCCGGGTCTCCCACATTGTAGACAGACGCTTTACCGTCTGAGCCACCAGGGAAGCTAACAGCCGCCAAACTAAGGTCTGGCAAAGGAAAGTTACCTGCCTTCAAAGCCTGTGCTCTTAGCCAGTCTGGGCTGATGGGGACCTAACTATGGATCGGACTTAGTCCTTGACCTCAAACAGCTTATATTCTATGTACAGGACAGACATGAAAAAAAAATTATAGAATTGAAATCAAAGGCATAAATGAAGCTGAAATAAAATGTTACAGAAGCTCACAGGAAGAAATATTCCCAGCTTCTATTTGGGAAGAAAAAAGTCTTCACAAATGTTTTTGATGGCGGTAGCATAGTACCTGGTAGCTTCATTTACCAAAAGGAGAAAAGGCATTCCCATCAGAGCAGAACACCCAGGTGGGGAGGTGCAAAGTACACTCAGCAACAGAATGGCTCCACTCGCGTTCTTCGAGCAGAATAAGCAGCGGCCAGAGTCCTGGCTCCGAGAAGAGCCTCTGGGTTCAAGCCCCGCCCTGGCCTCTCAGATCTGTGATCTTCTACAAGCTAATTGATCTCCCTAACTGCAGACAATTCAAGCATAAAGTAAGAATACCATCACCAAACTTACGGGCTTATCATCAGGATTAAATAAAGTTATGAAAAATGAAATTAAATGTGCACACATACAGCAAATAATTACTAAATAAATAACCATTATTATGAGATGTTAGGAATAAGAAAAGTCTGAAGATGTTATTAAAAACTGACAAGTTTGGGAGAAAAATAAGCTTGGGGAGGGGAGATAAATAAGTAGTTTGATTCTTTATCTGTTGAGTTTTCAACTCCATGGGGTATTCAATTATAGCATTTAAAATATACTGTAGTTTATATTCATTATCTTTTTCTCACTAGAAATAGACATTTAGAAGGGAGGTGGAAGTGGCAGAATGCTCAGGAAGCAGAGCAGAGCACCATTAGCCCAGGGACAGAACTTGAAACGTTGGCCTATTTCAGGAGGCAGAAGGTAGAGACGGAGAGAGAGATCAACAAAACAAAACAAAACACCAGAGAATTAGGGAGAAACTAAACGAACACCACGTCACAAAGCCTCCTTCAGAGGAAAGAAAATGTCAAGATTTAACAGCATATGTATTATATTTGAGTGTGTGCACATTTACATAGCAGGTAAAAAAAATCCGTTATTTTAAAAAATATGAAGATTGCCATTAAAAAAAACTTTCAAAATTAAGCAAACATTTCCTAAAAGAATGTCTACTATGATATTCTCTGCTTCTTTCCCTTGATGAGCCACCCTGACAGGGAAGAAAACATATAACCATGATAATTTAATAAGTACAACTAGTGAGATACAGAGAAAGGGGATATGGAAATGCAATGCGAGGAGCGTCACTGTCACAGCTGAGAGAAGGGAGGCAGGGCTCCCGGACGCTGCCAGGATGCTGAAGCAGGCAGGAGGCAGTGGCGAGGGAAGGGGGAGAGCCCGGCACGCTCGGGCACAGCACATCAGCTGGGAGGCTGACCGGAATCACAGACACCAGGGAGGCCACAGCGGGAGGGGTGGCTCCAGGTAAACTCAGGGTGGACAGGTGTGAAAGGCATGTGCACAGCTTAGACTGGAATATGTAGGCAATGATGAGCTATGAAAATGATGGAAGTGGCAAACTCTCTAGACACAAGTAAGAATTATTTTCATATTGTTAAATACTTGACAAAACAGCTAGAAGCCAAAGTATGCATGTGTGTGTCCAGTTGCTCAGTCACATCCAACTCTTTGTGACC